>JAPPVO010000003.1:134460973-134810973 GCA_030407325.1 Camellia japonica
AAGCACTACCATTAATTTAATTTTATTTATTTTAAAAAACCCTAATTAATTTTATAATATGGTAACTTTTGTATATGATTAAGTCACTCTATGCGACATCAAAACATTTCTTTTTGAGGTTGGATATGCTTTGTTGCAATGATCCTTTTTGAATTTATACACATGTATAGATGTCCTATACAAAATTGTTTATTGAATTTGAAACAAAAAGAAATTTTGAATCACATAGCAGCGATAACTTCAGATTTTGAATAAGTCTAAGAACACAAAAATTAGGGGTGTACACGGTCCGAATTGGTTCGGTTATGAGAAAATCTAAGAACCGAACCGATCCTAACGGTTCTGTGATTTTGAGAACCAGACCAGACCGTTACACTTGTAAAACCGGACCAGAACCAAACCGAAAAAACGGTTCGGTTTCGGTTTGATTTAGGTTCAAAAATTTCTATTTACAAGAATAAATTTTAATATTAGCAAAATAATTACTCAAACTAATTACATTTAGGATGGCTCCACTCGTTTGATGCATCTTAAGCATTTTAATAAATTTATATTATTACAAGGATGCTTAATCCAATGGGGAAGGCTATTACCCATGAAATTGACTATCTTATTGAAGATAATTGATGATTATTCCCAAGTTTTCATTGAACAGAAATACACTATCTAGATGAGTAGTCTTACATGAAAGAAACTTTCTAAAATTTATTTTTTGAGTGAAGTATTTTTACCAAAAGAAATGGAACCAGGTTTTCAAAATTAACAGTACATTTAGAGGGTGGCGATGGGTTATGGGGTAGGGGGGAGGGAGGATGATTGTAGAGGCAGCGTAGGTTTTGATGGCGTTAGGCTGTAGCAGGAAACAGGGCCTTTTCCCAAATTAAGGCAAAATAGCAACTTATTTCCCAAACTAGGCCTAGTTTGGACGGAATTCCCAAATAGGCTAAAACGGTTGTGAATCACACTTTCACCTTTATCTGACCCTCCCGCGGAAAATTTGTAAAATTGTAAAATGTAACGTGTGTTACAAACCACGCTTTTAAGTTTTTTTTTTTTTTTTCATAAAACGTGGTTTCAAACCACGCTTTTGAATAAATTTTTTTTTTTTAGAAAACGTGGTTTCGAACCACCTTTCAATATCATCACACATCACTCCACGCACTCACTCTTCTTCTCTCTCTCTCTCTCTCTCTGACCACAAACACTCATCACTCACACACACACACATCAAACCAATATAATTTTTAATATATATAAATTTTTTTTATAAAATTCAACCAATATTAAATATATGTAATAATAATTTATAATAGCAAATAATAATCAACTATATAAAATGATTACGTTTTTTTTTAATTCTTAAAATTTTATTTTATTTTATTTTAAGTTTAAGATTTAAGGTTTAATTCTTAATTTTTTTTAGTTTATGTTTTTAAAAAATTTTAAACATTTTGTTCAAACCAAACGCGTTTGTAATTTATTTTTTCTAAAAATAAACAAAAATCAGTTTATAAAATTTTTGTAAACATAAACAAAAAACGTAAATTACCAAACGCTACCTTAGTGTTTACGATAAAATTTATTTTTTTTATTTTAGGGTTTAGGGTTTAATTCTTAAAATTTATTTATTTTTATTTTAGGGTTTAGGATTAATTGTAAAAAAATAATTGAAAAAAATAAAAAAATTATTTGAAAAAAAAATATTTGAAAATAAATATTTAAAAAAAATATTAAAAAAATGAAAACTGAAAACGTAAACTTATTTTTTGAGTTTACGTTTTTTCATCAAATTTATAAACTGAGATAAATTTAATGAGATGGACAAATTTATGAAGTTCAAATTTATGAGATGGACAAATTCATCAAATTCATCAAATTTACAAATTTATAAACGTAAAAAAATTTGTTAAACAAAGTAACTGAGATGAATGAGTTAGGTTGTGACACAGAATGAAGTTCAAAATTTAAATTGATTGTAATGCCCTCAAAATAAACCCATAAATCATACATTCATGATACAAGAGAGAGATATCATATTTATACATCAGAGTGTTAAGTACAAAAGTATTACATGTTGACAACAAAAGTAAATGCCCTACGGGTTACAACTTTCCAAGTCAACACTTGGGTTCAACAAAAGAAGAGTTCTAACTCTTTATACAAAATAAGCCCTTGGCTTGATTTACATGTAATACAAAAAGATAACAACAAAAGATCTTTCAGCCTCTAAGCCTCACAAGCTACGTCCTTGGAGGTGGCATACCATCTGTACCTGAAAATGATGTCCCATGAAGGGTGAGCCAAAGCCTAGTAGAGATATACTAAACCAAGTATGAGAAATAACTAAAACATTAGCATTCGTAAATGGTTAACACTTGTAAACCAACTTACAACACATCCCAGTTCCATGACAAATAACACCTGTGTTTCATTTCACCTTCCTTTACTTAACCAATTTAAATTCATAAACATGGCTCGTTATCTAGCCAAATAGTTAAATGAGACTACAACTCATATTAAAACACTTCCATTATCCACAATTCAAATGAGACTACAACTCATATTAAAACACTTCCAATACTTCAATTATCTACGTTATGCAAACGTAACTAGGATTTCGGGACTTTCACCTGGACAACGGCCAACTTAGTTATCAATGAGTCCATCCCCTATCTCCTCCCAAAAGGTTTGAGAGTACATCCCCTATCTCCTCCCAAACAAGATACATATGCAATGTATTTAAACAGTTCATCATATACAATGATCAATCCAGCACATATTCAATGTGTTAATTCAACCGTCATATTCAATGACTTACCATTTGATGAGTTTCAATTCTCCTTAATCAACATGCAATGTCTACAACAGTCAAGACTATCCTCCACCGATAGTGTCACGACCCAAACCCGCCCCTATGGGTTTAGCACCGTAACGGCCAGTAATCCGAGACTACCGAAGGCTGCTTAAAGTAAAAAGTAATACAGAGTACAGGGCTGGCGAAGCCAAAACAGTAATACAAAGATGTCCAATGAGCTGTGACAGTCTTATGCAAAAAGACTTCTCAAAACATATTCACATTTGAAACAAAACAGTATGTACATACATCATATACAGATATTCAGGTTAGGGACCAGATTTCCACCTTAACAGTATAGTACAGGTACAGTCTATACAGTATTACAAAAACAGATACAAAAGGGGGAAATCTAAAACACCTAGGCAGCCTTAGCTTGAACAGATCTGGAACCTCGCAGTGAGGCACGAAGGTTGGCTTGACTAAACAGGAGCTTAGCCTGACGCTCCTAGCAACGGTCCGGTGCCTGTACACCTACATATATATATGAGCAGTGAGCTAAAGCCTAGTGAATAACACATGCGTAAAGAGGTTAAGAATGAATGTCCCTTCAGTATTGAAAACAGTCATTTATCAGTATATCAGTCATTCAGTTTGTGGCTTATATTTCATGCCATAACAATCATTCAGAAACTATAATAGTCATATGTGGTACATCCAATAGCAAAACAGTGCAGTAGGTCTTAATAGACCGAACAGTCAGTCGATGGCCATCATATCAGTAAACAGTAGCGGTTCCAAACATGGGAACCGGCAGAGATCTCTGTGACAGTAGCAGTACAGTACAGTAACAGTAAATTGCTATGGATGCCACGAATACAGTTCACAAATAGGACAAACATTCATTCAGTAAGAAATATCATTTCAGAAATATTCATGATTGAACATATCTTTACAACATTGTTACTCACAGAGCACTGGGCTACAGATAAGCTAGAGCGTCCTCGGATGCCAACCCTACAGTTACAGAATGAACACACACTAAGCTACACAGTTGGGAAAATAATAACTTAATCCCTAATTTGCCTCGGTGTGGTTCTACATCAATATCCTCCTTAAGATGTCTTAAACATGCCCTAGGAATGCCTAGGATGGAAAGAGGATGCAAGGATGCACTTTTAAACACTTTACAAAATTTTTAGAAAATAGGGGTCACGCTCGAGCGTGGCTTTCTATGCTCGAGCGAACATGCAGACAAAGGATCCCCGCTCGAGTGTCACTTTCTTCGCTCGAGCGGACTGTGAAACATGGCAAAAGTACTAGATGCATGAAATTCACGCTCGACAGGCGCTCGACCCCCGCTCGAGCGTGAGACATATGTCCTCGCTCGAGCGTGCACTCCCTCGCTCGAGCGGACTGCAAATCACATAAAAGTACTAGATACACGCATTTCCCGCTCGAGCGTCACTTTCTCCGCTCGAGCGGACTGCATGAACTCAGAGTGCTCGCTCGAGCGTGAAGTCCTACGCTCGAGCGTGGGTCCAAATTCTGGAATTTCCAGATTGAACCTTCAAGCTCAAAACCAACTTTTAAAGCATCAAATCCGATCCTTTTGGGCTAATTTTCTGGATAGTTGATTCCTTTTGGGCTAACTTTTAATTGGTCTGTAATATTTAATTAGCTAGGATAGTTGATTCATTATTCAGACTGTATTATTCTTTCGGTCCCTCCGAGCGAGGGCAAATTTGTAATAAGTGTGGGTGCGTGTGTGCATGTCTCCCAACCCCCACTTCTTTCTCCCTTTTTACTTACCTGCTTTTGATGGTTAGTATTAGGACATATTTAATTTAGCATACCTTATGCTATGCATGCGTGCATCATTCATCAGTATTGCATGCACCGGGCTCGGCGCATCATGCTAACTGCATAGTATTTCAAATCTAACTTGAATACGTGCTACTTGTTGCATTCCACATGCCATCCTAGGATTAGCCGAGCCTATTCTAGTGACATTCTGTATGCGTTGCATTAGCCACTTAACATGGACTAGGATCATGCATGATTACTAACTAGTTCACTGTTTTGGCATGGAGTACGATGTAAGTATTTATGCTTTAGCATCTGACATGAGTGTGAATGTTAACATAACAGCATGCTTACCATGTAGATAAATGCTTATTTGATTAACTGCCTGAATGCCTATGGGTGAAGGTTGGATTGTTTGAGTTGGAACAACTCGTTGAAATCCGTGTTTTAGCCTACTTACAGGTAGCAAATTTCAAACCATCTTTCAAACAAGCGGATATGCAATGCTTTGTTCCAAATTATGCGATCTAGTCTATACTTTTGTGTTGTGCGCATCACATAGTAAATCTAGGCTAATAACCGGAATAAGAGCACATAACGTTTTCAAAACGAGATATCATGGTTAGTAGAGGCCAATCTTCGGATCGGGCGAGAGGGGGTACTCATAGCTGACCTTCCCCAATCGTACCTAAGTTCCCGAGCCGAGGCAACTTTGGTGATGACGGACACGTGGCCTTAGGCAAACGAGTCAGGGTTTCCTAAATTCCCCCATTAAAAAATATTTAGGTGGTGACTCTGTATCTAGCAAAGCAGTCCATGTTTGGCACTTCTTTACAAAAATCTGTTTTCTCAAAACGATTTGCCGGATTTGGACTCTTTGGTTCAGATTAAGGACCGTGACTATTTGAGTCCGAACTATAGCATGGAGGCCCTCACTCGAGGCGCGTCTACAGTTTCTGGCGACTCTGCTGGGGAGTTTAGAGAACTTGACTCGAACTCGTGATATCTTGTTTTGACTACACTTATGTGTTTCTTTGCATTGCATGTGTATTGGTGCGCCTAGGACACCGTGTTGGCCATCTGCTATTCCTGAGCGATTTGCCAGAGGCTTGACTTTGTCAAAGCATGCCATAAGGCTGACCGGTTGCGGGCTCTGCCAGTATGGGAACACAAACCCCGATTTTACCGGGGCACCCTTTTCGACCATTCGACCTAGTACATATTCGGAATTCATAGTGACCATTCCAAACTAGGACAGGTTGCTTACCCGATATAGGTTGTTTGAAACCGCTGCGTGCGTAGTGAAACCCTAGCTCCTGACAAAATAGGACAGGGAAACCCTACCCCAACATAGGGGTGTTTTGGCTCTCTTTTACTTGCTATGTGCTTTTAGAGTGTATCTCTACAGGAACGTACATATCAGTCTGTGAATTTGAGCATCAGGCCTGCGGGCATCAGTATCAGTGTTTTTGAGAAACAGTTATATTACGGGTATCCGATTCAGTGTTTTGGGGCAGTGATTTTGGGGCGCAGTGATTAGTATTAGAGTACAGCTGTTCAGCTACGCCTGTGTTTGTTCTGTTTGGGCTGAAATGCTGCATGTTTTCTCTTTCAGTTCAGAGATTCGAGTACAGAATAGCCAGTGTTCTCCCTTACTGAAGCAAGATAGATATCTGATCCGTTAGTCACCGTTCAAGATCAGCGGACTTATCATGACACAGAATTCAGAGGAAATCGTGGTTATGATAGCCGCATTAGATTAAGGAATCACCCTGCAAAGTGAGACCAATGTTGATGTACCACATCCGCCCAGGTCGCCTGCTGCGCGCCCGATCTGGGAACCCTAGTTGTATCAGGCTCGTGAGCCCACTACATTCGAATTGATGGGGATGATTGGTGACCTCCAGAGGTCTGTGGTAGATCTCGCTTACGGAATATCGACTTCGCCACCAGCTGCACCATATGCCGGGAATTTTGTACGCAGGAGCCCTGCTATTGGGACGGATTGTAATCGAGCTCAGCCAACCTGAGGTTGTCTCAAGTTATAGCAATGACGTGTCAACATCAACCCAAGCCCTCGATCAGCTGAGGCCAGAGGTAAGAACAAAATGAAGGCAGATGCCGATCCCATTGAACAACTGCTGTGGGCAGTCGAGGCTTTGAAAGCGGGGGATGAATAAGCAACAGGTATTCGCAGTCGCGGCTAAGACTGTGATGATGATGCCTTCCCCACTCCAACTGAAGGCAGTTCAAGCCAGGTAGAAAACCGGGATAGGCCCCATCATGCCAGAACAGTTCCTTCCACTCCCAACTCTGCACCTGGGAAAGATCAGAAAGTTAAGGCAGTGCCTGCCGACCCTTTCGCTAGTGCGTCTAGCAAGAATTCTCAGACTTCAAAGTACCTACCCCGAGGGCGCAGGGTCTTTCACGCTCTCTACATGCCGTTGTCTAAGACACTCCAGATCCTGGCCGAAAGAGGGCATCTTAAACCTCTCAAGCCTCGGCCTCTCCCGAAGAATCTCCCTCCCACACATGATGCTGCTTTGTACTACGCGTACCACCAGCAAACCGGTCACGCTACCGATAACTGTTTTCGCCTTCATCATGAAGTGCAAGATTTGATCGACAATGAGGTCATCCCCCCACCCACCTCAGCGAAGTCTGTCACTGCTGGGTTGTTAGATTTTGAGGATATTACGAGTATGTGATCGGGGAGTGAATCACCTGCGGGAACCCTCGGCGTATTTTGAATGTGGCGTCTGGCACGTATTTTTGAGCATCTGCGAATGCTAGTTTTGTAACTTCTGGCTTGGGTGTCGAGTCAGTCCTTTGTTTTGTTTTGAGTCTGTCTCATCGTCTTGAGTCAGTTCTTTTTGCTTAAGGGTCTGTCTTGTTGTAGCGAGTCAGTCCTCTTGTATAGAATGTCAGGTGATTCCGGGTTGTTGCCTCGAACACTGTTTTTGTTTTCTTTTGAGTTTGTCTCTGTTGTGGAGCCAGTTGCAACCAGGAAATCTGAATGAAACAGCTGCGGCTATCATGTTTTCGTGCTTATTGCTACCTTGAGCTAGTTGTGCCAGAGGATTTGAATGAAATGGCGGAGCATCTCACTTACTCTTCTGTGCTCTAAACTCATTATATTGACCTAAGTTTTTCAAAACTTTTTTTGAACACTGTGGTGATGAAAACAAAGATGAAGGAATTCCTCGGGTTTTACAAAACTTTGATCAATTTGAGAGAAAGTGAGGCATGCTAAGCCTTTAATGAATGAAATCATGCTTGTTAGCATGAGTACTGAGAAGGACCCTGGCTTGATCCAGATTGGTTCCACACTATCTTCAGCGCGAGCGATTTGTCACTTTCGTAAAAACTTTCAAAAACAAAATGTTTTGCGTGGTCCTGTGAAGACCTATGTGGAATCGCTCTTGAGATTGTGCAACCTAGGATCACTCTCAGCCTCAAGATTCAATCCATTTGTTTTCAAACCTTGAACCCATTCAGAACGTTCAACGATCAATCATCAAGAGAGGCCTGTGTGGCCAGATTTGAAGCAGTCCTCGAACAAGAGGCACCAAAGATGAATCCTTGTGAAGCTAGAACAGAAGCACCCCTTTAACTAGGGGCAAAATGTCCAATGTACTCGAAGAGCCGGAGATGAATCCTTTTGCAAATCAATAACAACAGCCACTCTACTGGATACGAATGGCTTCAAAACCCTAAAACCATTTGGCATGGACTTGTTACACTTTTACCCTTTGAGAGGCTCGCTAGGCCGAAAACCCGGAAGGGCGACCCAAGCAAAAGTTAGAGTAAGAAAAAAATATATACAAAAAAGAAGAAAAGAGAAGAAAAGAATTGAAAAGAAAAGAAAAACAAAAGCTCGCAAGGTCAAAAACCCGCAACGGGCGCCTTGGCAAAAGTTAGAGCCTAAAAAAATAAAAGTGAAGGTTAAAATACCCGAGTGTACCTTAACCGGAACTACGTAAGGCTTGATTTCCATGTTTGGGATACGTAGGCAACTTCATTCCAAAGTCCAGCCCCCAACGCTTTCAAAGCGATTTAGTCCATGTAATGGTTTTGATCATCCTTGCTTCTCTGAATCCGATAGTTCGGTTGTGACACCGTGAACTACGTAGGCTTGATTCCCATGTTTGGGATACGTAGGCAACTTCATCCTGAAGTCCAGCCACCAACGCTTTCAAAGTGACTGTGTCCATATATTGGTTCTGACCATCTTCGTCTTCTCCATGTCCGAGAGTTCGGTTGTGATCATCACTAATGAGGACTGTTTACAAAATGCTGCGGTGCCATCCAGACAAGGGACAACTTTCCGTTGCCATGAGTCGCCATTCAAACCAGGGGTAACTTTCCGTTGCGTGCAGCTCTTCAAGCAAGGGGCAATTTTCCATTGCCTCCGATCCGAGGTTGCGCATCTCGAGAGTAAGCTCCGTGCTCATTGAGCATTGACAGTTTGCAAAAATAGTTTTTGAGAATTTTTACTGAGGTTGACTATTTTCTCGAAAATTATTCCATCTTTTCCAAAAACTGGACCATTTTCTTGGACCCAAAAAAGGAAAATTTTCAGTGCTCATAGCCTAACTCGCATGATTTTCACATCAAAAATCGAACAAGTATGTTAATCTAACTCTCATATTGGTCAAAACTGTTTTATAGTAGAAAACCAAAACAAAAAAATGGTCAAAATGATAACTAAGGGCACAGTTGAGTCAGCTCCCTGTCTTTCCCCCGATTGTCAATACTTGCTAGAAGGGCACTCTATTCGCCAGAAGAAGACACAACTGAAGCTATCAGTAAAGGGCTGAAAGCTCTCATAACCTCCAAGCAACAAGTATCAAGCCAAGTGAAACACAATTTGGAATGGATCAAGATACTCCATCCGAACATCGACTAGACGTCCCGGGAGGAAATAGCCCGAGCTAATAGTGTTGGGCGTGAACCCACAACTTCCTATTCATCTACTAACCACCTTGGGAGGGATGAAAATGAGAATTAAAGAATGAAGTGTAAGTCGAAGAAAAGTGAGCAAAAGTTTTGAGAAAAAAAAAAAATCGAGCCTGAGGGCCGAGTGATGTGAGAATCACAAATTAGAAAGGGTGGAAATAATGCCCAAAGGAACTGCTCCTCGTGATTTAAGGCTTCTCATTTTGTAAACACGTCTGTATGTCATGTCTTTTTTTTGTTACCTAACTTTTGTTTTGAGTCTTTTCTGAGCGTGTCTCGTTGTGATTAGGTCGTACTTTCTGTTTAGTCTTTTTACTTGTTCAGTTGTAGGCTCAAAACCCGGTTTGAAAAACCTTTTCAATTTCAAAAATTTTTAATCATGCTGTGCTCAGAGTGCTGTGCCATTCTCCACATTTATGCGAAGCAAAAGAAGAAGGGAAAATTTGGGGCATCTGAGTGTGCTTCAACTTCAGCCGATTCTACCTTTGTATTCCGTCTTGTCAGATTGGACTGTTTGTTCAGGGTTTGCCGTGTGCAGAATAAACAGAATGGCCTGTATGCAGATTAATTCCCAGCAGAGTATGGGCCGAGTGTTCAGACTAAGCAGTGGGTTGTATGAGTTGTTTTGCCGTTGGCCGGTTCGTTACCTGGTTATTACAATACAAATGTTTGACTTTCAGACAGGAGATCAATTCCATTTACATTGTTATGTGATGTGATGATGCAATGCGCTGCAATGTATGAAATGTACAAATGTAACACTTTTTCAGATAAAAAGTTTGTTTCATTTCATCATTTTTCAAGTACATAGTTTTGGAGAAAACAAAACCTGCCTGCGGCAGTACAAGGTACTCTAGCTACCAGCAAAAAAGAAAAGTACAAAAAAAAAAGAAGAAAAGCAGCAAAAATCTGGATCAATGTCAAGCGGCCTCGGGCCTAAGGGTCTGTCCTCGTCCTCTTCCTGGACGAAGGTCCAGGAGCATCGTCATCAGCGCCGTCATCTGAGCCTGAGTCAGTGCCATCTCCGGTCTCCTCCTCAGATGACTCCGCCTCTGCCTCCGCCTCCGCCTCCGCCTCGGACTCATCGTCATCGGGGACTGGTGCCCGTGAGCTACTCCCAATATGAGTGCGCCCCGCTTTGGTGCGGGGGTATACTCTGCCGTCTCGGGTAGGAGCGGAAGGTCCAGCTGAAGCACCTCCTACAGTAGGAAGCTGGAAGGGAGGCTGAAAAGTACAAATGGCAAACGCATCAGTATGCTACAGAATGCAGTGTATGAATACAGTGTGTGAATACTGTGAGCAGTGTATCAGTGCAGAATGCAGTGTATGAATACAGTGTGTGAATACTGTGAGCAGTGTATCAGTGCAGAATGCAGTGTATGAGTACAGTGTATGAATGCCGTGAGTAGTGCTGTGAACAGTCTGTGGGCTACAGTGTGTCAGACGCCGTGAGGCCGTGTATCAAGTGTCGAGTTGTGCATCAGATTATGTGAAACAGTTTATGTATGGTTTGAGACCGTGGTCAGAAGAACATACCGGAATACTGTAAATGGCCAGGAGGTCGAGGCTCTGCTGAAGCATCCCCATCACCGAAGCGGTCAACTCCAGGGACTGGCGAGTGTACTCAGAGGAAGCCTGCAAAAGTGTTAGAAGTCTCAGTATTCTGCGGAATATCAAATGAATTGAAATGAAATGACTGTGCAGAATGCAAAATGCAGTAGTACATACCGGAGGTAAGCCATAGAACCCGACTAACTCATGATCAGCCGGAGGGGGAGCAATGGGGATCTGGTAAGTCGCCCCACCCCGCCCTCTGCATGTCATCGTCGTGGGCAGTGCTGGCCAACTAGCCCCCCGTCCCCTCCGAGCTCCACTCCTGCCACGGACTCGAGCCGTCCTCGATGTCCCTGCCCCTGCTCCCGCTCCAGCTACCGGCGCCGCAGGTCTCTCTCTCTCTCAGCTCGACGGCCACTGCTCAAAGGCCGCATGATATACGTCTGAACGTACTCTGAGTAGTCGCCTATGCCTCTGAAGCGTATCGCATCCCAGCCGATCGTGTAGTCGGCCATCTGCTCAGGGGTGAACCTCTCGGTATCCCTCATATGCTCAGGAGGGTGAACCGGGACTATCTGCTCTGGCAAACCCAGGGTCTGGCGTAGGAAACGCTCACCCAGGTACCAAGCCCGACAGACCGGGCCCTCCAGCAAGATCCTGAAGCGTGCAGTCTCCTCCGCACCAACAAATCGCTCCCGAATCACGGCCGGCAATGGAGCCCAAGGCTGCCAGGTGATCTGTAAATGACATGCAGTTTGTTATCTACTGTTATTGAAAATACAGTGTAAAGCGAAGTTTAAATAAACTCTAAAGTTGAACATACCTCCGGGGGGTGATGGTGTGAAGTAGCGGCGGAAGAAGATGAAACGTCTCCCGGGTCCCACACATCTCACATCGAAGGTGGGAGAATGGCACGAGAGGAGTCTCCACGTCTGGCACTGGGGCGAGTCTCGAAAAGTAGGCGTAGACCCACAACTGCAGAGCAAATATCAGTATGCTTATCAGATAAAGCAAAATACAGAATAAAGCAGAAATTGCAGAACCGTGTATTGTGCAGTGTATTGTGAAGAGTGTACAGTGTGTCCAGTGTACAGTCAGTGTAAAACAGAGTATATGTGTGCCGTGTGCGTAGTATACAGTCAGCGTGAAGCAGACCGCAGTGTGTGCAGAGTGTACAGAGTACAGAAAATGTAAAGCAGAAATGTAAAGCAGAAAAGAAGATGTACCTCCCAAGCCCGCCAGTAGCCTCCGAGCAACTGCCCGCTGCAACGGGAGGCTGAGCTCATGTATCCGTATAGAGTGGCTAGGGCAGCGCCACCCCAGTCGTAGCGCAGAATCCGCGTGACGTCCACTAGCGCACTCAACAAACAGAGAGGCACGGTGTTCGCCCGATCGGCGAAAATGGTAGTCCCCAGCAGAAACATCAGGAAGCCGCGGGCGTACTGCTCCACCTCCTCCTGAGCCATCGGTGCCTCCTCGGCCAAGCCTGGCTGAACCCTGAAGTGGCTCTCGAACCATGAATATCTAACAAAGCCGGGACGCGCAAGAGGCGGCATCTCGCCGAGCAAGTAAATCTGAGCGGCCTCCCACTCATCCATATCGGTGTCGAAGGGGATCGGATCACCCCCTACCCCGATGCCGATGAGCATCGAGAAGTCATAGGGAGTCATCGTCATGTCTCCCGCGGCGGAAAGGTGGAATGAGTCGGTGGTGTCCCACCACCTCTCCACCAGAGCGGCGAGAAGAGGCCTGCTCGCAGTAAGCCGGGAGAGTCCTCTGCAGAAGGCGCCGAAGCCGGCCTGGTCTACGATGTGGCGGACCGCATCGGGCAACTCCATGTACCAATCGCGGGCGGCGACATTCCCATACCCCCGGAAGGCATGGGAATCCCCCTGTATTCAAAAACAAACAGTTGCGAAGCAATATAAATGTACAGCTTTGAAAAGCATCCAGCATTGGTGACAATACAACGTGTGTGCACGTGTTCAAAATCAAACAAACATCGGGTGCCGGTGTGCTTGCAGTAAACTACAACATGTGACGTGTCAGTATGTTCGAGTGGTTCAGTACAGATATAGCGTGTGTGCACGTTTTTCAAAATCAAATAGACATCGGGTGCTAGTGTGCTCGTAGTAAACTACAGTGTATGATGTGTCAGTGTGTTTGAGTGGTTCAGGGCAAATACAGCATGTGTGCGCGTGTTCCAATTCAAACAGATATCAAGTACAAGTGTGTTCACAATCAACTACAGCATACAGTGTATCAGTGTATCCGGGCTAAGCAGTTAAAGAACAAAATCAACTATGGCAGTTAAGTGTTCTACATTGCAGAAAATGAAACGGGGAAGAATATACCTCGGAAGCACCGTATGATAGATGTGACTCCGGCTCGCGCAGGAGAAGCTCTGGAGCCACCGTCCTATCGAAACTCCGAAACTGGCAAAGTCCGTCGGGAGACAGTATGTGAATCGCCGGCCGGTAGGTCGCTGGGTCGAACGGGCGAACGCTCAAGGGCAAGAGCTCGGCCTCGGGATCCATCTCCTGATCCGGGGGAGTCCCGCCCTGCGAAGATCGTCTGCCATGTCAAGAGTGATATGAAAATGGCCGGAAAAGGGGAAACCGGGCTAGAATGCGAAAAGTCAACAGAAAGTCAACCTCGAGAGGGCGGAAAAATGGCCGGAAAAGCCAGAATATTGAAAAGGCACGGAAACCAAGAGAAACTCGAGGGGAACAAACCCTAAGAGGCGGAAATCAAGAAAGAGACCCCGAAACGAAGTTTCGTTCGGCTCAAAATGTCCGAAACGGCGAGGTATTCGCGAATCGAACGACGAAAAAGTGTTGAAAACACAAGAAAATGGAGAAATGAAGGAAGGAAAATACTCTAGAGAGAGAGGAAGAGTTTTCGGCCAAGAACAAGTAAAAAAAATAGGGCTAGAGGCCCCTATTTTATAAGACCCAAGGCCAAAAGACAACTGCCCCCGATTCAGGCAGTTTGGCCGGTCGGCCACACTGTTGGCCGGTCGGCCAAATATTTGGCCGGTGGAATATTTTTGTGACCGGTGGACAGCCGGTAACCTCCTATGATGGCCGGTGAGCCTCCTACATCCTTGTTTGGGTCAGATATGTGGTTTGGGGCCTCCATTTCTCAACACAGTGCAAGAAAAGGCATTTCCGAAGTTCAACCGGTCTCTGTTTGGCTTCGGACCGTGTCTTCTGTGCGAAGCACTCGAGTACGTGCGTAGCGTATCCTTTTTGTATCCTTTTGTCTCCTAAGAGATTCAAAAGTTTCCCCACATGCATACGTTACAACGTTTTGTCGTGAAACGCGCGTTGAGTTATATGTCATTCTACTCACATTGTCACGCGCATGCCATACTTGCATTAGTATGCACATTCTTATGTCGCATTGTCATGCGCACTCCACATGCATCATCATGCATTTCAAGAAACGTGCGTTGTAACGCGCATTTGAGTTCATTTGCATTGTCATGCATTTCAAAAGCCGCGCAGTCTCGTGCATTCCAAGCTCATTTGCATTGTCATGCATTTCAAAAGCCGCGCGGTGCCGCGCACTCCAAGATCATTTGCATTTGTCATGCATCTCAAAAGCCGCGCGTTGTCGCGCGTTTCAAAATCATGCATCATCATGCATTTGCATTTCAAAAAA
Source organism: Camellia japonica (assembly GCA_030407325.1). Lineage (NCBI taxonomy): Eukaryota > Viridiplantae > Streptophyta > Magnoliopsida > Ericales > Theaceae > Camellia > Camellia japonica. The sequence goes on from JAPPVO010000003.1 coordinate 134,475,753, forward strand.
AAAAGGGGGAAGAAAACAACAAAAACAACATGCATCATTTGCATTTCAAAAACAAAAACACAAAAAAAATGCATTATCATGCATTTTCCCTTCATCATGCATTGTCGTGCATTCAAAAAACAAACATGCATATGTCATGCATCACTGTAAATAGTGCATATGTCATGCATCACTGTAAATAGTGCATATGTCATGCATCACTGTAAATAATGCATATGTCGTGCATTACACTGTAAATATTGCATATGTCATGCATTTTTCTGTATATATTCCATTCCAGTGCATATTGTATATATATTGCATTGTAGCTTACATGCATTCATTGCATCACCTCCATCTATGGCTTGCGCCTTTCCATGTTGAGCTTGATCTGGTATGTGCCCATACTTTTCATGTTAAAACACAGTTCTGCATGTGTACGCGCCTATTCCACGCTGGTATGTTGGTTTGAGGGTTGCGGCACCTTTTCTGTGTTAGACACGGTTCGTTTGTGTACATGCCTTTCCTAGGCAAGATTTGGTTTGGCCCGCGTGCCTTATCCATTGTATCCTGTCCATTCCAGTGCATATTGTATATATTGCATTGTAGATTGCATGCATTCATTGCATCACCTCCATTTATGGCTTGCGCCTTTCCATGTTGAGCTTGGTCTGGTATGTGCTCATATCTTTCACATCGAAGCACAGTTATGATATTATGTGTACGCACCTATTCCACGCTGGTATGTTGGTTTGAGGGTCACGGCACCGTATCTGTGTTAGACGCGGTTTGTATGTGTCCATGCCTTTCCTAGGCAAGATTTGGTTTGGCTACATGCCATATCCATTGTATATTACATTGTAGTGTAATTTTTGCATCCAGCATTAGGATCATGTTCTTTCGTTAGTGGGTCATTCCCCACTTATGTCATTCCACCCAATTACTTGTTCTTGTGTCCGTTTACATCACTCATAGTTCTGTATGTGTACGCGCCTATTCCACGCTGGTATGTTGGTTTGAGGGTTGCGGCACCTTTTCTATGGTAGACGGACTTTACATCTCCATCATCCTTTTGACATTTGTGTGGTTTTGAACCGCTCATGATTTGATCATGATTCAATTGCATTGCATCTTCATTTGCATTATTATACATAGTTTTGTATATATCGCACATCATTTTGCATTCATTTTGCATGTTATGCATGTTGCTAACGATGTCGTACCTGTTAAGTTGCTTTCTTTTGCAGGCACGATATTGTATGTACGGTTCATTTGAAGCTGGTGCAACCAGACGAGCCGCACAGGTATTGTATCCTCTGAGTGAGACGTATTGAGAATTGCATAATTCTCTTGCACCCTCTCTACATTGTAGTGTAGTTTGGTTTGTGCTAGCTTAAAACTGTTGCATTGTATGTGCTTCGTTACAGCTTTCTTTGCATGATCATAAGTTATGTTCGGCTTCTTGCATTGTCAGTTGCATTTTGCCCCTGCCTTCGGGTGCATATCTTGTTTGTCTTGCATGCTTTATCTAAGTCTTCGGCCTTGTCAAAAATGGGTCGTCTCTGGGCTTTGACATTCACTCCCTTCATTGTTATGACTTTCGAGTTCTATCAAAGAGGGGCAACTGTAGACACCCCATTTTTGACCGTCCTCAAGACTTGGACGTCAACGTTTGAACACTTGGTGATCATCCATGTTTGTGTTTGTCTTGAGTTCCCGGAGGTCTTAGCGACACGCCTTGTCTCAGGATCTCTCGGCTCGACTGTTTTGTGTCTGGTTTTGCACCAAGCACTTGTGTTTTGCCTTTGAGGGGCAGGGAATGGCTTGTTGGCCATCCCCACACATCACCGGCCATGGCTTGAGGCCACCGGCCACTGGTTTGTTGCCACCGGCCAAATGTTTGGCCGACCAGCACTCTTTGTAGTCGATCAGCCATCTATTTTGGTCAAATTGCATTTTTGGCCGGCTGACCACTGTGCATCTGCTTTTGCAGATATTTTTATGCCAGCTGTGCTAGCTGGCATACACCTTTGCTCCCCTCCATACACGTGTATGAAGGGATTTCCCTCTTGACTAGCTTACTTGAGAAGCTTTGCAAGAGGGATTGTCTATAAGAGGGAGCCTCTTCTCCCTCCATTAGGGTTACAAAAAAAATACAGAGGGAGCTCTGAGTTAGGGTTAGTTCATAGTTGTAGCTATTCTATCTCTATATCTCTCTCTTTTGCCTTAAGGTGTTTTAGTCTTACTATTGCACACAAACACATAGAGTTACACCTTCTCTTGGTTTCTGAGGGGCCAGAGAGCTTTTCTTGGTGTTCTTGAGTGGATTCAAGCTTGGAGAACCAGCTGGAGCATTGTTTGTGAAGAGGGTCATCAAGGGTAAGAACTTCACCCTTTATTCCCCATTTTTGCATAGTCTTTTAGCCTATCTTGCAACTTTTTTTAGACTTTGTATATAACTAATAAAAGTCTTGTTTTTGAGTTCTTTAAATAGTTGTTTAAGAGTGTTTTGTTGTTTGGGGTTGTTTCACCCCTCTTAGGGCTTGTTTGGCCCCATTTTTGTGCTATTTTGGTGAGCTCCGGGACCACCTTGTTTGGGCCTCCTCACCACTGAAATCTTGAGGGATTTCAGTGGTAAGGATGGTGGTTTAAGGTCCTAAGTAGGAGAGGGCCACCCCCTCTCCTTATTGCCTTCAATAATGGCCTTTTAAGCCTCATGTGTGAGCATCTAATTTAGGTTCATGTTGACCATGTCCTAACTGTTTTTTTATGCTTATCTTGCCATGATATAGCATTGTTGTGAGTTGGTTTAGACACATCTTGCATGCCTTGCATACTTGTCTTGTAATGCCATGTTTTATCCTTAACATGCTTTGTGCTTTGGGCCTTGTTCTAGCATGTTTTTGGCCAAGCTTTGTGAAGCTTTTATGCTTGTTTTAGTATGCTAAGGGACTGTTTTTGGTCATTTGGGTTATCCATACTTTGCTTTGTATAGCTACCATGTAACCTCTCTTGTATGCCTTAAACATTGACCCCTCTAGCATGCCATCCTTGCATCATTTCAGTGGTTTGGAACCACTTGTCATGTCATTTTAGTCCTCATGATATGCTCGTATGCTTGCATTTGATGTCCCTTTAATGCTTTACAAGGTTGTCATCTTATGCTCCATGTGTTGCCTCTTTTGTATGCTTGCATGTTTAGACCACTTAGATGCCATCTAGGCGTGTCCTTAGCTTTGTTTAGGTCTGCCTTGGACCTGTTTTAAGTCCTTGGGCTTGGTAGCATGCATCGCTTGCATTGTAGATTGGTTTGGCACCTTCTCTAACATGATTTTCAGAGCTTATAATGCATGCCATTTGTCCATGTTTGCATCCTCTTAAGTGTGCTCGAGAGTTGTTTCTATATGCCTAAGTGTTGGCCCTTGTGTGCATGCATGTTTGCATGTCATTTTACCTTTATTCTTGAGCATGTTGGCCACTGTTTTGGGCTTAGTATAGAGCTGCCCAAATTAGTTTGAGTCCATAGTTCACATGTTGTTGCATGCTCACCTTGTATGCTTGTTCACATTGCTAATGTTGCATACTAGCTCATATGTCTAGGTTGCATTGCATTGACATGCATGCTTAGCCTCTTGAATTGAGTATGATAGAGGTTGAGCTCCTCGTTTGTTTATGTGCATTTCATTTGAAATCAAAATGCATAACTTGGTTTCTTGGGCCATCAGGCATCGAAATGCGCGATTGGTGGTCCGAGAACCGAGAACCATGTCCCTTTGAGTCATAAACATGATAAGGGATGTGTTGATGCATACATTTGCTTGGAATGCATTGCTATGCCTTGTTTTGCCCTCTGCTGCTGTCAAAACAGGTTTCTGCAGGAAGACATGGCCGGCCGGCCATCTTTAGTGCCGACCAACCAACAATGGGTGGCCGATAGCTTAACCAGTGGCCGGTGATCATTTCCTTTAGCCGGTGACCATTTCCCTTGGCCGGTGGTATCCCACAGGGTTCATAGAGTGCACTTTGGGAATTTTGCAATAATTAGAGAAGGAAAACAGTGTGGACAGAGGCAACTTGTGCATGGCAGTGGACTTCCGAGCAGAGCCGAGCACGCATTGCATTGAGCCCTCTTCCTGAGGCTGTTTACTGTTTTATTAGATTAGTTAATTTGCTTAACTAGTTTAATTGGTCTGTAATATTTAATTAGCTAGGATAGTTGATTCATTATTCAGACTGTATTATTCTTTCGGTCCCTCCGAGCGAGGGCAAATTTGTAATAAGTGTGGGTGCGTGTGTGCATGTCTCCCACCCCCACTTCTTTCTCCTTTTTACATACCTGCTTTTGATGGTTAGTATTAGACATATTTAATTTAGCATACCTTATGCTATGCATGCGTGCATCATTCATCAGTATTGCATGCACCGGGCTCGGCACATCATGCTAACTGCATAGTATTTCAAATATAACTTGAATACGTGCTACTTGTTGCATTCCACATGCCATCCTAGGATTAGGCGAGCCTATTCTAGTGACATTCTGTATGCGTTGCATTAGCCACTTAACATGGACTAGGATCATGCATGATTACTAACTAGTTCACTGTTTTGGCACGGAGTACGATGTAAGTATTTATGCTGTAGCATCTCACATGAGTGTGAATGTTAACATAACAGCATGCTTACCATGTGGATAAATGCTTATTTGATTAACTGCCTGAATGCCTGTGGGTGAAGGTTGGATTGTTTGAGTTGGAATAACTCGTTGAAATCCGTGTTTTAGCCTACTTACGGGGTAGCAAATTTCAAACCATCTTTCAAACAAGCGGATATGCAATGCTTTGTTCCAAATTAGGCGATCTAGTCTATACTTTTGTGTTGTGCGCATCACATAGTAAATCTAGGCTAATAACCGGAATAAGAGCACATAACGTTTTCAAAACGAGATATCATGGTTAGTAAGGCCAATCTTCGGATCGAGCGAAAGGGGGTGCTCATAGCTGACCTTCCCCAATCGTACCTAAGTTCCCGAGCCGAGGCAACTTTGGTGATGACGGACACGTGGCCTTAGGCAAACGAGTCAGGGTTTCCTAAATTCCCCCATTAAAAAATATTTAGGTGGCGACTCTGTATCTGGCAAAGCAGTCCATGTTTGGCACTTCTTTACAAAAATCTGTTTTCTCAAAACGATTTGCCGGATTTGGACTCTTTGGTTCATATTAAAGACCGTGACTATTTGAGTCCGAATTGTAGCACGGAGGCCCTCACCCGGGGCGCGTCTACACCAAGCAAAGGCCCATCTCCAACCTCTGCCCAACAAATCGGAGATCGACATTTTTTGCCATACAAAGCCTCGAAAGGCGCCATCCCAATACTCGAGTGGAAGCTGTTGTTGTAGGCAAATTCAGCTAAAGGTAGATGACTTTCCCAATTTCCCTGGAAATCAAGAACACACATCCGTAATAAATCTTCCACAGTCTGGATGGTTCTTTCTGACTGGCCATCAGTCTGAGGATGGTAAGCACTACTCAGTCTCAGTTCAATACCCAATGCTGTCTGTAAGCTTTGCCAAAATCTCGATGTAAACTTCGAGTCCCTATCAGAAACAATGGACACAGGCACTCCATGCAATCTAACAATCTCATCAATATAGAGTATAGCCAATTTGTCTGCATTATAAATTGTTTTGACAGGTAAGAAGTGAGCAGATTTAGTCAGTCTATCAACAATAACCCAAATTGAATCCATACCTTTACTGGAGCGAGGTAAACCAACAATGAAATCCATAGTGATATGTTCTCACTTCCACTCCGGTATCGGTAAGGGTTGCAGTAAACCTGCAGGTCGTTGATGTTCGGCTTTAACTTGTTGGCAATGAAGACATTTCGACACAAAATCAGCAATCTCTTTCTTCATTCCCGGCCACCAGAAATTCAGTTTCAAGTCTTGGTACATTTTCGTATTTCCTGGATGGATAGACAATTTTGAATTGTGGCCTTCTTGCAGAATTCTTCTCTTCAGTTCAGAATCACTCAGTACACATAATCTTCCCTGGAATTTCAACACATTATTCTCAAATTTGAAATCCGGCCTCGGTTTGGATTCCCATTCTTCGATGATCTTCCTCAAGAAGTCATCCTGTTGTTGTTTCTCTTTAATCTCTTCAATCAGTGTCGATTGAGCAGAAATAATGGCCAATGTTCCACCTTGTTCAATGGAGGGAAAACTGGGATCGCTATATTGATGAAATTAAAACTTTCGAGTTTAAATTAAAAAATACGTAAAACTTTGGAGTTTTTTTTGTAATTTGTCCAATATTTTAAACATGTTTGTGTTCATTTGTTGGCAAAAATCAAAATAAAAATATATTTAGTATACACTGTAATGTAAAAATTTCATGCCACTAATAAATGTAATTTTAAGAACCAAATAATTTATTTTTAAAATGGTATACCTTTTTTAAAAATAAAATTTTGGTCTTGACAGGATAGTAATTGTCACGACCCAAACCCGCCCCTATGGGTTTAGTACCGTAACCGGCCAGTAATCCGAGATTACAGAAGGCCTGCTTAACAGTAAGACAGTAATACAGAGTACAGGGGCATGGCGGAAGCCAATACAGTAAATAAACAAGGTCCAATGAGCTGTGACAGTCTATATGCAAAAAGACTTTTCATGCATATATATATACTCAGTACAAAACAGTATGCATAATATTTACAGTCATTCAGAACAGGGACCAAATCCCTATAAAACAGTACAGTACAGTGCTATGTCTATACAGTTATACAAAACAGATACAGAGACAGACGGGGGAAATTAAAACCCCTAAGCCATAGCTTGGCAGGCTCGGAACCTCGCAGTGAGGCATAGTAGTTGGCTTGACAAAAAGGGAGTCTAACTCACGCTCCTAACTCCGGTCTGGTGCCTGGACACCTACATATATATCAAAACAGTGAGCTAAAGCCCAGTGAATAACATAATGCGTAAAGAGGTTAAGAATGAATGTCCTTACAGTAATGAAAAACAGTTCATTAAATCAGTATTTCAGTCGTTCAGTCAGTACAGTCATATGTGGTACATCCATTAGCATAACAGTACAGTAAACAGTAGGTCTTAAAAGACCGAACAGTTAATGATGGCCATCAATCAGTAAACAGTAGTGGTTCCAACAAGGGAACCGACAGAGATCTCTGTAACAGTAACAATCAGTAATAGTAGTTGCTAAGGATGCCACAATACAGTTCAGAATATAGGACATACATTCATTTAGTTAACAGTAGCAGTTCAGAAACAGTACAGTTTAATTGTTCAGAAGATAATCATTTTTGAACATATCTTTACACAGTTGTTACTTACAGAGTTCTGGGCTACAGTAAGCTAGAGCGCGTCTCCAGTCGCCAACCCTACACAGTTAACAGATCGAACACACACTAAGCTACACAGTTGGGAGCGATAATAACTTAATCCCTAATTTGCCTCGGTGTGTTCTACATCTATATCCTCATTAAGATGTCTTAAACTAGGTCTAAGAATGCCTAGGATGGGATGAGGATGCAAAGATGTATTCAGAAAACATTTTCAGATTTTCAGAAAAACAGATCCCCGCTCGAGCGCAGGTTTCCCCGCTCGAGCGGACATCCAACAAAGGTCCCCGCTCGAGCGTCAACTTTCCCGCTCGAGCAGACTGTAAAAGTACTGGATAGGTGAAATCTCCGCTCGACGCCCGCTCGAGCGTGAGACACAGGCCTCCGCTCGAGCGTGAATTCCTACGCTCGAGCGGACTGTAAAACAGTGCAAAGTACTGGATGCTCGAATTCCCCGCTCGAGCGCCACTTTCCCCGCTCGAGCGGGAGTGCAAAATCTGGAAAATCCAGATTGCACCTTCAAGCTTAAAACCAAGTTTTGATGCATTAAAATCGATCCTCTTGGGCTAAAAACCTGGAAAACACTTGTAAACACATGATATTATATGTTTCAAAGATCAATTTGTAAAATCAAAGCCCAAGGGTAGTTCAATTGAACTCATTTTCAAACCAAATTTCAAGAACATAATCCAAACATGACATGCATGAGTTTAGATCAATTCAAAGCTTCAATGCTAGCTCAAATGAGCCAATTCTTTTCAAAATAAGATGAAATCATGGACTAACACACTATTATGAACATGCATGCACCAATTGCCATGAAATCAACATCAAAATGCAAGGATAAACACATGCATGCATGATACAAGCTTTAATCCAACACTACAAGACCAATTCTTGACTTAGCTCATTAAACTATCATGATCCATGCTAGATAGAGCTTAAACATACAATTTAGATGATGAAATTCATACCTAGGTTCCTCAATGACAAGTCTAGAGGTTTAATTTACCAATTTACACATCGATCCTTTAAGTTCTCTAGCCAAACTCTCAAGAACAACTCAACTCTCTCTCTCTCACTCTTTTTCTTGGACGGTTGTAGGCAACAAAATGGCTGATGGGAGTGTTTTGATCAAGTGTACAAAGGCTCTAATATAATTAGCCTACATGGCCCACTAACAATGGCATTTAAGTAAATAAGCCTAACTCTTTAATTTGGCTTTAATCTAATTTGATCATACCAAATCACTTTTCAGATAATTACACCATAAAATCACATAAAATCTAATTAACACAAAACATCAATCAATTCCAGATTCGGCCGCCATAAGGCCTTCAATTTGCAATTTAAACACAAAGACATGAACAGATAATCAAACAGTCAACAGATAGAAATGCAATTAAACAGATACAATCAATCCATTAGTTCCAGATTTCAATCAGTCAGTTCAGTATTTCAATGGATTCAATTATTTATCATAATCAGTCACAGTTTAGCAGTAATCAGCAGTTTATCGGTAAACAGTGGTGGGGGTTATTACAGTAATTCATTACCAAATGTCTAATTTCATCCTTAAATAGTAGAGACAATTGGTGAAAAGTTTATTTCAAAGGGGTATAAAGTATTACATTCAAGGTAAAATCTTATTTGGTAATAAGGACAAAGTGAAAATTGTTGACGATGTTGAAAAAGTTGCCGAAAAAAATTATGTTTGTTTTTATCACACACCATAGATTCGTCATTGTATTTGTATCATAGAATAGCATAATACATTTTTAATAATTCTAATTTTTATCATAAAAAATTAGAAATCTCTTGTAAAATTTATCCAAAATTAATAAAAGATCTTCAGAACAAAAACTTAGCTAAATTATGACATAATGTGATTAGTTATAACATATTGTGAGGTCAATTATGAGATTATTTTGATTATGATGTAAGAGTTGTTTAGTTATTAAGTGTGTGAAAAATATAATTTTCTCGTCCCCACCCTATTTTCTCGTTGAAGTGATATTGGGGAAAATTACAATCTCTATTCAAACTCAATTAAGTTATGAGCTCTTACTATAAAAGTTCTTCAAGTGGACAAAAAAAGAGTTCTTTTTTGGATAGTATACCAGTTTTCTAACAAATGTAAAATATACCTAATTCATGTAACTCAGAAGTAGGTGTAAATGTTATGAATTTATAATTTTATATTTAAATTTGTAGATAGTTTCTGATGAATCCTTAAGCAAAATTAAATGTGATAGTGATTGTATGCAGGCGCGTTCTTCTTTTTTTTTTTTTTTTGCTTTTATTTTTAAATGTGACATCATTTATATAATAGAATACATTGCATGTCTATTTGTGTCAAAATTATATATGAAATTTAAATTTTAGTACAAGTAAAATTTTTTATTTTTATATTTATTTTTTGTATGACAAAACACAAGATTTAATATATTATACATCTAACAATAACTCATCTAATAAAATAAATCTGAGTACAAAATATAAAATAAATCCTAAATGGAGAAAAAAAACTTTCACGCGTAAGAAGTTAAAAAAACTCCACGTACAATGAAACCTTAGCTGTTGTTTTATATGAACAAAAATAAGTAAACAAAAATGAGAACATAAACAATAATAAACACATAGAGATAAAAATAAAAATGCGAGAAAATATAAATTGAAGTAATGTTTAGTTGTGTTGAAGTAATGTTTCACCTCTACAATTCCTTCTACCTTGGAAAATATAAATTGACAAAAATGAGAGGGCTGCTTTTTATATGAAAATGTCACTTATGATATAAATGTTACTTATAGGAAAATATAAATTGTTTTTGACTCCCACAACTTCCTTTCACCAAGTATCCGCCTAAACAAATTCAAATAACCAACACAAAAATAAAGCAGGTGAATTTACAAAAATCAAATCAACACTGAAATATTACCAAAACAAAGAAGAAGAAACATAGAAAAATAAAAATTTACATTTATCGTGCACAAGAGCCTGATGTTAATCGTAATAAATAATGGAAAAAGCAGAACACAAGAGCATGATGTTAATCTTTATGTGTTGTAAGCTTTTTTCTTAAAAAGCTAAAAAATCTAAAACATAATCATTATTTTAACTCATATTTTAATTAAAAAATCAATAATGATTGTTGGATTACAAATTCTGATTACTTAAATTAAGTTCTTGCCTCACAAGTAATTGTAATTGAATGAGTTAAAATTCATATAATTCTTTTAGAAGTAAAATCCGATATAAGTATATTGTTAATATTTTAATGTTTTTTGTTTCATTGAAGCAAGTATATGGAGACTGTTCCAATTATCTTCTACTGGGGGGGAAACATAATTCGGGATCCCAATGAAGGTGTGTCGTATGATGCTGAGCCGAAAGGGATATATGGGGTGCAACTTGGCACCACGCTTAGCAATTTGGAGGAGATGTTCATGTCCAAGGTGGCAAGTTACGGGGAAAGTGTCTGATTGAACTTCAAATGTAGATATCCTTATCGCCAATGGCAAGCAATCAGCAAATTCAAGATATTACCGATCAATGACGATGAGGCGTTGAACACCGTATTAAGTATCGATGCAAGTTTCCAACCACCAAATTGTTTGGAAGTGTACATTGATAAAGAGGTTGTACACAATGTCCCGAATATGACACAAATGGAGTCTCGTCCGTTCACTACATTGTTGACACATGGGATTGACACGACAGCATTTCAGTCTCCTATGTATGAATTAGATCAATGTTATGCAGTGGGCTACACACAACAGACATTTGAGGGCCATGGTGTAAAATCAAGTTCACGTGGTGGATATGATTATGAATTTCACACTAACACAGAAGATGTGCCCACCTGCAACCATCATACCACTCTAGTTGAAGTTGCTGGTAATATGGCTGAAACAGTGAACTATGTGCAGTTTGCTGATAATGACATGTACGGTCCTGATGTCGCCCTAGATGATGATGAGAATGAAATGTGTGATGAAAAAAATTTATTGGGCGAATCAGATAATGATGATGAAGAAGATGATGTCGACGCTCCTATTGACCTTGAAAATGCCCCCATTGCACCTAGACCTGAAATCCCTTTCTATGAGAACATTCACATGGGTGGTGATTTTGACATGAGTAACCGTGATGCTGTTCCTCATAACCAGATCTAGAACACTGAAAATCCAGAGTTGGACAAAGGAATGGTTTTCGTTGATAAGAAGCAACTTGTACATGCTGTGAAATTGTACCATGCAACAAATAATTGAGAGTATAAAGTCATAACCTCCAAGCGAGACCTTTGGGTGTCTGCTTGCAAGCACGATTGCAGATGGTGGTTGCGTGCATCTCTTAGTAGGAAACATGGTCTTTTTGAAATAAAGTAGTACAGGGGTCCTCACCATTGTTTATACCCATGAATGAACAGGGACCACACTAATATTAGCTCCAGTTACATTGCTTCTTATCTTTTGGGATAAGTTACGGTGAGTATAAAAAATAAATGTTTACATATATATACATATTTGTTTGTTTATAGTGTTCACACCAAAATAATCCAACTCATATTTGATTGTCGTATGCAGAATGAACCTGATATGCTAATTAAGAATGTCATCGAAGATATCAAAAAGACCATGAACTATAGTATATCATACAAGAAGGCGTGGCATGCAAGGGCAAAGGCAATTAGAATGGTATTCGGGGATTGAAATGAATCATATAGGTAGTTGCCTAAATTCATGCATGCATTACAGATATCTAATCTTGGCACCATTGTTCAATGGAAGCATAGATATACTGGAAGTATAACCATTATGCCCGTCTTCCACTTTGTTTTCTGGTCTTTCAAACCCGTCATCGATGGCTTCAGATATTTGTAGACACCCCATTTTTGACCGTCCTCGAGACTTGGACGTCACCGTTGGAACGCTCGGTGATTATCCATGTTTGTGTTCGTTTTGAGTTCCCGGAGGTCCCGGCTGCACGTCGTGTCTCAGGACCTCTCAACCGGCTTGTTCTGTGCTTGGTTTTACACCAAGACTTGTGTGTTTTTGCATTTGAGGGTAGGAGGAGGCTTGTTAGCCATCCCTGAAGCCCACCGGTTGCCCCCACACCACACCGGCACTCCCTTTTGGCCATCGCACTGTTTTCTCAAAACTTTGGCCGGTCGGCACTGTATGTTGCCGACCGGCACTTTTGGGTGCCGGTGACTGTTTTGGCCGGCCGGCATGCACCCTTTGAACCCCTGGACATGGTGCATGCCAGCTGTGCCAGCTGGAATGCACCATCACATTCCCCCGTGCACAGGTGTGGCCATTTGCACCCTTGCACCCTTTAAGCTTCTAGAAGCTTGCACCTTTGGCCAAGCTTCTAGAAGCTTGCACCTTTGGCCAAGCTTCTTGGAGAAGCTTGGCCAGCTGTCTTAGCTTCTCCAAGAAGCCAAGGCCCCTTTGCACCTCTTGCCCCTTTTCCTTTGCTTAGCCATTAAGTCTTGTGGCTTAGTCTTGGCCTATATAAGCACCATTCCTCTCCCTTTGTTAGAGGTTAGCCATTTTCAACACAAAACCAGGGCTTCTATATCTATACATCTGTGTTGTACTCTCTCTCTCTCTATATCTCACTCTCTCTTATCCTTGTGTGTGTGTTTTGAGCCTAAATAGTGTGTTTTTACCTCACTTTTGCACCAATACACACACCATTACACCTTATTTCGAGATTGAGGGACTTGGAGGTTGTTTGTTGAGTTTTTGGACTGGTTTTGATCACTAGAGGAGGGCTACACCACCTGTTCTTCAAGTGTTCTTCAAGGTGAGCTAGTTACTTTAGTTTCCCCATTTTTGCAACTAGTTTTTACCCATCTTTTTTGTGTTTTAGTCTTTGTGTATAACTAAAAAAAAGCTTGTTTTTCCTTGCTTAAGAACATTCATTAAGGTCACTTTGTGATTTGAGTGAAAACTCACCCTCTTAGGCCTTGTTTGGCCTTTTTGGTGCTTCCATTATTAGGCCTTGTTTGCTTGTGTGTTTGTTTCTTTTCACCACTGAAAATCAGTGGATTTTCAGTGGTAAGGAGGTTGTTTGAAGTCTTGTATAGGGGAGGGACACCCCTCTCCCCTTTGTCCCTCTCTTGCCTTTGTTTTGGCTTAATATAGTATGCATGTCTAGTCTTATATGGCCTTATTTCAGACCTTTTTAGGTGTCTTTGATCATAATATATCCCTATTGTTGGTCGGATTGGTGCTCCATTGTGTGCATGTTGCACTTGTTTTGTATGCCTCTCTTATGCTTAGAAGTAGGCCATGCATTTAGGCCATGATTTTTTGCATGATTTGACTTAACTTCATGAAGTTACTAGCCTTGTTTTGCCTTGCATAAGGTCTGTTAGCCACTGTTTTGGTCATGTTTGGCATGCTTGATGTGGTTGCTTTGCATTCCGGCTTGTAGGCCTTGAGTATTTTGGCTCCTAGCATGCTTAGCCTACCTTAGCCTTATGATTTGACATCATTTAGGGTCATATTTCAGTCCATAAATCATGTTTGTATGTTTGCATATGTGGCTTATTTCATGTTTTTAGGGTGTGCCCTTTTATGCCTAGGAATAGGCCTTATGCAAGCTTGTATGTTTAGAGCATTTCGGGGCTGCCATATCAAGGGGATTTGGGTGTGTTTTTGCATGCTAGAACTCTGTTTTTGTGTGCCTAATTCATGTCATGAGTGGTCTTGGTAATGGTGGAGGAGTGTTCCCTTTTGGTGCCCTAGACTTGGCCCCATTTGGTTTGCATATTGGCATGTACATTGGTCACAATCTTGGGTGTTTTGCCACTGTTTTGGGTTAGTTTGAGGGCTGCCCCATTGTAGTTAAATCCACCATTGCATGCTTGCCTCATGTTTGTTGCTTAATTGATTCATTAAGTATTGCTACATGTTCGTCCTATCGCCTAAATTGCCCATGTTTGCATTACATTTGCACCTTGCATGTTGCATTACATTTGGCATGTTGGCATTTTAGCATTAGTTGCATCATGGAGCCATGTTTGCATAACATGCATTGCATTACTTGGTTGGGGTGTCAAACCAAGTGTAAGGGTTGAGATGAGTTCATACTACAAGTGATGCAACTTGTCTCAACTCATGGTCACTAAGGCCCTTGATCTTGACATGATAGGGACTTAGTTCTCATTTGTGTGTTGCATGCATATTGACATTGAAATGCAATCTTGGTTCCTTAGGCTATCATGCACCAAGATACATAATTGATGGCCCAAGAACCAAGGGTCATGCTCCCTTGAGTCCCAAACATGATAGGGAAGCATTGGTCATTGCTTACATATGCCTAAAAATTCATGCCATGCACTGCTTGTCTGCTGCTGCTGTCAAAACTGTCTCCTGCAGGAATTTTGTGCCGACCGGCATTATATAGTGCCGACCGGCACTATATGGGTGGCCGATAACATCATTGACAGCCGGTGGCTATTGTACATGGCCGGTGGCCATTCCATCCAGCCGGTGGTGTACAGCAGCATGCAAGGAAGGTTTCTGGGACTTTGGCAATTTTTGAAGAGACAGGGCATAAGAACAGAAGCAGCAGTGTCATGATGCGGGTTTCCGGCGAGTCGGATTCGAGCATGCATCATTCGCGCATCCCGAGGCAGGGCTGAGGCCCCTCTTTTTTTGTTGTTATTTACTGAATTTAATTGATAATTAGAAATTTCTGATAATTAATTTATTCTGTATTTGGACTGTACTATTTGGGACTGTATATTCTTTTGGTCCCTCCGTGTGAGGGCATAATTGTAATAAGTGTGGGTGAGTGTGTGTATGTCTTCCAACCCCCATTTCTTTCTTCCCTTTTATTTACCTGCTTATGATGGTAGATTAGGGCATATTTAAAATTAGCATACCTTATGCAATGCATGCGTTGCATCCATGCATTTGTTGACATACATCAGGCTTGGCACATCATACAAACTGCATCGTACTTTCAATTCCGAATTGAATACGTGATAGTAGTAGCATTTCACATGCCATGTCTAGGATAGCCGAGCCTGCCTAGATTACATCTTTGCATGTGTTGCATTAGACATTTCAGTATGCTTAGGTCCATGCATGGATTTCTAATAAGCTTCTGTTTTGGCTTGGAGTACTAGGTGAGTTTTTATGCTTTAGCATCCTCGCATGCGTGTGAATGTTGCCATAATAGCATGACTACCATGAGGCTAAGTGCTTATGTGATATAACTGCTTGAATGCCTGTGGATGGAGGTTGAATTACCTAAATTGGGACAATGCATCAAAAACCGTGAGTTTTTAAACCCACTAGTTAGTGGCAAAATCATCTTTTCTAAAGCCCACTTAAGGGTGGCAAAACCTGTATTTTAGCCTACTTGCGAGTAGCATACTGTTTTCAAAACAAACATGTAGTGTTTTGTTCCAACTTAGGCGATTTGGTCTATACTTGTTTGCTGTGCGCATAACGTAGTAAATCTAGGCTAATAACCGGTATAAGAGCATGTAATGTTTTCAAAATCGGATATCACGGTTAGTAGAGGCCGATCTTCGGATCGGGCGAAAGGAGGTGCTCATAGCTGACCTTCCCCGATCGTACCCAAGCTCCCGAGCCAAGACTACTTTGGTTATGACGGACACGTGGCCTTCGGCACCGAGTTAGGGTTTCCTAAATTTCTCATTTTAAAAATATTTAGGTGGCGACTCTGTAATCTGGCAAAGCAGTCCATGTTTGGCACTTCTTTTCAAAAATCTGTTTTTTCTCAAAACGATTTGCCAGAGTTGGACTCTTTGGTTCAGATTACGAACCGCAACAAAACAAAACAGGGGAGTCCGAACTGTAGAGTGAAGCCCACGGGCGCGTCTACAATATTGTAGGCCTGTTATAACCATAGATGGTACATTCTTATACGGTAAATACACTGGTGTGTTGCTTGTAGCAACGATTGTCACTGCCAATGGCAAAGTATTACTGCTTGCATTCGCTGTTGTCGACAAAGAGAGTTTGGAGTCTTGGTCGTTCTTCATTTCAAATATCAAGGAACATATTGTCATGGACCGACGGGGAGTGACTTTGATATCTGATCGAGCTGAGAGTATATTAACTGTTGTGAGGCGGCATTGGCTGAATCCCTCGCTCCAATTTGTTGGATATCATCGGCACTGCCTTCGACATGTTTGTAGTAACTTTAACACAAAGTTCAAAAATAAGGAGCTGAAACAACTTCTATGGAAAGCGGGGAGTGCTCATCAACGACGAAAGTGTAATGCTTAGTTAGAACAGATACAGGCTATTAACCAAGATGCCATCGATTGGGTCCACAAGATAAATCCTGTGGAGTAGGCCCTTGCGTATGACGGTGGATATCGGTGGGAGGTTGTAATGACCCCGACCTCTAATTAATGTTAATTCACACTTAATTATGCCTTGTAGAAGATTAGGATGGATTTGGGATTTATTTGCATGTGTATTGCATCATTTACGTGTTTCTATCTATTTGCCATAAAATGATCTGTTCATGTCTTTGACTTTAAACTGCAAATTGAAAGCCTTATCGGCGTTCGAATCAGAAATTGACTTGTGTTATGTGCTAATTAGGATTTATAGAATTTTATGGTAGGTTTAATTAAAATTTGATTTGGTATAATTAAATTAGATTAAATAACGTTAAATTACATTAGTTCAATTATTTACGACATTGCCATTAGTGGGCCACTTAAGTACCATTGTTTGGAACTCAATTGCATACACTTCATAACATTTCCTCAGCCATTTTTGAGACCAAAAACGTAGGAAAGAGTGAGAGAAGAGAAAACTTACCTTCCATTGAGAATTGGCTTGGAGACTTGAAGAATTGGTAGAAGATTTGCAAAATTGAGCTTCCTCACCTATAATTCAAGACTTAAGGTAGGAGACTCATCCTCTCATTTATGTATTTGAGTTGTTCTAGCATGGTCCATGGTGATATTAGTGATAGAAGTCTAGTTGTGGCTTAAAATGTTGAATTTACAGCTAAATCATGCATGCATGTGCATATCTTGAAGTTTAAAGTTGTTTTCGTGGAAATTCTAGCATGCATGTTTACATTTTGGTTGAAGTCCATGATTTCATCTTGTTTTTGAAAGAATTAGCTCTTAGGAGCATGAATTGGAAGCCTTGAAGTTGATTAAATTCATGCATGTTACATATCCATCATGTTCTAGAAGTTTCTTTGAAAATTGTGTTTAATTGAACTACCTTTGGGCTTTGATTTTGCAAATTGATCTTAGAAACATGTTATACTATGAGTTTTGAAGTGTTTTCCAGAAAATTAGCCCAAAAGGATCGAATTTGATGCATAAAAAGTTGAGTTTTGAGCTTGAGGTTCAATCTGGAAATTCTAGATTTTGGACTCACGCTCGAGCGAGGAAAGTGACGCTCGAGCGTGAAATGCGTGTTCCCAGCACTTTCTTATGTTTTACAGTCCGCTCGAGCGGGGGATACACGCTTGAGTGAGGACTTATGTCTCACGCTCGAGCGGGGATCGAGCGCCCGTCGAGCGTGAAAATCATGCATCCAGCACTTTTGTCCAAGTTTACAGCCCGCTCGAGCGGGGGAATTTCACGCTCGAGCGGAGCTCCTTTATCTGTATGTCCGCTCGAGCGGGGAAACTCACGCTCGAGCGTGGACCTTATTTCAGCAACTTTTATGAAATGTTTTCCAAATGCATTCTTGCATCCTCATTCCATCCTAGACATTCCTAGGCCATGTTTAAGACCCCATAAGGAGGATAAGAGATTAGAAACACGCTAAGAGCCAACGAATTAAGTTTTGTATATTTAGAACGTGTGTTTCAAGTGTGTATCTGTTATGTGTCGTGTAGGTCACGTGCCACGTCCTGTCTGATCGATCTGCTCTATCTATCTGTCTCCAAGCCCACTGTGAGTAATAACTCTGTAAAGTTATGTTTAACTTAAGTATTTTCTGAATGGTATTGTATGATCTGTTTTCTGAAATGCTATCTTACGAATTATGAATGAATGTCCAATTTTCTGAAAAGTAATTGTGGCACCCTTAGTTCACGTGGCCCTCGCCCAGGGGTAACAATACCTTGGCCAATCTGCATGTGGCCCGCGCCCAGAGGTAACAATACCGCGGCTAATTTGCACGTGGCCCTCGCCTGGGGGTAACAATACCATGGCTACTTGCGCGCAAGATATGGACCTTTGTGGTCGTTGGTACCAACTATGTATGTGGGTCTCTGGACCAATCTGATCTGATAGCTAATGGGTGTACCACGTATGATCTTATGCAAAATCTGAATATGAAAATGATTATGAGCATACGAACCTGTTTCTGTTTTGAAGTTTGATTATGCTTTGATTTAAATGCTGGATTCTAACTTGTGCTGGATATCATTCATATAACCCCTTTACTCTGTTATTATTCACTGGGCTTTCGCTCACAGTTTATATTATATATGTAGGTGAGTCGGCACATGACCAAGGCCAGAGTTGACGGCCTTCTGTACTGTTTTTGTCAACCAACCGTTGTTCCTCTGAGGAGGTTCCGATCGAAGTTCAATGCCATGGCTATTTTTGTACTTCATGCTAGTCTTAGTGTATGCACTGTATAGTCAGATCTTGGGAAGTGCACTTCTGTAATTATGTTGTAAATATTGGTGCCCTTGACTGGCATGTTTATGTATATATATAAATAAGTTTTAAAATCTTCTGTCCCATGTACGTTGTCACAGCTCATTGGACCTTGTCTATTTTGTATTATTGCTTCCGCAGCCCCTTATTACTTGATAATCTATTCAGAGGCCTTTGGTAATCCACGGATTACTGGCCGGTTACGGTGCTAAACCTACAGGGGTGGGTTTGGGTCGTGACAGGGGTATTGACCAACAATGATGCAGAGTGCTTCAACAGCATCTTGAAAGGTGCAAGGAACTTACCTATCTCAACTATGGTTGAATTTACATTTCGATGGCTCGTAAAATATTTTGACGAGATGGGAGCCCAAGCTGAAACAGATGTACGGAATGAGTTCCAATACCCTAGAGAGATGCAAAAAACTATAGAGGAGGGCATCGCAAGGGGAAATACTTTCAAGTTGATAGCGTATGACAGGTTAGTTTGTAATGTGAACTAAATTGTTCTTATTATGTTGTTAAGTTAATTACACCTAAAAACATGAACTTGATTAGTTTGTATCAATATTGTCTGATAGGCCCCGCCGCGTATTTGAGGTGCAAACATCTTTTCGCCATGGACGAGGTCGCAATACACAGATTGTGCAGATGAATCAACCAACGTGCAGTTGTGGGAAATATGAGATAAGACACTATCCATGTTCCCATATGCTCGCTGTAATGTCTGAATACAGTGACAATTCATTCGAGTACGTTGATCCAGTATATAGGCTTCCTGTCTACATGAGGGTTTGGAAAACTAAATTCAATCCAATACCGCATCAAGATTATTGGGATGATCCGCAGTGGACCTTAATGCCTAATGTACTTCGTCTGCGAGAAGTAAAACGGGGGTCATACATCTATGTCTCGTATTCCGAATGAGATGGATATATCAGATAGGCGTTTGACCGCTCGTTGCAGTGAGTGCCAGCAGACAGGTCATGACAGGCGAACATGTCCGGCGCGACTTGGTCGATGAAGACTATGTAATACTTACATATTGTAATAAATCATTTTGAAATTCTTTATTTGTAATAGATCATTTAATTTTTATTTTTTAATTCTTTATTTGTAAACGGAGTCGTACATTTAAATAGATCATTTTTTATTTGTAATAGATCATTTCTAATTTTTAAGTCTTTATATATTGTAATTGTTTTATATTAAAAAAAAAAATTACAACCAACATACTAAGCAAATAAATTAAACTAAATATACATGCAAAAACATTTAACTGTACCACACAGCCCTAAGTTTTTTACTGTGTACTTGATTGAAAATGTGTATTACAAAATTCTATACTTAATCACATAGTTCTTCTACCATTTGAAAATTTAATATTTATAAATAAATTTAATATTTTCGAATGCTGCAACCATTGTTCACATTTACAATTTATGAATAAATTTATGTAATTTAAAAATTTTGTAATTTATTCAAACTTCTAGCATTACAAAATCAATATTTCAGTTTTGTCAAATATGCCATAAATGTAATCATTAACCTATTATTGGAAAAAAAAATTTCTCATTCAATTTTTTGGCAAATATTTATGTAGGAAAACTATCCACATGTTACTACACTATGTTCATGGTCATTATTAAGCTTATGTAACTGAGGCCCTAAAATTATTTTCGAAAAGATTTCTATATTAGTTATAACATACATAACAGTAGGTTCTGTTGAATTTTTTTCACATTTAATGACACATAATTTTAAATCTTAAAGTACAAATATATATATATATATATATTTAAAAATCATAAATTATGGAATAATTAGAGTTTTTTTTTTATGATTATAATTAGATTTTAGTGAATTGCTTCCATGTTAGTGGCACAGAAATTTATAATTTTAAAATAACCGAGCACATTTTTTTTTTTTGAAGTCGTCATGTATGGAATTAATTAGAGTTTAATTGTTATAGTTAAATTGCAATTAACTAATAGAGGTTTAAGTCGGTAAAAATTAATTACATTTTAGTGAATTGCTTCCATATATAGTATCATACAAATTTAAATTTTGAAATAGCTGAGTATACTTTTCTTTTACAAATCGTAATTTATGGAATAATTACAGTTTTCCTGTTATGATTAAATGAAATTTTTATTGTTATGATCTAGTATTTCACTTGTACAGGCTTCATGGCACATATACCTGAGGAGGTCCCACTTTTCAGTCAGCCACATCGGGCTGACAATATATGGGAGCGTCCGATATACAATAACGTTTGTTGGACTTTACGCTTACAATTAAAATACCCTGCATTTTGTTTTATATTACGTGATAATGCTATTATTTAAACTAGTCATTCTGTTATGCAGAACGAGGCACGTTGTCACGACCCAAACCCGACCCTATGGGTTTAGCACCGTAACCGGCCAGTAATCCGTGATTACCGAAGGCCTGCTTAACAGTAATACAGTATAATAGAGTTCAGGGCCTGGCGGAAGCCAATACAGTAAGTAACTAGTGTCCATTGAGCTGTGAAAATCTGTATGCCAAAAACATTTTTCATGCATTCATACAGTTCAAAACAGTACGGTCTATATACAGTCTATACAATCACATACAAACATTCAGTACGGGGACCAAGTCCCTCGATAACAGTGCAGTAAAACAGTAGACGGTCTATACAGTAGTACAAACAGTAAGGAGACCGATGGGGAACACAAAAACACCCCAAGCCATAGCATGGCAACTCGGAACCTCGCGGTGAGGCACATAGGCTGGGTTGACAAAACTGGGGACCAACCCATGCTCCTAGCTCTGGTCTGGCTGCTGAGAACCTACACATATATATAAACAGTGAGCTAAAGCCCAATGAATAACATAAAGCGTAAAGAGGTTTAGAATGAATGTCCTTACAGTAATGAAAACAGTTCATTTCAATCAGTATTACAGTTGTTCAGTACAATAAACAATCATATGTGGTACATCCATCAGCATAACAGTAAACAGTAGGTCTTAAAGACTGAACAGTAATGATGGCCAGTCATTCAGTGAACAGTATGGTTCCACAGGGGAACCGACAGAGATCTCTGTAACAGTAACAATAACAGTAGGTGCTAAGGATGCCACAGTATAGTTCAGAAATAAAGGACATACATTCATTCAGTAAATAATATCAGTACAGTAAACAGTTCAGTTCAGTATTCAAAAGATAGTCATTTTGAACATATCTTTACACAATTGTTACTCACAGAGATTGGGCTAATAGCAGCTAGAGCGCGTCCCCGAGAACCAACCCTAAACAGTTAACAAATAGAACACACACTAAGTTTCATAGTCGGGAAGGATGATAATTAAATCCCTAAATTTCCTCGGTGTGGTTCTGCGTCTAAATCCTCATTAAGATGTCTTAAACTAGGCCTAAATGCCTAGGATGAGATGAGGATGCAAAAATACAGTTGGAAGGCATTTTTCAAAAGTTGCTGAAAATAGGCGCTTCGCTCGAGCGAGCCTTCCTTCGCTTGAGCGAGCTTCCAAAATCAAAGGCTTCGCTCGAGCGAACAATCCTTCGCTCGAGCGGTCTGATGAACAGTAAAAGTACTGGTTGCTGGATTTTACGCGCGATACCACGCTCGATGCTCGCTCGAGCGGAGCCTGAATAAAGGTGCTCGCTCGAGCGAGGAATCCTTCGCTCGAGCGAAGAAGCAAAATCTGGAATTTCCAGATTTGTATTCCAAGTTCGAACCAAGCATTCAATAACCCAAAACTCAACCTCTTGGGCCCAAATTCTGGAAAATACATCCCAAAACAATGAATAACAAGTTTCTAAAGCCAATTTGTGAATTCAAGCCCCAAAGGTGAGTCAATTAAAGCCATTTCTCAAACCCATTTCAAGAACAAATTCAAAACATGCAATGCATGAACTTTAAACCAAAATCAAGCTTCAATCCTTGTCCAAATGGACTCATTTCTTCAAGAACATGATGAAAACATGGACTTTAATATAAACATGAACATGCATGCACCAATCCACCATGAATTCAACTCAAACTTCATTAATTCAAACATGCATGCAACAATGGAGTTCTAATTCAACATTTATGAACTAAATCATGGCTTAATCCTACAATGGAGCATGAACCATGGAAGATGCAGCTTAAAGACAACAAGAAGAAGAAGGATTCACTTACCTAAGTTCCAATTTCTTGACTAGAGGTTCAATTATGCCAATTCTCTAGCAATTTCTACAAATTCTTCAAGCAAATCAACAAGAACAAGTCTCTCTTTCTCTAACTCTCTTCTTGGTCGGCAAAACAATGAGAAATGGCTGATGGAGAGTGTTGAATAACCATACAAAGGCTCTAATAATAATATAAATAAAGGTCCACTAGGTGGCTTAAGTGTAATTAAGTCAATCTTGGCATTAAATCAATATTTAATCTACTTTAATCATTCCTAATCAATTTTCAGATAAATATACCATTAAATCACAAATATTCTACTGATCTCAAAACTCTAAACGGCTCCTAATTCGGCCGCCGATAAGGCCTTCAATTAGCAATTTAAACACATAACACAAACAGATAATCAATCAATCAAACAGATGCAATATGCAATTCAATAGATGAACTTATTCAATTTCAGTTTCGATTTCAATCAGTCCATTCACCACTTCAGTTAATTCGATTATCAGTCATTAGCGGTCCAGTTTAGCAATAATCAGTATATAAGTTCAGTGGTTTATCAGTGATCAGTACGAGGGTTGTTACACACGTACCGTGTTGACCTGCAGCCGGGCAGATTCTAGCTTGTGGGAGCATCCGTTGGACCATAGAGTCTTGCAGTATATACTACACGCGGGATTCTATGGTGTCTACCGTATCGGGCATTTTAGACTGGACCATCCACTCATCACTGCTCTCGTCGAGAGGTGGCGCACAGAGACTCATACATTCCATTTCCCGATCGGGGAGGCCACCATCACATTGCAGGACGTATTTGTCCTATATGGTCTACGGATTGATGGGCGAGCAGTTACTGGAGTTGACCCATCATTGACGAGGGAGCAGTGGATAGCCCTATGTGGTGAGCTATTGGGAGTAGCTCCTACACCTGCAGACTTATAGACAGGTAGACTGAGGGTGAGGTGGCTGGCCGAGCAGTTTGCTCCTCTTCCAGATCATGCTCTAGATGAGTTGGTACAGCAGCATGCCCGAGCATATATTCTGTGGCTTATTGGGGGGGTACTTCGCCTTGATAAGTCACAGAACCTGCTCAAGCTAATGTACTTGCCACTGCTGAGAGACATTGACGAGATTGGCCAGTACAGCTGGGGTAGCGCGGCTCTGGCATGCTTGTATAGGATGCTATATCGAGCAGCTCAGGTGGGTGCGAGGGAGATTAGAGGACCACTTGTCTTGCTACAGGTTAGTAAGAATTTTATTACATGTCCATTCATATTGTATGACATATATCAGTATTGTAATTGTGTTCAAACTATTGCAGATTTGGGCGTGGGAGAGATTGATTCGCATTGCCCCGTCTAGGCAGCAAGTGGTTGGTCCTAGTGAGCTTCCCATGGGTGAGGGAGACACGCAGTTGCCACCCGGACCTCGAGGTAGCCGGTAGAGGGTTGACTTGGGCCACGAGGTCGTCTCGACCCACGTAGTCGTAGTTTATAGAGACCAGCTCGACCGGATGATCGAAGGCAAGGTATGAAATTTTGCTCTCAATTTTAGTTGTCTTGTTCATTGTATATGTTTTGAGTTCACGAGCGAATTTTAATATACTTGTCATTATTGTAGTTTATCTGGCAGCCTTACGCTAGGGTCCTCAGTACGCTCCCCGACTACTGCAGACTAGGTTAGGAGATATGGATGGCGAGAGTGCTACTTATTTGTTTTGACGTGGTTGAGTGGCATCTCCCCCATCGTGTCCTCCGACAGTTTGGTCGGGTCCAGCCCGTGCCGGATCGGTTCGACACCGAGTGGCGGTTGCACGTCACTAATAGGCATGGCCGAGCTGGCACTGACTGGAGTGTGTTTTATATGTGATATATACAGTTGTGGGATGCCCGTCGGGACATTATTGTACAGGCTAACTGCAGTGATGAGGTGCTCCCCTCTTCCGACCCTTATATGTTGTGGTATCAGCGACATACACACCTACTAGTCGGTAATCCGAGCCACCTGTCTGAGTCCGGATATCAGGGAGTTGGGCCCTATCTTGAGGCATTGGTGAGTATCATAGTATGTGTCAGATAATTATTAAGATCATGATTGATTTACTTTGAGTCAACTGTAGCCTAATACGTCTGAATTTTTGTTCAGGTGGTTGGAGCTGGGAGGTCATATCACTTGGCTGAGGACGCCCTTTTCAGATGTGATAGACAGTATGCCTTGCAGGCCGTTGCAGAGATCCGAGAGTTATTGTACGAGGCGATCCAGCTTGCCCATCGGGGAGATCGTCTGCATTTTGGCCACTACGGTGTACACAGTGTAGCAGCTGCTCTAGACACATCAGCGCCGTCCACGTCAGCGCCTTCCACTTCAGCGCCGGCCACATCAGCTCCTTGGACATCAGTCACCCCACCACATGCTACCCCATACATATCTCCAGATTCCCTCCACGTACTTCCTACCCAGCATACTAGCATACCTTATGTAGCTGACCCCGATTGGACATCGCCCCGATACATACATGGCGTTGTTACCCCACCCACCCAGTTACCACCACCAGACAATTCAGGTGTTTGTAGTGTTGGGGTTGATACATGTACATCACATAGTCCCACACTACATACACCTACTTTTGTGGGGACTAGTTCGACCGCGACCATGAGTACACATGATGCAGTTCTCACTGACATCTCCCACATTGAGGATCAGGCCCATATTGAGCCCCCCCAGAGCGTGAGGGAGAGGCCGAGGTTATGGTCGTGGTGGACGTCGCGGCCAAGGTCGAGGTGCGGGCGAGGCAGAGGTCGAGGTCGAGGTCGAGGTCCAGCTATAGATCGTGATACAGTGGCACCAAATGAGGGAGTTTCACAGCTCACAGTAGTATCCGATCTTCGGCCAAAGGCAGGATCAGGGGCAGCACAAGCAGGAGAGGGGGGGTCACACTCACAGGCTCCACAGGCAGTCAGTGGAGGGCCACATGCATGGGAGGGAGTGCCACTGGATACGCATTTACGATTGGGGGAGCCAGATATTCAGAGAGTCTACCGCAGGAAACCGAGGAGGGAGGTCCACGGTCGGGGTTGTGGGACTGGGGGCAGGTTAGGGCATTAGCGGGTGTGATATGGAGTGTATAGTTTTTGTCATAGTTTTTGTAAATCAAACTTATACAGAGGATGTAAATGTGTCATACTTATTTATTCAAAAATATAATTTTACAATTTTTTATTCTTACTTATTTTGATGATTTCCTAAATACTTCAAATATTCAAATCATGATGTCACAATGGATTTAAACAGGGTGGTTATATACATAAGAGATTCAAGTTGTGCTATATTTGGTACCATGTGGATTTTCGTTTTACAATAATAAACTATATAATTTTTCATACAGTTTTTTTTTAAAATAATTTTTTTTAACTACATAATTACTTCTTTACAAAAAACACGAAATAAATAATTACATAAAATTTATTTATTATTCTGTACTTTTTTTCCCAAATAATTTGATAACATAATGATAAATTTAAGAACAATTTTTTTTTAAATACAAACACACAAATTTCAGATAACATAAGACTACCCAAAAAAAAAAAGGGTACAGAACCTGATAATATAATAAAAATTTGAAGAACATTGAATTTTTTTAAACAATGTGCGCACACACACACATACAACATTAAGAAAACAAAAACACAAATTTTATATACTTTGCTTTTCCCCCCAAAAAAACAGAAAGAAACAAAGAAAGAAAAAAGTTCTTTAATACTTGAATAGCCTTTCTGAAAAAAAAAAGAAAGAAACAAATTTTAGTTTTTCAATAGAGTGAAGATGATGAACTGTAGAACTTATACAACAGTTTGTTATAAATTTAAAATATAAAATAAAAAAAATAAACAATTAAAAAAAAGAGAAGATGGTGAAACGTGGAACTACACAGCAGTTTCTAAAATGTGGGAAGTGGAAACGTGGAAGCTATTTGATATAAGTTAAAATAATAGATTATTTAACAAGTTATGGTCATTTTAGGAAAAATAGAAAAAAAATTGTAAGCCAGGCTTCAGATTGATGACACCAAAATTGGTGTTCCTGTTTAATAATAGAATAGATTAACCCTCCAACTGGACCCAAATTCTGTAATAATAAATAGTTTCTCCAGCACCCAAATTCTTTGATTTGCCAACCCCACATTCCTCCATTCCTATCATCACTGTGGCCCTCTTCACTCGAAGAACCCCAACTTCCTATACTGGACCCTCAACCATTTGCCTTTGACGTTGTGTCGTTCCCCAAAATCTGATTTTTGTCAACAACCGACTCGTTGCCACCATTCGACTGGCTATTTTTATTACAACTCCTGATATTAGTGGGTGACTCATTCTCATGCCTGGGTTGAGATTGTATTTCAACTTTACTCCCCTCAGTATTCGAAGAACCCCAAGCAGCAGAAGTTTTTGACTGAGGTACGTGCTGAACATCTTCTTACTTGACTGTGGGTGACTCATTCTCATGCCTGGTTTGAGATTGTATTTCAACTTTACTCCTTCAGTATTCGAAGAACCCCAAGCAGCAGAAGTTTTTGACTGAGGTACATGCTCAACATCTTCTTACTTGACTGTGGGTGACTCATTCTCATGCCGGTTTGAGATTGTATTTCAACTTTACTCCTCAGTATTCGAAGAACCCCAAGCAGCAGAAGTTTTTGACTGAGGTACATGCTCAACATCTTCTTACTTGACTGTGGGTGACTCATTCCATGCCCGGTTTGAGATTGTATTTCAACTTTACTCCCCTCAGTATTCGAAGAACCCCAAGCAGCAGAAGTTTTTGACTGAGGTACATGCTCAACATCTTCTTACTGACTGTGGGTGACTCATTCTCATGCAGTTTGAGATTGTATTTCAACTTTACCCCTCAGTATTCGAAGAACCCAAGCAGCAGAAGTTTTTGACTGAGGTACATGCTCAACATCTTCTTACTTGACTGTGGTGACTCATTCTCATGCGTTGAGATTGTATTTCAACTTTACTCCCCTCAGTATTCGAAGAACCCAAGCAGCAGAAGTTTTTGACTGAGGTACATGCTCAACATCTTCTTACTTGACTATGGGTGACTCATTCTCATGCCCGGTTTGAGATTGTATTTCAACTTTACTCCCCTCAGTATTCGAAGAACCCCAAGCAGCAGAAGTTTTTGACTGAGGTACATACTCAACATCTTCTTACTTGACTGTGGGTGACTTATTCTCATGCCCGGTTTGAGATTGTATTTCAACTTTACTCCGCTCAATATTTGAAGAACCCTAAGCAGCAGAAGTTTTTGACTGAGGTACATGCTCAACATCTTCTTACTTGATTGTGGGTGACTCATTCTCATGCCCGGTTTGAGATTGTATTTCAACTTTACTCCCTCAGTATTCGAAAACCCCAAGCAGCAGAAGTTTTTGACTGAGGTACATGCTCAACATCTTTTTACTTGACTGTGGGTGACTCATTCTCATGCCCGGTTTGAGATTGTATTTCAACTTTACTCCCCTCAGTATTCGAAGAACCCCAAGCAGCAGAAGTTTTTGACTGAGGTACATGCTCAACATCTTCTTACTTGACTGTGGGTGACTCATTCTCATGCTCGGTTGAGATTGTATTTCAACTTTACTCCCCTCAGTATTCGAAGAACCCCAAGCAGCAGAAGTTTTTGACTGAGGTACATGCTCAACATCTTCTTACTTGACTGTGGATGACTCATTCTCATGCCTGGGTTGAGATTGTATTTCAACTTTACTTCCCTCAGCATTCAAAGAACCCCAACCAGTAGAAGTTTTTGACTGAGGTACATGCTCAACATCTTCTTACTTGACTGTGGGTGACTCATTCTCATGCCCGGTTTAAGATTGCATTTCAACTTTACTCCCTCAGTATTCGAAGAACCCCAAGCAACATAAGTTTTTGACAGAGGTACATGCTCAACATCTTCTTACTTAACTGTGGGTGACTCATTCTCATGCCCGGTTTGAGATTGTATTTCAACTTTACTCCCCTCTGTATTCGAAGAACCCCAAGCAGCAGAAGTTTTTGACTGAGGTACATGCTCAACATCTTCTTACTTGACTATTGCGTGACTCATTCTCATGCGGTTTGAGATTGTATTTCAACTTTACTCCCCTCAGTATTCGAAGAACCCCAAGCAGCAGAAGTTTTTGACTGAGGTACATGCTCAACATCTTCTTATTTGACTGTGGGTGACTCATTCTCATGCCTGGTTTGAGATTGTATTTCAACTTTACTCCCCTCAGTATTCGAAGAACCCCAAGCAGCAGAAGTTTTTGACTGAGGTACATGCTCAACATCTTCTTACTTGACTGTGGGTGACTCATTCTCATGCCCAGTTTGAGATTGTATTTCAACTTTACTCTTCTCAATATTCGAAGAACCCCAAGCAGCAAAAGTTTTTGACTGAGGTACATGCTCAACATCTTCTTACTTCACCGTGGGTGACTCATTCTCATGCCTGGGTTGAGATTGTATTTCAACTTTACTCCCCTCAGTATTCGAAGAACCCCAAGCAGCAGAAGTTTTTGACTGAGGTACATGCTCAACATCTTCTTACTTCACTGTGGGTAACTCATTCTCATGCCCAGTTTGAGATTGTATTTCAACTTTACTCCCCTCATTATTCGAAGAACCCCAAGCAACATAAGTTTTTTACTGAGGTACATGTTCTACATGTAGGTACTTCGCTGTGGGTGTGTTTCACAATGCTGTTTGCGATTGAGAAAATTATTTCGATTTTATCTCATGTAACTTAACTCATAGGCATTTCAAGACACTTAGAGTATTTACTTGCACTCCATTTCATAGTTATTTATGAACAGTATTGCTTTAACACAAAGAAAATTAAAGCCTCTAATTCATTTTATTATTTAATTTATAATTTTTGCAAACACCAATTTGATAACTCATGAATAAGCGAAATAATGAGTGTAAGACAATGTTTTGCAACAGAGAATTGACAGAGAATTTTTTGCAACAGAGAATTGACAGTGATTGAGCGAAATAATGTCTTAAACAATGTTCTATGTTTTGTCGTATCTTTGTTACTGGAGTGTAAGACAATGTTGTTGTTCATCTAGCTTACGGATGTATTTTAACTATTTGTTATATGAAGCTGAAGTTTATGAAATCACTACATTTATAAGTACACATGTCAAGATTCGTTACGAATTTCTCTTCCTCTTGATAACTCATGTATAAGCATTGCAAAGCCATTATACTGAATGAAACGTTTGGTCATACATGCAACCAAGTTCATTCAGTATCATCATTATATTCCACATCAATAATGCATTAAATTAAGAAAGCCTAGTTCAAGTAGCGTTCTTCAAAATAACAATAACGAAGAGAAAGCAACGGTATTTGTTATTTGTAGAATTACAAGAACTATTAAAAAACTATTGAAATTTCTCCTTCATTGATAAGTCGTGGATAAGCATTACAAATCCATTACAAGATAAATGGTTTGGTCATTCATCCAAACAATTTCATTCATTATCATCATCATCTGACATCTCAATATTAGATTTATACATAACATCCATGCTCCAGGCGAAGTACTAGTGTGCATCATCCATTAACTCATCTTCGGCACGCTCATTTGCGGTGTTCATTAATTCGGACCTTTGCAAACGTTGGGTCATGCGATTAACTTCGTCGCGGATACGATGCAATGCCCTTTGCAACAACTGTGGAGTGTCAGTTAGCATACGCATGGCTAACCGGCGAGGAAATTTAATATTAACTTAACGACATAGCTCAACGAGAACGTTTGCTTGAGTTATACGAAATTCCCACTCAGTTCTCATGGTATTGACGGCGGCATATAAGTAACGCAAATTTGGATTTAATGAGTATTGAAATTCATCTCCATCTGCAACCCAATAGCGACCCATTGCTGAATATAGATCAACCACCGTATATCTCATGATGATATCGCTCGAATAGCTATAAAATTTTTGTTGTGGTATGATGCGATATTTAGACTACATATACATATGGTAGCTGTATGTTTGAACTTATTGTAAACAACTATGCATCAGAGTTGTCACGTCAACTTTTATGACCTAAGCAACTATGCATCAACTTTATACGAGTTGTCACTTCGACTTTTATTGACTACTCAGTGCATATCTGAAATTTAAGCAATTTAATTTCGATTTTTAAGCAAAGTTCAAATCCGCTTAGAAATTTAATTTCATTTTTTCGCTTACAAATATAATTCAATTTATTTTGCCTTGACAATATATTTAATTTCACTTTTCACTTTACATATTTCATTTAATTTAATTGAAGAAATTTGACCAATTGAATTTGAAGTTAACTATGTGTTGATTTAAGTCGGTGTTGTTCTTGTCTGCATACTAGGCTAGCTTTTATCTGTAACACTTTCAAATTCTATACATCGAAAAACCCATTCATTCTATCTCTACTACAAATTAATCTTCAATACATTATAACTCTATAATATTTTATCTTCAAGGTTTATGAATCTATTTGGAGTTGCATAAGGTAGCTTTTTAAACACAACGGGTCTAATTGTTTTGTTGTTTTGTTCTGACACCCCCTCATCCCATTATGAATTGCAGAAATTCACATGGGCACAATAGCTATGGTACGATAATAAATTGTAGCTCGGCGCAGTAATATGTCCAACATTCAACAGTGATGCAAAGTCTTTAACAGTGATGCAAAGACTTTAATAGACGTAATAAATTGTATGCTTTGTTTTTTCCTCAGATGCTATGTCACTTTCTGTAGTGATGCAGTGATGCATGTGACTTTTTTTCCTCAGATGCAGTGATGCATGTGATGTATGTGACTTTGTACAGTGATGCATGTGACTTTGTCTAGTGATGCATGTAACTTTGTGCAGTGATACAGTGATGTATGTGACTTCATGCAGTGATTCAGTGATGCAGTGATGCATCTGACTTTGTAAATTATATACTTTGTGACTTTTTTCCTCACATGTAGTGATGCATGTGACTTGTGCAGCGCAACTTAGATGCTTTGTTTTTTCCTCACATTTTAGAATTCATCTAAGTCACATTAATACGACCACATGCCAATAGTGTTGATAAACAATTATATAAATGAGTGAAGTGTAATTTACCGAATACAAAAAGAAGCAGAAAATGCAAAGAGGAGAAAAGGGGATGACTGTGAAGTTTCGTTAAGTGAAAATAAGATAAAATATAGGCTGCAGTGCCAATCTTCTTTACATATCAAGTGGCCATTTTATTATTTTGTTTCGTTTGTGTTTTGAACATTGTTTTGGTGAAAAAATCAATGATAGTTTTGTAGGTCGAAGTGAGTTGGAAAGTTGTGTATTTACTTTGCATTCTGTTTCATAGTTGTTTATGAATAGTATTACTTTAAAACAAAGAAAATTAAACCCGCTGTTTCATTTTTTGATTTAATTTATAATTTTTTGAAAACACCAATTCGTACTAAAATCGTCAGTTCAAAGTGACTACTTGCTGTATTAAAAAAGCAAGCATGAAAAAATAGTTTAATGTAGCGATCTGACAACTCACTACATTACTGATTAATTTGACAACTCACTACAATTATGATTTTATCTGACAATCACGTCCGTGACTACATCACAGGTACACAAAGTCACGGGTACTCAGGATTACATGAAATGAATAAGACAAAATAATATCACGAGTATCACTTCTTTCATAGTGCCCCAAGTCAATTATCGTCACCAAGTCATCTCTAGTTAACCCCTAGTATGATGTCTATAAATAGCGCTACCCCCAGTATGATATTTGTTCAAGTCATAACAATAGTAATATATCTACAATTACTATTATTATTAATTTTTTTATTTTATGAACAATGTCTTCAAGAGGTGCAGGAAGTTCACGCCGTCAAAGAAATCCGAAAGTGTGGCTACTCTCTCCATTTACTTATGACTACAAGAGCGAAAAGTACTCGAGTCCGAAGGATTATTATGCTGGTATTCGAGCAGAATGGGCGTTCAGGGTAACGGAGCAAGAAGGATTGTTTAATGATCTACGTAACTTTAGGGCACCGGTACCTCATCGTCGTTCATTGACCATGGCTAGACGAAATGTGAGTGACTATGAAAAAGCAGTTAGCAGAATTAAGAAGGAGAACAACAGAATGTTGATGCGGAGATGTCGACATTTCATGCTTCAACTAGCCACCGAAATGGCAAAAGCAAGCAACAGAGATTTGACAGTGATTGAGCGAAATAATGTCTTAAACAATGAAAAATATCTCTCTGACTACTACATGTCAGATGAGGAATGAGAAATCAAACACCTTTATCTTTCATATATGTTTGTATGTTGTGTCGTATCTTCGTTACTGGAGTGTAAGACAATGTTGTTGTTCATCTAACTATTTGTTAAATGAACCTGAAGTTTATGAAATAACTACATTTATAAGTACACATATCAAGATTCGTTACAAATTTCTCTTCCTATTGATAACTCATGTATAAGCATTACAAAGCCATTACACATGGTAGCTGTATGTTTGAAATTATTGTAAACAACTATGCATTAGAGTTGTCACGTCAACTTTTATGACCTGAACAACTATGCATCAACTTTATACGAGTTGTCACTTCGACTTTTATTCACTACTCAATACATATCTGAAGGTTTTAAGCTCACTTTTCTGCTTACAAATATAATTCAATTTATTTTGCCTTCACAATATATTTAATTTCATTTTTCACCTTATATATTTCATTTAATTTAATTGGAGAAATTGACCAATTTAATTTGAAGTTAACTATGTGTTCATTTAAGTCAGTGTTGTTCTTGTCTGCATACTAGGCTATCTTTTATCTGTAACACTTTCAAGTTTTATACATCGAAAAACCCATTCATTCTAATTCTACTACAAATTAATCTTCAATACATTCTAACTCTATAATATTTTATCTTTAACGTTTATGAAACTATTTGGAGCTGCATAGGGTGGCTTTTTAAACACAAAGGGTCTAATTGTTTTGTTGTTTTGTTTTGACAACCCCTCATCCCATTATGAATCGCATAATTCACATGGGCACAGTAGCTATGGTACGATAATAAATTGTAACTCGGCGCAGTAATACGTCCAACATTTCTCAGTGATGCAGTGACTTTAACAGACGTAATAAATTGTATGCTTTGTTTTTTCCTCAGATGCTATGTGACTTTGTACAGCGATGCAGTGATGTACATGACTTTTTTCCTCAGATGCAGTGATGCATGTGATGCATGTGACTTTGCACAGTGATGCAGTGATGCATGTGACTTTGTGCAGTGATGCAGTGGTACAGTGATGCATGTGACTTTATGCAATGATGCAGTGATACATGTGACTTTCTGATTTTGTTAGTTATATACGTTGTGACTTTTTTCGTCACATGTAGTGATGCATGTGACTTTGTGCAACGCGACTTAGATGCTTTGTTTTTTTCTCACATTTTAGAATCCATCTAAGTCACATTAATACGACCACATGGCAATAGTGTTGACAAACAACTATATAAAGGACTGAAGGAGTGATGGTAAACACACAACCTTTCCACTCAGTTCGCCCTAGGAAACTATTGTTCATCTATTGAGAAAAAGTCAAATGGAGTATAGATTTACGGCAGGGGGTAGGAATCGCAGAGGTGAGAGTTCACGATGAGGAAGAGGAACGGGAAGGGGACTCGCAGGGGGTAGGAACTTCGAAAGAGGTGAGAGTTCATACCGAGGAATAGGAACGGGAAAGGGGAAGTGGCGATGATGAAGATGAAACACCATTTACTTTGTTAGATGCCTCTTGTGCTTATCATGATAGGTTTGGGAAGCGACATTTTGTCATGTCCAAGTACTATCGAGATCCATGTGGTTTCGTGGAGGATCCATCTGATAATCAAACAGGATATGATTTAGCAGACGCTAGACTTCTGAAGTGGCCCGCACTATTTATAGAGCGAGTGCAAATGAAAAGATTATGTTGGAAAAATCGACTGAAGGTGCCGAAAGCACGTTCAGTTCAGATCCAAAAGGAAGATCCAGATAATGTTGATCGACTATGTGAAAGACTTCGACGTGAGATTTCTCAAATGCGCCGTAGGTTAGCCCGCAATATGGAACTATCTACACTTAAGTCAAATGCCAAGAAGAACGGAACAACACCAAATGCTGCGGCTATCAAGGACGATCCTGCACTTCTCTCTGACCCTAAGCTCTCTGATTGTTCGGACTCTGAGATTGCCGATTTGAGCGAGGATTAGGCGTTTATCTGTCTGCTAAATTATATTAGCTTATCCATAATTATATGTTGTGTGTGTTAAAATAACTCTTTCGACAATGAGTTTGTGAAAGGTTTGTCTAATATTTGTCTATGTAACTGTTAAGTATTGTATTCGTCGCTTTATTTTATGTTTTGTGTTATGTTCAATGTTTCCACAAATTATTTTTGTGGGATATTTATGTTTGAACTAACTACGACGTTCTAAAGTGTTATAAGTGTTATAGTCATACCTTTATTTTGTTTTTTTGTTCGTAGTAGTAATTAGCAAATTAGATACTTTATAAATGCTGTGTGAAGTTTTATGTAAATATTTCGTGGCAACAAATATTTAGTTTCGAAAAATCTGCAAAAGTAGGCTTAGTTTGGGAAATAAATTCGCATAGGGGCTTAGTTTGGGAAAAGCCCCGACAAAATTTCTCCGAAACTGCGCAAAATGTTCTCTGAGAGGGTGCGTGTCTCGAGGCCATTATTTTCTTCTTCTTTTTTAATTTTTAATTTTTAATTTTTAATTTTTTATTTGTTGTTTTTATTTTTGTCCATCATCGATCTTTTTTAAATCATATTTGAATTATATAACAAAATAAAAATTTATTTAAAATTTTATATTTAAATAACAATTTAAAAAATATCAAGTAATTAAGCAAATATTTAATTTACATTTTTTACACAATTCACTACTCTTTAGACAATGCATGCTGTTTATTTTTTAAAAATTTAATGTATAAATTATTTATGTAAATATCAAATTGATCTGATAATCGCACATATAATTTTATCATTTTTTTAAAAAAATAATGGGTGTGAAACATAATTTCCAAATTATATAATTGATTTTTAAATATTCAAATAATAAAATTTGGTAACTAAGATTACAAATTTAATATGATATTTTATATGAATAATTTATGTATAGAGATCTACAAGATGATTGAGCGAATATAGAATGTGGATTGAATAATAATAATAATAATAATAATAATAATCAACAGTGAGTGGTCACGCTTTCCTTAAAAATTATATTCAGTAGTAAAAGCGTGGTTGTGAATAGGACGATATTTTATATGAATAATTTAAAAATTGTATTGAACCAGGTTTTCTGAAAAAAAAAAAATTTATTTAAAAGCACAGTAAAAACGTGGTTGTAAACCACGTTTTATAAAAAAAAAATTTATATAGTAAAAGCGTGGTTCACAACCACGTTTTCAGAAAAAAAATTTTTTAGTTAAAAGCGTGGTTCACAATTAGGTTTTCAGAAAAAAAAAAATTACTTAAAAGTGTGGTTCACAACCACGTTTTCAAAAAAAAATTTAATTAAAAGCGTGATTTGTAATCACGCTTTGTTAATTAAAAGCGTGATTTGAAAACACGCTTTTACGATGTCACAAAATTTACGCGCGATAGGTACAAAAAGCTGAAAGTATGATTCAAAACCACGTTTTAACATAATTTGACAATTCCGCCCAAACTAGGCGTAATTTGAAAAATTGATTGCTAATTTGGTTTAATTTGGGGAAAGGGCCGAGAAAAATTGGTAGGAAGCAAATAAATTGCGTACCGTGCTCGAGGAAGAAGGGAAGATCGGAGAGAGAGGGGGAGTTTAAGGAAAATGGGGGAAGCATCTGGTTCTCCGAATACTGGAGTAGAAACAGCGAAGCAGGAGCAAGAGAAATCATCGTCGTCGTCATCATCATCATCATGGCATTCGTACATCTCGGAGGATCTCCCACGGACTGTCGTCCAGTCCACGGATTCGGCCATTCGCTCCGCCCGTTCTCTCCACCACAACTCCACCACTCATTTTCGCACCCTACAGGTCTACTCCTTTGTTTTTCTTTATTTATTTATAATTTCATAGTAATTTCTCAAGGCAATTGAGTTTTAGTTTCATTAAAATCTGATATGAGTTTCTTTTTTACTCATTTTCGCACCCTACAGGTCTACTCCTCTGTTTCTTTGTTTTTCTGTGTTTCTTTTGTTCGCGACATGCTTCTCCTGTTTATTTGCATGAGGACTTAGCCCGATCCTAGATCTCTATAGTTGTATCGTTTTTGGGTTGTTTGCTTTTTAATATATCTATATATATGTATATATATTTTTTAGAGGATGCACCAATAAATCTCAAATTAATAACTTATACACTGTTTAGTCCTAAAAGTTTTCTTATAGACTGAAAGGTCCTATTACAATGTTTCAAACATCATATTAATGTTTCGAACATTAGATTTCGAACATCAGATTAATGTTTCGAACATTAGATTGATGTGCAAATGGGACTAAATGGAGCATAAAAAAACTTATAGGACTAAATAGTTCAACTTTTCAGAAACGAAGACTTATGGGTAAATTTTTCTTTTTTTTATACCATGTGTTAATGCCGAAATTTCTTGGCGGATTGATGATAGGCCTAAGAATTTCATGAGATATCCAACCTAGTATTTGTGCAAGAGCTAAATATTAAATCAAACCAAACCCTTAAGTCCCATCAAATGGGATTGGCTACGTGAATCTTTATTCTCCACTTGACTCTTAATATATCTATATCTATATATATATTTTATACCATGTGTTAATGCCTAAATTTCTTGGCGGATTGATGATAGGCATAAAAATTTCATGAGATATCCAACCTAGTATTTGTGCAAGAGCTGAATATTAAATCAAACCAAACCCTTAAGTCCCATCAAATAGGATCGGCTACATGAATTCTTGTTCTCCACTTGACTCTATCAACGGACATTTGGTTAGTTAAATTAAGGAGATTCATATTTACTACACTAACCCATGTCAATCTAGGTCTGCTCCTTCTCCTAACACTTCCATCTATTATCACTGTATCACATCTGTTCACTACTAGTTCTGTTGGTCTCTGTTGTATATGACCAAACCATCTCAATCTATTTTCTCTCAACTTATCTTCTATTGGTACTACTCTTATCCATTCACGAATATACTCATTTCTAACTCTGTTTCTTCTAGTCTTGTTACACATCTATTTTAGCATCATCATCTCAGCAACACTCATTTTATCTGCATGTTATTTCTTAGTTGTTCAATATCTTGTCCCATACAACATCATTGGTCTAATAGCTGTTGTATAGAACTTTCCTTTTAGTCTAGTGGGTACTCATTTATTGTACAGTACTCCAGACGTACTCATCCACTTAAGCCACCCGCCTTAATTCTATGGACCACATCCGCTCCAATCTCCCCAACCGTTGTGATAATCAATCCTAAATTATGAAAATATTCACTCTTAGGTAGTTCTTGGTTCTCAATTTTCACTTCTCATCTGCTTCCATTGTTATTGTTATTAAAATTACACTTCATGTACTCTGTCTTAGTTCTGTTTATCTTAAATCCTTTAGATTCAAGTGCATCTTTCGAAGTCTCTAACTTAATGTTAACTCTTTCTCTAGTCTCATCCATTAATACGATATAATTTGCAAAAAGCATGCACCATGGCGCATCATCTCAGATATTTATCGTCAACTTATCTATAACTAAAGCAAAAAGAAAAGGACTTAAGGTTGATCCTTGGTATAACCCCATAGTAATTGGAAATTTACTTGTCTCTCTAGCCGACGATCAAATAGTAGTCACCAAACCTTCATACATGTCCTTAATCACATCAATGTAACCATTTGTCACCCATTTTTTCTCTGACACCCACCAGATTATATCCTGAGACACTCTATCATATGCTTTCTCAAGATCGATAAAAATCATATGAATGTTTGTTTTCTGTTTTCTATATTTTTTTATTACTATCCTCAAAAGATAGATTGCTTCCATTGTTCACCTGCCAGGCATAAATCCAAATTGATTCTCTGACACCTATGTTATATCTCGCAATCGACGTTCCATCACTCTCTCCCACACTTTCATTATATGACACATCAGCTTGATTCCTCTATAATTGTTGCAATTCTGGACATCTTCTTTATTCTTATAGATTGATACTAAAATATTCTTCCTTCACTCCTCTGGCATTAGTCAA
This sequence comes from Camellia japonica, assembly GCA_030407325.1. Taxonomy (NCBI): domain Eukaryota; kingdom Viridiplantae; phylum Streptophyta; class Magnoliopsida; order Ericales; family Theaceae; genus Camellia; species Camellia japonica. The sequence goes on from JAPPVO010000003.1 coordinate 134,515,229, forward strand.
CAAAATCTTGCTAAATACCCTAGTCAACCAAGCAACCCCCTTCTTACCTAAAAATTTTCAAGCTTCAATAGGGATATCATCGGGTCTTAAAGGCTTATTTGATTTCATCTTCTCAAGTGCAATATTCACTTTAAAGTTCCTAATCCTGCTATAGAACTTGTGGTCTTGGTTTTTCTTATTACTGGCTACATCCTCCCCTTTTGACCTTCCTCCATGTTCCTCATTTAATAACTTCTCAAAATAGTTCTTCCACTTCTTCTTAATCTCTTCATCCTTTACCAACACCTTAGGTCCTTACTCTTGATGCTCTTAACCTGATTAAAATCTCTTAATTTCCTCTCTTATCCTAGCAAGTTTGTATATTCTCTTCTTTCCTGCCTTACTATCTAGTTTAGTGTATAGGTCATCATAGGCTTTCAACTTAGCCTCTCACACTACTTTTTTGATCTCTTTATTAGCCAATCTGTAGCTCTTAAGATTTGCCTAAGTTCTATTCGTTTGTCACTTTTTAAAGCACTCTTTTTTCGTCTTTACTACCGCTTGAATTTTCTCTCCACCACCAAGTTTCCTTAAAGTTGAGTACCTTTCCTTTTGACTCTCCAAGGACTTCCCTTGAGATTCTCCTTGTACAATTGATCATTGAGTTCCACATAGTGTTATCATCATCTTTCGAGTTCCAATTACCTTCTTTATCCATTCTATTCTTAAATATTTCTAATTTATCCTCTTTTAGGTCCCACCATCTCGTCTTACGACGCACACTATTCTTCCTAGCTTGGAATTGCTTTTTAAAACATAAATCTAGTTCCAAAATCCTATGTTGAGACGTTAGGCTCTCTCCAGGAATCACCTTACAGTCGCTGCATTTTAAACGGTCCATTTTTCTTACTAGAAAGTAATCTATTTGGCTCATAATTGACTCACTATTAAGGTTATCAAATGCTCTTCTCTCTTCTTATACATAGTATTGGCCACGACCAGGTTAGAAGCCAACGCAAAATCTAAAATACTCTCTCTAACTTCATTTCTATCACCAAAGTCATACCCACCATGTACCCTCTCATAACCTAGTTTATCTATTCCTACATGGCCATTGAAATCTCCACCTATAACTAGGTTCTCTTCTACGAGTATCTCTTGTAATACCTCATCCATTTGGTCCAAAAAATCTCTCTTAGTCTGATCATCTAATATTACTTGGGGGGCGTATGCATTAATAACGTTCACTATATTCTCTCCAATAACTAGTTTAACTAACATAATTCTATCACATTTTCTAATGACTGCAACTACATTTTTTATAAGGCCCTTGGCAACTATTATTTCTACCCTATTTTTATGTCTATCCTTGCCACTATAATATAATTTTAAACCGGTATCCTCTATTTCCCTAGTTTTCTCACCCGTCTACTTAGTTTTTGTACGTAAGCTATACTAACTCTCCTCCTAATCAGGACATCTACCAATTCTATAGTCTTGCCAGTTAAAGTTCTTACATTCTATGTGGCTACCTTAAACTTATAGTCTTGGACTAGCTTCTTTATCTGCACTCGTCTAGAAAAACGCAAAAATTTTTGCCCATTTTTCACCGCACTTAGGCGTTGATGCAGCATCCCTTACTCACTTTTTGAAACACCCAGAGGTAGGCGCAATGTGTCACTTAAGGGAAACGACCTAGCATTTAATTGATTCAAAGTAGGATTCATTTTCATAAAGGATCCGAGCGACTTTTTTACGTGTTGGCTGTCAGCTACCTAACACACAACCCTCCTCCTTTACCAGGGCTTGGGATTGACAGAGTTGTTAAACAACCCCGGCAGAGTTAAGAGCTGAATATTACTGACAACAAAATGTGGACTAGCCCATTAGGTCGTATCAGCATGTATGCAGGCTATAAGAAGCATGTGTGTGGGTACGGATGCTGGCACCTGTACATCACATGTACACTGATTGGTATATTTTAGTAGGATATGATATATAACAATTAAAAAATTAAATTCAACAAATAATTAAAGTATTTTTGTAATGGTAAACATAACCAAAGTACTTTTTATATTTTTGATAATTGCAAAAGTATTCTATATTTTATAGTTACTTCAAATATGCACAATATAATTTTTCCGATACTCATATATACTGGAAATTTGATTATTATTGCCTTAATATTATGTTAGTGATGTATATAATATGTTAGTGGCTGTTAGTGGACATATAGTGGCAATATATAATGCAGCATCATCTTCTCCACTACCCCAATGGCCAACCCATTAGAGAGTGGAATGGGTTTGGTGACAACCAATCACCTCCTCCCTCAATTGTGTATAAATTGAGGTGAGGAGGAGGGGTAGAAAAATTAAGAAACAACAACAACACATCTGTGAGAGATTGTGAGAGTTTGAGAGTTCTATAGAGAGTGAAGGTGAGGTGTGAGTGTAATCTCCCTCCGGGAAAGATTCTATAGTGATAGCTCTCTGGACGTAGGCAATTGCCGAACCACGTAAATATTGTTGTGTTCTTGTGTGTGATTGATTTTTGAGTTGGTATCAGAGCAACAAAAACACAACAGCCCTAAAACCGTCATAGCCATGTCGGAAGTCACGTCGAAACCACCTCAACCCTGCCGCTGCCATTCCGGTGAAAACGGCCAACAAGGCTGCAAATTACCAGCGCAGGTTTGATGATAAGCCACGGGTCTGGTGTGATTTTTGCAACAAGCCTCGCCATACACGCGAAACGTGTTGGAAGATCCATGGCAAACCTGTCAACTGGAAAAGCAGCAAACAAGGAGAGAAGAATCGTGGCTTTCCTACTGCTAAGGAAGCCGATTCGGGTCCCTTCAACAAAGAGCAGATTGATCAACTCTTAAAGCTGATAAAATCCAATCCTCATCCGGTACTCCTAGTGATTTTTTGGCACAAACAGGTAGAAATCCTAACGCCTTCTCTTGTCTAAACTTCTCTCCGTGGATCATAGATTCCGGTGCCTCCGATCACATGACTAGTTTTTCCCATTTATTTAGTACCTATTTCCCTTGTTCTGGTCATGACAAAATCAGAATAGCCGATGGTAGTTTTTCACCTATTGCAGGAAAAGGATTTATTAAACTAACTGAGAAAATTAATCTCAATGCTGTTCTTCACGTCCCCAACTTAGCCTGTAACCTTTTGTCTGTCAGTAAACTATCTAAGGATTCTAATTGTCGTGTTACATTTTTTGAATCCCATTGTGAATTTCAAGACCAGAACTCGGGGATGATGATTGGGCGTGCTAGGATGCTTGAAGGTCTTTACTACTTTGATGAAGTACCTGTTAGTAATAAAAAAGCTCAGAGCTTTAATAGTACTAGTTCAATCTCTGTTCGAGAAAAATAATGCTATGGCACTATAGGCTAGGGCATCCTAGTTTTCTTTATCTGAAACATTTATTTCCAGAATTATTTAAAGGGATTGATTGTTCTTCTTTTCATTGTGAAAGTTGCATTTTTGCAAATCTCATCGCTCTACTTATTTGCCAAAACCTTACCAGGCTTCCAAACCTTTTTATTTGATTCATAGTGATGTTTGGGCCCTTCTAAAATCACTACTCTTTCTGGTAAAAAATGGTTTGTTACATTTATTGATGACCATACCCGCTTATGTTGGATTTATTTGATGAATAAAAAATCTGACGTGAAAAATTTATTCACAAATTTTTACAATATGATTGAAAACCAATTTCAAACCAAAATTGGTATTTTACATTCTGATAATGGAACAGAATATTTCAATGAGCAGTTGGGTGAGTTTTTGGCAAAAAAGGGATTTTTCATCAATCTACATGTCGGGATACCCCTCAACAAAATGGCATTGCAGAACGAAAAAATAAACATTTACTTGAAGTAGCACGTGCTATAATGTTTTACATGCATGTTCCTAAATATTTATGGGGTGAAGCAATTTTAACAGCCTCTTATTTGATAAACAGGATGCCTACAAAGGTTAACATACAAAACACCTTTTGATTGTCTCAAACATTTTTTCCTGACACGAGGTTGTTTTCTGATTTACCCGCCAAAGTTTTTGGATGTACTGCCTATGTTCATGTTCCCAGTCAATTTCGTTCAAAACTTGACCCCCGTGCTATAAAATGTGTTTTTTTGGGTTATTCCTCAAACAAAAAGGGTATAAGTGTTTCGATCCTCAAACCAAGAAATTTCATGTGAGTATGGATGTGTCATTTATGGAAACAAAATCCTATTTCCCCAACACTTCTCTTCAGGGGGAGACAAGTGGAGTAGAAGACAATTTTGGGATATTTCTATCCCTCTCCCCAATGTCATTTATCCTACACAAAAACCACATCTGTCTGATAATGATCACTTAGGAGAACCAAGTTCTATGGTGCCTAGTCAAGAAGATTCTTGTTTAGGGGGAGAAGTACTACAAAATGATCTAAATTCTGAGCTTCAGGTTTATACTAGGAAGCGATTTCATCTGAGGAATAATGACCCGAATGTCCATCCTAATGACCCGAATTTCCACCCGAGTTCTGGCATCGAAATTTTAGGTAATCTTATTCCTTCTATTTCCGACTTGATGTTCCTATAGCAATTAGGAAAGGTGTCCGAAATTGCATTAAACATCCTATTGCAAATTACCCTCCTATCAAAGACTGTCTAAAAACCATAGAGCTTTCACATCTAGGATTTCACACTTGTTTGTTCCAAGGAATATACAGGAAGCATTGGATGATCCGAATTGGAAATTAGCAGTCATGGAGGAGATGAATGCTTTAAGGAGAAGTGGTACTTGGGAGATAGTTGATCTACCCAAAGACAAAAAACAGTTGGGTGTAAATGGGTGTTTACGATAAAATGTAACGCAGATGGAAGCGTTGAGAGATACAAGGCGAGACTGGTGGCTAAAGGCTTCACTCAAACTTATGGGATTGACTATCAGGAGACGTTTGCTCCTGTTGCTAAAATAAATTCCATTAGAGTATTGTTATCTCTTGCAGTAAATTCAGATTGGCCTCTACATCAACTTGACATTAAAAATGCATTTCTCAATGGTGATCTTGAAGAGGAGGTGTTCATGAGCCTACCGCCGGGATTTGAGCAGAGACTTGGTAGCGACAAAGTATGCAGATTGAACAAGTCATTATACGGACTCAAACAATCACCAAGAGCGTGGTTTGAACGCTTTGGGAAGGCAGTTATCAGTTGTGGCTTCTCGCAGAGTCAAGCAGATCACACAATATTTTATAAACATTCAAAAGACAGTAAATTGCAATTTTGATTGTTTATGTTGATGACATCATTTTAACTAGTAATGATGAAGCAGAGTTAGCAGCCCTCAAAGAGAAACTCGCAAAAGAATTTCACATTAAGGATCTGGGAGCCCTCAAGTATTTCCTCGGAATGGAATTTGCAAGATCCAAGGAAGGTATATTCGTTAATCAGAGAAAATATGTTCTTGATCTCCTTGGAGAAACAGGTATGCTTGGTTGTAAGATGGTGGAGACTCCGATCGAGCCTAACTTGAAGTTACAAGCTGCTAAGGCTGAAGAAGTCAAAGAGAGGGAACAATATCAGCGACTTGTAGGGAAATTGATTTACTTGTCTCATACGCGCCTGATATTGCCTTTGCAGTCAGCATGGTAAGTCAGTTCATGCACTCACCAGGGGCAGAGCACTTTGAGGCCGTTTATAAGATCTTAAGATATTTGAAAGGAACTCCAGGGAGAGGCTTACTGTTCAAGAAACATGGACATCTTCAAGTTGAAGTATACACAGATGCAGACTGGGCAGGAAGTGTTACAGACAGGAGATCAACATCCGGATACTGCTCCTTTGTAGGTGGGAACCTAGTTACATGGCGGAGTAAAAAACAGAATGTGGTAGCTAGAAGTAGTGCAGAAGCAGAGTTCAGAGCTGTTGCCCATGGAATCTGTGAAGTAATGTGGATTAAAAGAATTCTTGAAGAATTAAAGCTTTCTCACCCGACACCTATGAAGGTCTATTGTGACAACAAAGCAGCTATATCTATAGCTCACAATCCAGTTCTACATGATCGCACAAAACATATAGAAGTGGATAAACATTTCATCAAGGAGAAAATCAATGCTGGCATAATCTGTATGACCTACCTCCAACAGGTGAACAATTAGCTGATGTGCTAACGAAGGGACTACACAAGAAGCAATTTGATAAGCTGACTAGCAAGCTGGCTATGGAAGATATCTTCAAACCAGCTTGAGGGGAGTGCTGGAAATTTGATTATTATTGCCTTAATATTATGTTAGTGATGTATATAATATGTTAGTGGCTGTTAGTGGACATATAGTGACAATATATAATGCAGCATCATCTTCTCCACTACCCCAATGGCCAACCCATTAGAGAGTGGAATGGGTTTGGTGACAACCAATCACCTCCTCCTCAATTGTGTATAAATTGAGGTGAGGAGGAGGGGTAGAAAAATTAAGAAACAACAACAACACATCTGTGAGAGATTGTGAGAGTTTGAGAGTTCTATAGAGAGTGAAGGTGAGGTGTGAGTGTAATCTCCCTCCGGGAAAGATTCTATAGTGATAGCTCTCCGTGGACGTAGGCAATTGCCGAACCACGTAAATATTGTTGTGTTCTTGTGTGATTGATTTTTGAGTATATTTAAAAAAAAATTACATTTATTTCTCGAAGTACCCACAAGGTACCCGAGTTGTACCCATCATTGTTTTAAAAAGTGCACTTAGACGCATGCCTAAGCGCAAGGCGCAATGAGGCATTGCCCTACGCTTCGAACAGATCGAGGCGAGACAACATGTGCAAGGCGCAACTTAGGCGCTGAGGTGAGGACTTTATTGCGAGGCGCGAGGCGTGGGCTTCATGGGCTTTATGTATTTTTTTACTCCAACTGTTGATTAAATGATATTTCTGTGTGCATACCCATAGGGAATTAAAAGCTTTCAATATAAGATGACCAAACGTGTTGAAAAGGGATTAGAAAGTGAAAAAAAACCTCTAGGTGGAGAACGATTAAAAAAATCGATCAAAAAGTGAAAAGACGTTGGCTTCTTCTTCAGGTTCTTCGTTGTGTTTTCTTCTTTTCTTCAATGGGTTCTCTTCTTCTTCTTCTTCGCTGGGTCCTCTTTTTTTCTTCTTTCGTTGTGTTCTCTCTTCTTTGTTATGCTTGTGCATACAAGAAAGGTGGCTTGTTATTAACCTTTTCTTCTTTTCCTCTGTTTTTTCTATTTACCTTTTTTTTGTTGGATGATCTTAAAATTTGAGGTTTTTGTTGTTGGTGAATGTAATACTTTATATCTTTTGTTGAATATTATATTTTTGGTTTTTAGAAGATTGAATGTTATGTTTAGAATTATTTGAAATGGTGAAACTTGTTTTATGGTTTTTGGAATTCTATATATATTTGTTTATGTTGAAAACTTTGCCTATTTAAAATTTTGCTTATCTTCTACAACTTGCGCCTTGCGCTTATGCTATAGGAAACTTTATCACATCGGTGCGCCTAGAGCTTTTTAAAACACTGGTACCCATATTGTACCAGTCCCATATAGATGCTGTACTCAAAGTATTTCTCTTAATGGATAGTTACTTCACGTATCCATTATGCCTGCTTCCATACTCGCCAATATTTTTAGAGTACCTATGCTTCATAGATGTAGGCTATCTACTTAGATAGGAGTTAACTAAAGATTCAGTTGGTTGTTGGACAATATTATGCTGATTTGCTGTTTGATTTCAATATCCATTTGTGCAAACTTGTCTAGAAACTGGTTTTCTATAAGATTTGGTTGCATGAAAATGTGATCCACAAGAAACATGATACATAGACTCTAGCAGTCTAAAACTTTTCACCCACAAGGAAGTGATGTTTGTGGATGAACCCTGCAATTGTGTCTTTAAACTTATTCAGAGGTAATAAGAGCACAAAGGTGCTGTGGTTTTGTGTGGCTTCTGCAATTTTTTGGGTTATTTGTTTGGAAAGGAATGAAAGGATCTTTGATGAAAAGTTTGCCAATATGGAGTCAATGTCAGATAGAGTATGTTTGTTGGTATCATTTTAGGCTAAGAAGCACGGATATGGACACGAGGACACGCACATTTTCAAAAAATATAGGATGAGACATGTTGGGAACGCGTTCAAAACATATAATTTTATATATTTATTGTATGTCATTTTTAAGTATTTATTATTTATTTTATGTCAAATATTTAATTTTGTTAAATTTATAAGTATGCTATTTTAGTAAAAAAATAATAATTTAATTTTGTTTGAAAAAAATGGTCCTTAGCGTGTCTGTAGGGGTTCCTTAGTGTGTTCTCAGCGTGCCCCAACGTGTTCGACTCTCTTTATCGTGTTCAACATGTGTCCACAACGTGTCTGTGTCCGTGTCTGATTTGTGTCAGACACCTGTATGTCATCTTTGGAGAGGTATCCGTTCTTCATAGATTTTAGGCCTTCATTTTGCCATGTTTAAAGGATTCCTTGATTTTTTATATCTAGAGATTGGAGAGCTATTTGTGATGCATAGTTTGTTTTTTTGTTAGGCTGCTTCTTTTTTTTCTTTTGGTTTTTTTTGCTGTTGTCATTTCGTGAGGACTCATGGTCCTCATTATATATGCCTTCTTTATTTTTATTGTTATTCCTTTTCTTGTTGATTTAAAAAAAAAGAAAAAAAAGAAAAACCTTGTGAGTTTGTCCTGTAGCTGTCAGTCATAGTAGTTTAGCAAGACATGTACTGCTAGTATTACATAAGTATTTTGGTTTTATGCAAAGCAGATCGACTCTTAAAGTTATTTTCTCTAGGGCTCGAATGGAAGTTTACGAGCAATCTCCATCAAATTGGCCTATAGCCCTAGAAGTTTACGGGTTTGTTGCATTCTCACTCTTAGGGACTAGAACTAGAAGTGTAGGTGGTTTGTGGTGGTTAGCACTTGGAGAGGTACATGAGTAAGAGTGTTATCACAAGTCGCAACCATAAAGAGTTACCATTACTTGATAGAATTTTGATACAATTGTTCATGGTAAGGGTGTTGATGAAACCCGTAGGCTTGACCAAACTGTCCAACCTGACCCAAACCGATGGGTTGTGAACAGTTTCACGTGTAAGCTTGGTGCACTGTGGGTGTGAGGCTTAAATTTTTGCGACTTGGCGGTCCTTCACGGGTATGTCATGCTTAAACTCAATCAACCCGATCCGACTGATAATCTTTAGAAAACCATTCAGTCCTCACATGTATAAAAATTTATGGCATCTAGATAACTCTTGTCAGATTCTCATAATGTATTGTTTGAAAATAACTTTGAAGAACTTAAAAGATAGCTGTGGAATCCAAAAGACTACCTAGGGAACCTAAATCCCTCCTCTCTCTTAATGCAGTTATTAAAAAATAAAACTTGAAGAACTAAAAATAGTTTGTAGAATTCAAAAGGACAACCTAGGGAACCAAACCCCTTTCACTCTCTCTCTCTCTCGGCATAGCTGAGTTCTCTCATTCTGGGACATTAACGATGGGAGTCTCCTCTACAAGCTCACCTCACTTGTTTGAACTCGTGGTGGTGACGGCGGTGATCGATGTAGCAATGGTGGTCTCACGGTGGCGATGGCCATGGTGCAAATGTTTTATTCACTCTATCAGATCGATAGCAATAGCAGATTCGAAGGTTGCTAAGTTCTTTTCTTCACTTTATTAGATCTCCTCTCTTTCATATCTCTTTCTTCTCATGGATGTGGGTTCTTAGATCTGCATATGTGACTGATGAGGCTTCTTCTATGTTCTTTGTACGAAACCGACGAAATTGACTGACAAAACCGAATCAAAGTATGGTCGAGTTCGTGCAATACTTCAGTCGATGCCGGTTGCTGGAAGTGTCAAACCGACGATTCTAGCTGTGAACCTGAGCTCACTGACTCGTGAACACCACTAAGTTCATAGGTTAACCAAATGCCTTGGTGGTCATAGTGGTGGAGCTAGGATAATTCTTATTTATTTATCATGATTCACGAACATTAACATGTGAAGGAACACAGACATTTGTATAGATACGAGACTCATCAATTTAAAGCAAATTAGGATTACAAACATTGCGTGGATATAGCAAATTTTTTTTAAAAATAATTTTAAAACAAATTAAATTTATATATTTTTATTTGTTATGTATACAAATATAAATCTAGGGCATAGTGATATGAGAGGAATCAATGTATATGTTGATGTATTTTTGTTCTTTCTCACTTTGTTTCTATTTTTGTTTTTATATATTTACTTTGTCCCCAAACTAGTTTTATAAAATTATAAACAAGCCCACAAACATATCATGGGTCTTGACACTGTGAGAATAATATTATATATTATGTGAATATTGTTTCCTATTTAGGATTGGTTTAGATTTATTCTTGTTTCCTATTCTTATTTAGGATTAGGTCTAGAATTGCTATATACATCAGATGTACACATTGTATTGATACACAATTGAATATACAGAAAACATTCAAAAATCTTACTTGGAATCAGAGCCGTGTACAAAACCCTTGTCCTATCAATTGTTGACTCCAGTTCTGGTCTCTTTGGTTCGACCTCTCTTGTGAGTGGTCTAGCACTGAATCTGATACGATTGTATTAGAATCGCATTCTGTCACGACCCCATTCCGCCCCTAGTAGAATGGTGCCGTGATGGCCAGTAATCCGAGATTACCGAAGGCCAACTTTCAAAATTTGCACACACAATCAGAGTATTACATATGGGGCTAACATGTGCGGAAGCAATAAATTTAATTCCAATTAGTCCATAAGAGCTGTGCATAATCAAATGGAATGGCATACATCTTTACATAGCTTTATAACTTGGATACAACAAAATGAAATACAAAAATACATCTTGACCAAAAGGCTTCTCAAGCCATCATATACAAAACACAATGAAATGCAAGCTAAGAAGCATGATCTTCAAGATGCTACAAAATGCGAATCCAAAACAAGTTGCAAAGCACATCTAGGCGTCGCCGCCGTCCTGCTCATTACCTACATATATATAGAGAGGGTGAGCTTGGATACTCAGTGAATGGTACAAGTAATAAAGGGTTTGCATGCATGGTATCCGATATCTTTAACAAAACAATACAAAATCTTAGCTTGTAGTAAAGCGTGGGATAAATCAAGTTCATCTAACAAATCTATCAAGACTTCCAAGTCAAGGGATGACATTAAACAAGGTTGTGCTACAAATGCTTATAGTTCCCTAGCACGTACGGACTTTCAAAGGTTGTGCTACAAATGCTTATAGTCCACTAGCACGTACGGACTTTCAAAGGTTGTGCTACAAATGCTTATAGTCCCTTAGCACGTACGGACTTTCAAGCGTTGTGCTACAAATGCTTATAGTCCCCTAGCACGTACGGACTTTCAAGAGTTGTGCTACAAATGCTTATAGTCCCTTAGCACGTACGGACTTTCAAGAGTTGTGCTACAAATGCTTATAGTCCCCTAGCACGTACGGACTTTCAAGAGTTGTCAAAACCAAGCTAATACTTGATACACAAAATAGGGATAGTCATTCATGCTTAACAAATACTTTTCCAAAACAAGCAAGACAAAGCTTTATCAAAACTTTATAACAAACTTTATTAAAAATACCACTCACCTAGTTCTTCAAACGTCGGGTTCAAGGCAAGTCCAAGTCCTACAAACACATGACAAGGTCTATTGAATGCACTCTCAAACAGGCTTCACATGCATACAAATGATTTCGGCATTCCTCAAAGACTAGGTCAAATCAAAACAAAACACTGTTTCTTATCTCGGGAAACATGCTGGGCACCAACCAGGTCTTGGCCGAGGTCCCACACCTTCTTGCCGAGGTGTGGTCCCGACGGCCACATTCAAGGAAATGAAGTCGGGAAAATCTGGGTTTCCCTCTGCTGAAGAACATGAAGAACATGAGCATGAAGAACATGAAAAATATGAATGCTCAATCACAACTTGTTATTACGAAAATCTGGGATTTTCATGCTATGGGTTCGAAAACATGGACCTGGGTACCCATACTTGAAGATCTTGGAAAAACAAACACAAAAACATGGATCTTAATGCAAGCTTTCGGATCAAATCATGGCGTTTCCTCAAGAACACATGAATATCATATTCTCTTTCTAAAACCGAACTTCAAAGCAATGCATGGCTTTCAAACATGCTCAATCATGCAACGCAGCTAGATGGACAATAAGAACAACAAGAGTAGATCAAGATTCTAACCTTAAGACACGAATCAACGGTTTGAACTCTAAGGATCAAGCTTGGGATCTACTTCTCTCTCTAAAGACTTCTTCTTCTTCTAGAGTCTCTCTCTCCTCAAGAACAAAGACATATAGCAAAATGATACATTTCTAGGTCTGCTGGCTAACTTAACACTCAGCTGGGACACGTGGCACTACCGGGTTGGTTCTCCTAAAAAAGGTGACTGAGTGAAAAGACAAGACTATGACAAAGTGTGTTTAACAAGCAAGATGGCATAGGCACTCCGGCAGGCAATGACATCGGCTAACAACAAAGTTTCGGCAAGTAGGGTTTCAATGATCTCGGCTAGGAAGGACAACACTTGGCCTAGCTGTACCACATCTTGGCCTAGATGTGCCACACCTCGGTCTAGGTCGTACCAGTCCAGGAACAAGATCATTTGGGTTCAAGGATAACATCTCGGCCCAGATAATACACATCTCGGCCTTGGTGACGAACACCTCGGCCTAGATAATGACATCTCGGCCAATATGTCAGGATGCGAGTGGAGGTCAACCAAAGAAACCTCAAGATGGTTCTAGGTGTAAGAGTATCAAAGGAGCGACCTAGGCTTAAGATGACCTCGGCTAAAACACACACCAAACAAGGAACAAACCATGCAAGTAACACATGTGCCAGACAAATCAAGGTTTGCAAAAGCAACATATCAAGACAAGATCATGTAATATATGCAAGTATGGCTAGGGTGAAATGAGGGTGGTTACACATTCAGTACCTCTTTTTGTCAGAGTTGCGACTCAACCAGAGCCGGAATTGCAACTCGCGACTCACTCATCTGGTTCATGACTCACCCATCTGGTTTGCGATCAGCTCCTCTGTGTTCGACTCTACCTTATGTGATTAAAGCTCTGCATTCTTGTGTCTCGCGATTAGCCCCTTTGTGTTCGTCGCATCTAATACTCGCGACCCATCGAGTCATTTTGACTCATCTGTTTATTCGACCCATCTGGTTGCTTCATTTGGTTCAGTTGATTCAAGAGACCGACAGTTTATGGTCTCCTTCTACACCTATGAGTCACGATAAAAAGGCCATTGGAAGTATCATTGTCCCAAGAAGGGATGTTGGTCTGCTTTGCTTGTGTTTGCCTCGTTTTCTCAGCAGTTTCCCATCAAGTTCTGCGCTCCTCCTCTGAGTATTGTTCGGCCTCTCGCCGGTTCTACTACATCTGCTTCGCCTCCTGATCCTGACTTAGCTTCCTTGACTACTCAGATTAGTCAACTTCAGCATACACTGATTAGATAGCTTCATCATATATTGTCTCCTATCCAGCTGTCCCGTCTGCCTCCATTGTTTCCTCTCTTCATTCAGGTTTGCTTGGGTCTTCTTCAAGATCGGATGTCTAAGTAACAAATTGGGACCTGCCGTAGAGTTGGAGACCTCTGTGTGGTGGAGAGCTTGCATCTACCTATGGCAACCTCTCTAACGGCCTTTTCCTCTTTTTAGTTAAATTCTCTGTCTAGTCCTTTCTACTTGTGGCATTCTAGATTAGGGCATTTGTCTGCTGATCGCTTACGGTCTTTAGCTCAGTCTGGTATATTGGGTAAAGTTTCTCCTAGTGAACTTACTGAATGTCGGGGGTGTAAACTTGCCAAAATGACAGCCTTACCTTTTCGTAAAAGTACTTCTATATCTGATACACTGTTTTCTTTAGTTCATATTGATGTTTGGGGCTCTTCTCCTGTTCTCACCAAAGGGGATTTTGCATACTATGTGTCATTTGTTGATGACTATACCCGTTACACTTGGGTTTATCTTATGACTCATAAATCCAATTTCTATCAGTATACCGTACCTTTCAGTCTATGATTACTACTTAGTTTGGGTCTACAATTAAAGTGTTACGGTCTGACTGGGGTGGGGAATATTTTAAAAATGAGTTCTGTGAGTATTTGGCCAGTTTGGGTACCATTCACCAAACTTCTTGTATAGATACACCTGCCCAAAATGGTCTAGCCAAACATAAACACCGTCATCTTCTTGAGACAGCTCGGTCTCTTCTTCTCTCTGCTTCAGTTTCGGCTCCATTTTGGGGGGAGGCAGTTCTTACTGCTGTTTTTCTTGTCAACTGCATGTCTACTCCCCTTCTTTCTGGTCGGTCTCCTTATGAGGCTTTGTTTTCCCAAATTCCTAACTACTCCCTCCTTCGTGTGTTTGGGTTTGCCTATTTTGTCTTTCTTCCTCGCAAAGATAAGACCAAACTTAGTGCCCAGTTTGTCCTCTGGGTCTTTTTGGGTTATAGTCCTACTCAGAAAGGCTATCGGTGTTACGACCCTGTTTCCTATCGTCTTTATGTCTCTCGTCATGTTTCTTTTCTTGAACGTCTACCTTACTTTTAGCTTCCTCCTCTCACTGCCCCAGTTTTCAAAGAGGATTTGGTTCATATTGATCCGTTTCCTTTTGAGGTCTTGTTTGATGAGTACATCTTCGCAGTTCCTCCTGAGCTTGTTCCTTCTTCTCCTCCTGCTTCACCTATGGTTGCTTCTCCTTCTTCGGTTTCTTCTTCTCCTTTGTTGTTAGTTTATTCTCGTCGCAAGGCTTCTCCTCTACCAGTTGTCTCTGCCCTTGCTGTTGATCCTCCTACTTCTGACAACTCTAATCCTACTGCACCCTGATATCCTACTCGAACGCGTCATCCTCCAAACAGGTTGGGTTGATCTAATACATATTTTTCTGTTTCCTATCGTACTTTTTTGTCTGCTATTCACTCTTTTTCAGAACCTCAGTCTTACAAGAAGGCCTATCAGGATCCTCATTGGGTTCAAGCTATGGAGGATGAGTTGTCTGCTTTATAGAAAACTAATACTTGGGAGTTGGTTCCTTTGCCTACTGATAAAAATCTGGTTGGTTGCAAATAGGTCTACAAAGTCAAGACTCATTCTGATGGTTCTCTTGAGCGCTACAAAACTCATCTGGTTGTCAAAGGTTTCTCACAGGAGTATAGTATTGATTATGAGAAGACATTTGCTCCCGTTGCGAAGATGACTACTGTCCGTACTTTGATCTCTGTCGCTGCTATTCGTTCTTGGCCTCTTTATCAGATGGATGTTAAGAATGCTTTTCTTAATGGCCATCTCACTGAGGAGGTTTACATGCGTCCTCCCCCTGGCCTTCACCATTCCTTTGGACAAGTTTGTCGCCTTCGGCGTGCTTTGTATGGTCTGAGGTCAAGCAGCATTTTTTTCGCACATTTGAAATAAAGGATCTGGGCCCATTGCGGTATTTTCTTGACATTGAGGTAGCTTCTTCTCCCAAGGGCTACTTTCTCTCTCAAGTTAAGTATGCCAATGAGGTTATTCATCATGCTGGTCTTACTGACACTAAGATTTCTGATACCCCCATTGAGCTTAATGTAAAGCTCAACACTACTGATGGTGTTCTTTTGGATGATCCTACTTCATATCGAGAGCTCGTGGTTTGCTTAGTCTATCTAACGGTTACTCATCCTGATCTTGCCTTTGCTGTTCATGTGGTTAGCCAGTTTGTCTTTGCTCCTCGCTCCACACATTGGGCTGCATTGGTTTGGATTCTTCGCTATCTCCGAGGTACTATATTTCAGGGTTTACTATTGTCCTCTACTTCCTCTCTGGATTTGGTGGCCTATGTTGATTCTGATTGGGCTGGTGATGTTATTGATCGCAAGTCCACGTCTGATTTTTGTATGTTTCTTGGTGATTCCTTGATCTCTTGGAAAAGTAAGAAACAAACTGTTGTTGCTCGCTCTACTGTTGAAGCTGAGTATCGTGCTATGGCTCATGTTACTGCTGAAGTTGTCTGGCTTTGTTGTCTTCTCTCTGACTTGGGCGTCCCTCAGTCTTCTTCGACCTCTCTCTATTGTGACAACCGCAGTGTTATTCAGATTGCACATAACACTGTCTTCCATGAGCGGACCAAGCACATTGAGATTGATTGTCACTTTGTTCGTCAGCATCCATAGTTTGGCTCTATGTCGCTTTCTTTTGTCTCTTCGGCTCTGCAGCTTGCGGACTTCTTTACCAAGACTCACACCACTGCTTGGTTTCAGTTTCTTCTTGGCAAACTCTCAGTGTTTTCTGCCCAAACCCCTTGAGTTTGAGTGGGGGTGTGAGAATAATATTATATATTATGTGAATATTGTTTCCTATTTAGGATTGGTTTAGGTTTATTCTTTTCTATTTAGGATTAGGTCTAGAATTGCTATATATATCAGATGTACACATTGTATTGATACACAATTGATTATACAGAAAACATTCAGAAATCTTATAGTCACATGACACACATGCCCATGAATTGTCCCTAACGTGTCTTGCAAAAATAATAATTTTTGAGATTGATGCACGTGTCCCTGTGCATTCAACACATGCACATGTGTTCGCGCCGTGTCGGTGTTTGACAAGTGTCGAACATAGACACTACACCCATGCTTAGAAAAGGAGGGTTGTTGTCAAGTGGCCTCACAGTCAACACGTAAAAATCTTTGTTAAATCCCTTGTGAACATGAATTTTAATAGGACTATGCAAGTATGGGCTAGGGTGTTCCCGGTAAGCGATGTATTGCTTTTCTTTACATGCTTCAAAAAAGGGACAAGGGGCACCACCTTAGTTGCACAAAGCGGGGCGGGGGCAAGGACGGGACAGGACGGGGGAGCGACGACATATACAAGTTTCTAAGGTTGGGAGTGTATTTATATTTTATATATTTAATAAATAAATATATTTTAACAATTATTTTTTCTACTTAGTTGTAATGCATGTGTTAAAATATGAATAAATATTTGAGACTGATGTCAATTATGAATCGTCTTTGTCAAGTATAAGTAAAAATTATGTAAATAGAAAGTACTACAATATGTTTAAGTTGTTTTTCTTTTATTTGTTTGAAGTTTGAATAGTTAAAAGTTTCTCTCTTAGTTGGAAGCAAGTTTCTTTTTTGACGGGAGTGAGTTTTTTACAAGTTTCTTGGTAGTGCATAAACTTGTTTCTTAGTAAGAAACATCACCCAAGTAGGAGTTTTCTGCTATGAAGGGCGCTACATCAACATTTAGATGCGGTGAAAAATTGGTAACGGTAACTGTGCTTTTTTGGACAAGTGTGGGTAAAGAAGTTAGCTATGAATTGTGGATTTAGAATAGCAACTTAGAATATAGGCATACTAATAGGTAAAACCATATTGACAATCTGGTTCACTGTTTTCGTATTTTAGTCAACTGGTGTTGTATGTGTTATGCTAAAGCGGAGTTGGTGGATCATTTGCTCATTCATTGTTTAGTGACTTCTCGGTTATGGGCACTTATTTTTTCTACTTTTGGAGTGGTGTGGGTTCGACAGAAAGGGGTGTTGGAGGTTCTCTGTAGTTAGGGATGGGGTCGGGTTGGAAAGAGGCAAAAGAAGGCTTGGGCTTTGGCCCCATTATGTTTAATGTGGTTGCTTTGGTTAGAGCGGAATCGACATACATTTGAGGGGGTTGCTCAGACGTTACCTTTGTTAGAGAATCGGTTCTTTGGTGTTCCGTATAGTTTGATATCGGGGAGGGTTAGATCCAGATTTCTTTACTTTTTTGGACTTTGTAGATGATTTGATTGGTTTGGTGTTTCCCCCCCTTTTTCTTGGGGTGTCAGTTTTGTGTTTTTTAGCATCTTCTTGATGCTTTTGGCAATAAATTTATTTATCAAAAAAGAAAAGAAAAAAAGAAGGTAAAACCATGAAATTAGTAGATATTGTGATTAGAAGAAAGTTCGTATAGTAAGCTTATAAGAAGCTAAATGGGTAGGTGCGACAGCAAAAGAAATAGAAAATACTGGATATAAACTTTTATTTACCATAGTGGAAATGGTAAATATATAATGGTGTAGGAATACTTGTAGTTAAACATCTTAAAGATAAGCCTTCTCGAGTTAAGGTATATTATAGGAAGTGTGGGTGCCCACAACCTAAGGGATCCAAAGTGAATGTTTGACCAATTTAGTCCCTTGACAGTGGTCAAAAAGTGTGACTTGTTTGGGATATTCTAAATAAGTGCACTTTTTGACTTTTTATAAAAAGATGTGTAGAAAAGTAGAGAGGAGATATTGATTAATGTGATCCAAATGAGTGCACTTATGCAAAAAAGTGCACTTACATAGTTTAACCCAAACAAGGCTTAGAGGCCACGCCTGCAGGCTCTGCCTGAGATGCGCGTAAGCTGGCTCGGACACCCGGTCATGAAAAAAAAAGAAGTGACTTAGCATCAGGTGCATGCAAATGTTTTTTCTTCCTTTGTTGTGTGCCTCTTTTACAAAGATTTTCCTATTAAGCGGTCTATTTTTCTTACAAGAAATAATATTTTTCACTCTTATTTGACCCACTTTTAAAATCCTAATTTTATGAACTCTACATAACCTATATTTGGTAGATAATAAAGTGCACTGAGTGATTTTTGGTTTCTTGCTTTAAGTTTATTTTCCGAGCTAGTAAGAGAGTAATCTTTTGCACTTGTCTACATTACATTACAGTAATATTTATATTTAGCCAAACTAAGCAACGGTGAGTTTCGATTGAAAAATTAGCAGGAGTACTTCACTTCTGTATGTGATGCACATGTGGTGAAAACTTTTTGAGAAAAATACTTGGTTAATTTTTTTAGTTCACTGTAATCTCTTAAGAGTACTATTTACCATGGCTGTAAAAATAGGTGATGCTGTCACATAATTACCATAACTAATGATATCCAAATGTTTCTTATTGTTACATATCAATATATTAGGCTATTGTAATCCTATATCAAGTGCTCACTTGCTACCCATCTGCCAGGCATCCTCTAATCCTTTGTATACTAGATCATATATGGATGAGTTATTAGTGTGTTGTAACAGCTGTTACAAGCCATAATAATCTATTTTTGTACAGCTGTTTTGAAGTGTCTTGTGATCTCGTCTCTGCTTTTGAGGCCAAGGCATCTAGTGCTTTGGTCTATAACTTCAGACCAAATCAGCTTAATTATAGAGGGAGCAAGTGGTGGAGGCACAAATGTCCTTGTGTTGAAGGTCCACATTTCCCACATTATGGTTGATGATGTGGATGCTCTTGATGCCATGGCAATGGTTATGCATTGAAGTATTGGTTATGTAGCCATATCAAGCGAATGAAAAAACATTATAGCTCTGACAACTGGACTCTTGTAATGAATTTACCATTATTCCCCATGTTGTTTATAAAGTTCGCTATGACAAATAGTGTGGTTTATTTGACATGAATACTATAGTCCTCATAAGTATTTGAGTGATATGGGATCTTGATCCTTAAGATTTTCTTTGGATGCTATCTTGTTTAGATGATGAGCAATCTTTTTCCATGTCATATTTGCTAATATGTGGTTCAGTTTTGAGAAGTTCATGAAAATAGATTAAAATTTTAAGTGACAGTGGTGTTGCTTTTGTTCATTATGGTGCAGTACTTGTTCTTCTTTTTGGATAGTTAATGTCTTATAATTTCTAGAATAGTGGTCAAGTATTTCACTTTCTTTTTCTATCTTGCTCATTTTGCATTTTCCCTTTTGTCCTTCAAGCTTCTCAAACCTGTTCTAAAGTTGTCTTGCAGGATTTCATTCCACAAATTGAATCCCGTTACAAATCTTTTGAAGATGTTTTCTTCAAGAAGGTCAAAGGTAACTCGCTATAACTTGTAATGAGCAATAAGCACCCCCATGGACTCACACAATGTGTTTTTTCTTCTCTTTCAAAGACATGGTTGATGAAGTTTTTATGGATGGCTTGATAATAAATAACTTTGCCATATAGTCCACTGCTGGTTTTGGGGTTCATCTGTGCGAATTCATTTTCGTCTTGGTATTTCATTGGATTGTTAATCTTTTCATTCTTCCTATATGCTGAAGGCTCAAAATACAAACATACCTCAGGAGTTTATCACTTCAAGTTACTAGTTTCTTGTGCTTGGTTTGAAATGTAGACAATGCATCAAGGATATGCTTAAAGGATCATTAGTTTGGAATAATTAATGTCTTGGCCAAATTTTTTTGGCATATGAGTTAGTTTTGACTATTGGGTTTGGTATTTTTTAGTTTGTTTTTACACTGTTCTAACTCTTTTTATAGATGAATTGATCGATGCAAGAGAACATCCATTTGTGGCAGGCGGAGTTGCTCTTGTAGCTAGCCTTCTTCTTATGCAAGGTATGGATTAGATCTGATGCATTTTTTTTATATTTTCACCCATTGACCTCTTAATTTAATTATGCATCTAATACTTGTCAGAGAACAATTAATTAAAGCTCCCATCTCATGAAATTCAAACTTCTACCAGTAGTGGGAGGATGAAGCACTTTTTGTTATTTGAAAACAAAAAGAAAAATTCAGCCAATGATGGTAGCTGATTTTGAATTTCCCCTCCAAATGTTTTACACCTACATGTATCATTGTATGGCATTTTGCAATAAATCCAATAATGTGTTTCTAATCTCAATATGGGGCAATGAAGATATAAAGCAATTTGTAGATATCCATATAGCCAATGCCAACTAATACGGATCAAGGCTTTATTGGGTTGAGTTGATGTGTATGGTCTGCACAACTTTTCTTCTTTCTTTTGGATGAAAACAAAGAAAATGTTCAAGAAGAGAATGAAAGGGAGTTTTTATCACATTTATAGAAGGCAATTGCATTAGTGCAAGAGGCACAATAGAAATTTTAGCTTTTAGTTCAAGGCGGAACTTGTGGCTTCAACTTAACTTAGAGATGAAAAGTGGATGAATTCCTCCTAGGAACCAAAAAAGGCCATGTTGACTTTTGTTTGTTTGGAGGCTATTGTGTGATGTGTAGGCTAGAGGCTTTGTTTGCTTTTTATTTTTTTTTTCTTCTTGGAGGACTTCTTGTTCTTTGGTTTCTTTATTTATTTATTTATTTTATGAATAATATTCTCATTCTTTTGTTGGCAATTAGAAAAGAAAAGCCCATTCTCCATTGCTAGCCCTCAAAATTGAACCATGTGTTTTGATTCCATTTATAGAAGGCAATTGCATAAAGGATTGCATTAGTGCAAGTCACAATAGAGAAATTTTGGCTTTTAAGTTCAAGGGGGAGCTTGTTGCTTCAACTTAGAAAAGAGAAGAATGACTGATGACAGATTGCTAAGAACCAAAAAAAGGCCATTATCTATTGGTGGTACTCAAAATTGAGTCAAGTATTAGAAGTCTGGGGTTTTTGGCCTTGAGATTTTGGGAGTTGTTCCCTTTCCTTTTTGTATACAAAAGACATTCCTTTGGTGCCCTTTTTTGATTAATGATAAAAAATGTAAGTTTTTCCTATTTTAAAATGTATCTACTATGTGATGTTAAGTAGTAATCCAATGTTATTTATGAATGCTGAAGAGGATGATTCTTCAGCTCGTGAACAAGACTTTTGATGTTTGTGAGGCTCCTAATGACCAGACATAAGTTTTGGTTGTGGAACATGGACGTAGTTGTGGCTTTCAGAGATCCCTAACCTTTCTGGGTTTTGAGGTTCCTTGGCTTTTCATATAATGGCGGATGTCTTAAAGCTTTTTACGGGGTAAGGGTTTTCTCGGAAGTCTGCAAGGTGGATCTAGGAAGCTAGAGTGTTTTAGTTTGAAAAATGAAGATGGGAGCTTTTGTAGGTTGGGGCTTGTAGGTTGTGTAAAGTTGATGTGTTGTTTGTACTTGAGTTTGATTTATGGGATGGATCACTAGGTTTTGCAAAGGTCTTGATGGATTTTAGCATAGGAGGAGAACGACAGAAAAGAAGTCAACCATGGCATTTCATCAAGTAGCAAAAGTTCGTCAATGGCCGTACAAGGTGCTAAAAGTGAAGTCGTAGAGGAAGCAGAGTGATTGCTATGCAGAGGTGGCCTTCTCTTTAGCAAATGATTTGGATAGATGCCATGTAAGTAGGTTGTGGAAAATTGAAGGCTCGGTGCCAAAGGCTGAATCTTTGAGTAGTTGAGTTTCAAAGCTCTGGAAAGTATTGATAGGAGTGAGAAGTTTTGGATTGGATTGGAGTGGAGTGGAGCCTTTCACTTATTTGTGTTCCCTTTGAAGAGGTTGGACCAATGAATCTTGGAAGGAGAATAAGGAGAATGCCAGTGGGTAGCTGTTATAGGTCGGTTGCTAGGCTGATTACTTTTGGGTTATAGGATGATGTCTATTCTGGCCATTTGTGGGATAATGAAGTATTCAAATCTATAGGAGAGTTTTGGGTAGGTTTCTTGATGGTAGATGACGATATTACTTGATAGGGACATTACATGTTGGCTCATATCAGGGTTAGAGGAGACAGGTGAAGGGTTCCAGCTGTTGTAAGGGTTGGGTGGGGACTGATAAAAAAGAAAGAAAGGGTTGGATGGGGTTGGATGTAGGTATGTTCTGCCATTATGGTAGGAGTTGGCACCTAGAACAGAGTATATATGGTACTTTGGAGGTGATTTGCAATTGATTAGGGCGTTGGAGATGATCAATGAATACCAACAAAATTTATTTATTTATTTATTTATAATATATATTTACAAGGACAATGATACTTTGTAGGATAGGATGTTAGGTGTCTAAGAAATAACATACTTATAAAACTAGTGTAGTTGAGATTGATGTACGGATACTTTGATGTGTGGTAAAACTAACAAAGACAAAATTAGAATGATTATATTCGTGAAATGATTTGAGTTGTAGCAATTAAAGATAAATTGAGAGAGAACATGCTAAGATGGTTTGGTCTTGTACAATATGATTACCATAAATGGAAGTGTTAGTAGGAAAAGACCTAAAACTAACATGGGAGGCGGTAGTACAAAAAGATATGAATTTGATTTCATTGAGCATATATCCCTTGACAGAGCAAAATTGTGGAAAAGAATTCTTGTAACCGATCCCACTTGATTGGAACACCAGGCTTTGATACTAGGCCCATCTTGAAGGACTTTAAGTTTAATGTAGGGCCCTAGTAGTACTGAAGGTGTGGGTGGGGGAAAAGCCCAGTTCAAGGAGTTGTTTAGGGAGGCTGAAGGTGTGGGTGGGGGAAAAGCCCAGTTCAAGGAGTTTTTGATGGAAGCTGAAGGCTAACTTGGGTTTTGCGCAGAGCCCAACACTGTTTACTGAGATAAGTGAGCTCTCTCTCTTTTTGGAAATGATTTGGACTATGAGCTTGTAGGGGAGTCAATATTCTTTGAGAGCTGGAATGGACAAGGACAAAAGGGTTGTTGGTAATGGGGTGCTTCATTGGAACAATTCATGCTTAAAGAATAGAGGGGTGATGGGTCGAAGTGCTTTGAGCTTCAAGTATTTCTTGAAGTTGGTGGCAATCCTATTTGCCTTCATTGGCATCCATTTTTTCTACAATGGTGCCTTTCTTGGGTATGGGTTCAATCACGACTTCTTTCAATTGGAGGTGGTGCTTCGACCTCACAATCTAAGGAGGTTTGTTACTCGCCTCCTCTAGGTTTTAGGGAGGGCTTTGATGAGGATTGTGGGGTGGTTGCTCATGATGGGCTGTGTTTTTTGGACATTGGTGGTGAGGGTTCTATGGCGATTGTTTGTAGTCATGTTGACATTGTAGGTGCTGTTGAATTGTCATATGATCTGATCTATGCTCTGGTTTGGTGGGGGTAGGGGCAACTAATATACTTATTAGAACTCAGAAGGGGTCAAGAGTATTGGATAATCGACTCCGGAGGGTATGTTGTGCCTATTTGGCGACCCCATTGCTCTTTTGCCTCTTGAAAGGGGTGGGCTTGTGGTTGTTGGGGGTGGAGCTATGCAGGAAAATGGTATCTCTTTTGCCTCCTGAGAGGGGTGGTCTTGTGGTTGTTGGGGCTGGAGCTGCGTAGGAAAAATGTATCTAGTAGGGTGTTATAGTCGATTATGCTATGTTTGAATGATGATTGTATATTTGATTATGCTATGTTTTATGGCAATCCACGTCATTCATGTATATATTCGAATTAGAAGGAAAAAAGAATTCAAGATTCATTAGTTAAGAAGTTAGATAAGGTACAATGGTCCTATGTACGATCAACACCTTACCTCTTCCCTATTAGATTTTTATTTTTTATTTTTTATCAGCGATTCTTAATAAAGGAAGCTAACAAATTCGAACTCTCAATTTCTACACAACAAATAACTCAATGACAGTTTTTACGACAAAAGTAATAAAAAAGCTCACCTCAGAGGGGGGGTAAAATATT
Source organism: Camellia japonica (assembly GCA_030407325.1). Lineage (NCBI taxonomy): Eukaryota > Viridiplantae > Streptophyta > Magnoliopsida > Ericales > Theaceae > Camellia > Camellia japonica. The sequence goes on from JAPPVO010000003.1 coordinate 134,539,689, forward strand.
CAATTCTCCGAACTTTTTCAAAAATCTCACTTGATATCTTCAAAAGATTCCTTTTGTAAGTGCAAACACTAGGATAAAGTTGAATATATAAGCCTAGACTATTGTAGACAGAGAGGAAAAAAACTTACTTTTTCAATGTTTTGAGTCCTTGAAAGTAAATATGGAGAGAAAAATGCACATGATGGAATACAATGACCCTAAGGACCCCTTTCTAGCAAACAAAAAGTCAAAAAATTGAATTCAACAAATCAAAAGTGAATGTATTGATTCATGATTCAATAATTTAGTTTTGTAATTCACCATTTCTTTTACGATTCTTAGCTATTTGTAATTCATGCAACCTGTTTGTATCGAATTGTGATATTCTAAATAATAGAGATTAGGAGCCTTTGGGGTTGCAGGTTTGTGGATTGGCAATCTTTGGGGGTGGTGGGCATGCAGGAGGTATCTTGTTTGTTCTGGGGCGACCAAATATTGGTGGAGAAGTTTGATTGTGAGAAGGATTGCTTTTTAGTGTCCTGTGTTTTGAATGCATGAGTATCATTTCAGGCGGACCTTTACGAGGTTATATGGCCAAGCGGATGGTGCTGGTAGGAAGGAGATGTGGTTGTAGCTTTCTGACTCAATTTTTAGATTGGAGGGCCCATGGTGTGCGGGTGGTGATTTTAATATGGTGCGATATCCTTCTGAAATGTTGGGTTGTGCCTAGTAGGTCAGATTGATGGGGGAGTTTTTTAATTTTATTGATGATACCTCTTATGGGGATACCTTTATGTGATTTGGTAGTCAGGAGGAACCAACCATGTTTCAGATTGACAGTTTTGGTTTCTCCATATTGGGAGGAGCATTTCTCCTAGGTTGTGCAATCAGTTCTTCCTAGAACTGTTTAAGATCATTGGTTGATCTTGCTTGGTTGTGTATGTGTTAGGTGGGGGTGAAGTCTTTTCAGATTTGAGAATATGTGGCTTGAGTTAGATGACTTCAGGGATAGTTTGGGGTTTATGGGATGGCTATTCAATAGATGGATTCTCTAGTTGGGTTCTAAAAAACAGTTGAATTGTTAAAGAACAACTTTAAGAGCGCGTTTGGTATGATGGAATGGGCTGGAATGGAATGCCCATTGTAGCTTTACATTCCCTTTCCCTTGTTTGGTATGGTTTCCAACAAAATGTAGGAGTGCCTATTCCTTCAACCTAAGGAATAGTCATTCCATTTCATTCCATCATAGAATCACCATAAAATATTATCAATTAGCTACCACCACCATTCCCTTTTGGTACCACCTCTTTCCACCACGCCGCCACCACCATTACTACCATCGCCAATGCCATGACCACCACCTATTGCCACCATTACCACCACTGCTGTCACCACCACAACCACTACCTTAGCACTACTACCATCACTTCCACAAAAATCACACCAACACCACCACCATCAAGAGAACCACCACTCTACTACCGTTACCCACCACCGCCACCACGACCAACCACCACCACCACCATCCTACTACCATTGCTATCACCGCCACCACTGCCACCACCACTACCATGACTCACACTATCACGTCTACAACTATCAACATTATCATGATCTATATGAATTTTTAACTTATTAAAAAAATAAAGAAAAAAATAAAAACTTAGTTCATTCTATTAGTTTAATAGGTATAACCAAATATGAGAATGAGAATTATCATTCTATTCCTATGTCAATCCATGTTGGCAACCAAACAATGGAATGGGAATGGACATTCCATTCCATTCAACTTTGTATTCCGTTCTCACTCTTATTTCATTCCCACTTCATTCCATTTCATCGTACCAAATATGCTCAAAGATTTGGAATATGTAGGTGTTTAGTAATTTAGGAGTCTGGAAGTGCAAGTGTTATCAAAGATTCATGAATTGGATGAAAAAGAAGGGTTACAGGTGGAGGATTTTGCTACTAAATCTACTGTGAAGGAAGAATTAGAAGGATAGCTAAAACGGAAGAGGTTAGTTGGAGGCGGAGTGTGATGACCAGAAATAATAAAACTCGGATCCAGGTGGAAAGGAGTGAAGAACCCAGATTGAGGATAACAATAAAAGCAATTTAACAATGTCACGAGTTCGAAGACAGATAAGTACAAGATCAAGATTGATGGAATAAATACACTCGCTCTTCGAAATTTCCATGTATTCCATCCAAAACATGACTTTACAAAGACACATTTAACCTATATTCATCATTCTCAGTGGCATGAATATATGGCATGTGTGTGCATTTCCATCATCAAAATAGAGCAACATGATCTTGCCTTATGTCTTACACAAGTAAAAGACGGCATTCCCTCTATCAAATATGAGTGCTTGGCTAATTATAAGAATACACATGGCCCCAGGCCCTACACAAAACAAACAAAAAGGACATTCATGTTCATTAATCCGCTAGCCTCACCATTAGGGTGGCGGAACACCATCAAAATCTTGAAAAAAATATTAACCATGAAGGGCTGAACCAAAGTCCAGTAGAGAAAATCATTACTTAAGAAATATGCTGAATTATGGGATATAATCATGATGCAATGTGATATAATATGTAAATTTTTAAAACCTTGTCATTTTCAACTTCACAATAACATAAGAAATAATCAAAATAATTTTCGTAATCACGTTCAAATTGAGACGCCACAACAATGAATCCCTAGGTTAATATCTGTCAGTGGTTCTAAAATACATGGACACCAATAATACTCCTACTTTATCGGTTATTAGTCGGAAGGAAAGCGGTACGTACTCTTGCGTAGGTTTCCGGTCTTTCACCATGGATATTTTCACCAGCTTAATTCACCAAAATATACTACTTGGATTCATTACTCAAACCAATCATCATAATATGGTTTAACAATAGTTCAAGTTCACAACCATGCAATCCTCCACTGATTGCCAACATGTGCACAAAAATCTCTATCAAGCTTTCTCATTTAAAGGTTTTATTCCAATTTCCTCAAATTTGTAGAAATTCATGTAATTTAGGGCTTCTCCAAGAATTAGGGCTTTTCACATCCAATACAAGTATTAATAGTTCAAATCATAGTTCTAAGAGGATATATCAAGAAAAAGATTTGAAAAAAACTCAACTCTTCATGCAAGACATGCAAATCTTTCATAAAGATTATACCATACATATTTAAACAGAAGCAAGAAAATTCCTACCTCAATGAAGAGAAGAAAACCCTAGGATCTCAAAGTGGTCCAAATGAAAATATACTCCGAAGAGAATGTAGCCCTTAGTATGCTCTACAACCTCTGTATTTGAGTTTTTGCCGAACTCCACTTCAACTAGATCAAATCGTTGGTCCAATGTAGGCCGAAGGATGAAGTTAGATTGGGGTTAAGAACTATTGAGGGCTGGAATAGGACTGCCATTGCTGGTTTGAACTTGTGATTTCGATAGGCCAAAAAGCTTTTACAGCTACAGGGTGGGTTGGCTTGAATGTATTTTAGAGAGAGAAAATGTAAAGAGAGGAAGGAAAGGAAGGAAAGGAAAAAAGAAAAAAAAAAGAAGAGAAAAGCACACTAAACAAATTTTTGGACTGGCAATCGATAACAATGACAGAGCGATCGATCACACTTAGATGGGAGCAATCCCTTATCGATTGGTACATTCTGCTCAAAATTTCAAATTGAAGCAATTGATTTGTGATCGAGTGATCGATTGCCTTTCGATTGATATGTACTGTTCAAAACCCAACAATTTATCTTTGCAAAGTGATTGATTGCCCAAGGAAGTGCAATCGATCACACTCCCAGAAAGTACAAACTTTCCCCCTGTTTTTCACTAGTGTGCAACGTAAATTCACAATATCAAATCTTTCAATTCGATTAATTAAGCAACGTTCTAAGTTCCTGAACGATTAATCACGTCTAATTATTCAAGGTTTAAGGGTTGGGTTAGACCCGAGTCGTCACATAGAGATTGAGACAACTGTGGCTTAAATAGGGGGACGAGAACACTTTTCGCATGGCTAATACTGAGGGGAAACTTAATTGGAAAATTTTCAATCAGAAATAACAATTTCTCTTCATAGGAGGTTAGAGGGGGCATTGTGAGTTTCTATGAGCATCTTTTTGAGGAGTCTTGTAGTTAGAACACATGGAATACATGGATACAAGTTATAGGGAGAAATGTCTTCTCCTCTAGCCCCAGAACTTCTTATATAGGCACTCTAATTATTATAAGCAAACATAATATCTTATTTTAAGTGCAAACATTCTGTTGCTTTTTTAAGTACAAGCATAAGACATCACATCCAGCCTTACACCTAAGCATATGACATACACTACTCCTTTATTCTGGGTACCACACTTGCGCAATGGGCATCCGTCGGTTTCAAAGGAAACATCCGAGCTGGTTGCATTGCCTCATTGGTTAATATTAACCCTCTAGGTCAGATGGTCAGGATAATCAGGGATATTGTTGTACTCTTGTGATGGGTTGGGGCTTTTCCAGTTTTTTGGTGTTGAGCCATGTCGGTTGGAGAGACCTTTTTCTGAGGTGTTTTGTGCTTCAAAATTTATTTGAGTGGTGAAAAAAGTTTTGGGACCTGGTGGGATGACTCCTTTTAGCACTGTCGGGATGTAGTCAAGGAGGTGGTTATGGGAATGGTCAAAGTATTTATTACATTGGTCATTTTTGAGAAGAGCCTTAATGGTCCATTTATCGCTGTGATTCCTAAGAAAGGGCTTGTGTAGGATATTGAAGACTTAAGGCCCATCAACTTGCTTGGTGAGGTTTAAAAGTTGCTAGCTAAAGCCTTAGCCACACGTCTCAAAGATTTGTTGTCTTCAGTGGTGTAGAGTCTCATAATGCTTTTGTGGGTGGGACGGAGGGATTTTTTTTTTTTTTTTTTTTTTGGGGGGGGGGGGGGGGGGGGCGGGGGGAAGAGAGATTTTGGATATGGTCTTGGTTGCTAATGAGGTGCTAGATTCTAGATTGAGGAGTGGTCAGCTAGGGATTATTTATAAGTACGATATTGAGAAAGTGCATGACCATGTCAGTTGGGATTTCCTCCTCCATTGTTTGGAGCAAATGGGGTTTGGGCAAAAATGGAGAGATTGAATAAGATTTTGCATTTCCTTTGTTAGGTTATCAGTTTTTGTGTATGTTCTCTAGCTGGTTTCTTTTAGCAATCGAGAGGTATATGTCAAGGTGACCTTTTATCTCCTTTGCTGTTTATTTTGATTATAGAGGTTCTTTGCAGACTTGTGGAGAGAGGCGTTGAGGTCAGTCAACTTGAGAGCTTCCCTATCGTGGTCTCCCATCTTCTCTATGTTGATTTTGGGGTATCTTTGCAATGTGTTGCTTGTTTTGAGGCAATTTAATGCTTAAAAGTGAATTTGGGTAATCTATTCTTATTCTGTCTGGGGAGGTGGCTCACGTGGAAGCTTTGGGTGATATTCTTGGTTACAAGGTTGATTTCTTTCCTTCTTCCTATTTTGGTCATATGCCAGGTTTCTCTTTTAAAGCAAGGTTAGTTTGGGATTTGCTGATAGAGATTTTAGAGACTTTTGGCTGGTTGGAAATGCACTATTTATCTAAAGATGCCATATTGACTTTGATTAAAAGTATCTTGTCCAACCTCCCCACTTAATTTATGTCCCTGTTCATTATCTCAATTTTAGTTGTGAAGAGGTTGGAGAATCACAATGAGACCTCCCTTGGGGAGGGATCGGGGAAGAGTTCGAGTAATCATTTGGTAGATTGGGATATTGTGTGCAGGCCGTTTATTGAAAGGGTCTCAGGTGTTTGTAAACTTGCCATTTTTAATTAGGCGCCATTAGGCAATTGGTTGTGGAGGTTTGTGAAAGGGAGAGGTATTGGAGGAAAGTGATGGGAGTGTGAGTATAGGTGTTATGGAAAGCCATTCGGAGGGGATGTGATTGCCTTTCCTGTCACATTCAGTTTATGGTGGACAGTGGGGAGAATGTGAAGTTTTGGAGTCAAAAGTGGTGTGAAGAGGAGTGAACCATTGTCCAGTGAATAGTAATGCAGTAAAGTGGTAAATGAATGAATATTGATGATTTTTAATAAAACCAAGCACAAGATCATGTTTCAAACATAATATAAATTTGTTAAGACAAAACAAAGCTTAACTTGCAAGCATGTACATAGTGATGAACATTCCAAGGCTTTCGAATCAAGAGTCCACAACAGGTGGCAAGAGGAGCCCAGTTAGCAAGCAAGATGTTATTGGCATGATTTCCCAATAATAAAACAAGATCCAAGGAGTCATCTTAATACATGATACAAGAGTATAGGATGTTCATTCATGGTAAAACATTAGTATAGCTTTCATAAACATAGCATAGTTTTTGCATTTCGCATCATAGTTTAACAAACATAACTTTACTACACTACTACTCACAAATGGCTCTTTCATAAGCGTGTCTCCTCAAACGTGCTTGTCCTACACAAAACATGAACAAAGCATTGAAAGAAACTTTACTTGTAAGTCCTTAAATCAATTTGAATGCTCTAACTTAGTTTTTCTTAGTCCCTTCCTCAGACTATTCAAGGCTTACCTAAGCTTAATTCAAGTTCTAAACAAGTTCATAACAAATGTCAAATGCAAGCATGGGAATGTCCTAATAAGCAAACAAGGCTTGAAAAACATTGAAATGGGTTTATGAAGGGGTGCCGCGAGTGCGGGGCTCAGGAGCTGCACGTGGGGTTATTTCAGAATGGTTTTTGGTGCTCAAAAAATTGGGCCGCACGTGCGGGAGCCACGACCGCACGTCGTGCGGGTATGGCTGTTCCAGTGCAGTTCGAAATTTCCCTTTTGTTCTTGCTTTCCTCTTCTCATTTCCATGACTTGGGACTTTGAAAACTTACTGAAAAACATGCAAAACTCATAGAAAAACATGGAGACAAGACTCCTTTCAAAACAATAACATCAAAACATGGTTTAATTTGGAGGTTCATGGATCAAAACATGAGATTTTATTAAGAAATTCATGAGTTCAATTCTTTATTCAAACCCTCCTCTTCTACCTTTTGAAAACAGAAATTAAGCTTGCAAGGCTCTTAGAAATCATATGAAAACATGAAGATGAAGCTTCTTATGCATCAAGAACACCAAAATCAAGATCAAAAACGGCGAGAATCATGACTACCCAGTGTTTTTAAAGGCTCAAGGTGCACTAAGGCACTGAAGGTCTCTCAGGGCCTAGGCGCAAGGCAAGCCGCGGGCTTTGTTGAAGCAAGGCACATAGTCTTAGTAAAAAATAGATAAATTAACATAGGTTAATCATTCATAGTACTAAGACAATATTTTTTTAAAATAAAAAGTAATGAAGACAAATTATAGTATAATTCTCAAAGCCATGAAAGTGCATATTATATAGGTTTTCAATTTTCAAAAGATCAAAAATAATTCACATTCAAAAAAAAAAAAAAAAACACACACATCCAAAACATAAATATCCAACAAATACTAATATATGTTTTTAACACTTCAAAACATCAATATCATAAGAAAGGGTAGGTTAGGTCAGTTAATCATCATCCTTAACATCAATGGCTAGCAAACTATCATCTTCTTCTCCATCAATTGATTTATATCCCTCAACATCTTCCTCCTCTATGTCATTTGAGCCCGCCTCCTTCTCATCTATTAATTGAAGTGGAGTTAATCTTGATGATTTAGATATCCTCGGTTGTGCCTTTAAGTGTTATCTTGTTGCTCTACTTGCATGGCTACTTTCTTCTACTCCAAAAGCTCTAGCAATAGTGGCCCACGTCAAGCCATCATCATTATCAAACACTGGCTCATTATCTTCATCTGATTCTCCATCCATCCTCCCAAGCAACCACTCATTGCTTTTATCAATATTTTGCAAAGATATGGGATCAAGAGTGTTGCACATGTCATATCTAGATCTCAATGTTCTATTATATTTGACAAACACTAAATCATTGAGACATTCCAATCTATTTCTTTTCTTGCTATGAAGCTGCAAGTATTAAAAAGATATTAAATTCTATATAATGAGAATAAAAAATATTTGAATTCATTGAAAATTAGTTAGAATGTTAAATACTCACATGTTCAAATACATTCCAATTTCGTTCACAACCTGATGAATTACATGTTAGGCGAATGAATTTTATGGCAAAAGCTTGCAAGTTTGGGGTTTTAGAACCATATGATGCGCACCAATCAGCTGCGATAATCACTAGTTAGAAATAATTGTTACCAAGTATTGAGTTTTACTAAAAGTATTACTAAAAATAAACTCTACGAGTTTATAATATATTATCTGGGGCCCTTGTATTTTTTTGCCTAATTGCATCAGGCTTGCCAAAAAGGCTCTCAGCCTTCGTATAAATACTCATCTCATTAGTGATCAAATCTTGAATAGTGGCATTCGGGACCAACCTTTGCATGCATTCATAAAACCCATTCACCACTTCATGATCTTTTTGCACCTAACACTTTTGGGTAAAAGAATTCTGGGTTAAGAAAGTGTGCAGCTGCATGTAAAGGCCGATGCAATTGGATATCCCACCTTTTGTCGATGATTTTGAAGATTTCATTATGTTTCTCTTCTTTATGATTAAATGAACTTGCAATGCATTCTTTTGCCCTATCCATTGCCTCATAAATGTATCCCATGGGAGATTTCTTCTTGGTATCAACCAATCTAAGCACTTGGACAAGAGGACCAGAGACCTTAAGGGCAAACACAACATTATTCCAAAATGAAGGCATCAACAAAGTTTGTGCCATTCTTTTACCTTGTGGCTCGTTTGCCCATTTGCTTGAGGTCCAATCTTCAGAGGTGACCATATTTCTCAAATTGTTTTTTTGTTGATGCATCCTAAACAAAGTCAAAAAGGTGGTTGCAAATCTAGTTTTTGCAGGCTTGATCAAATTCTTTAGATTTGTATAACGCCTCATCATGTTTAGCAACGTAGGCTGGTTGTAAATGTAGCCATGTACTACAATACCCCTTTCAAATGTCTTTTTCCATCGGGGTATCTTGAAAATATCTTCTAACATCAAGTCCAAGCAATGAGCAGCACATGGTGTCTAATACAAGTGTTCATACTTGGCTTCCAAAAACCTCTCTATAATGTAACAATTACAAAGAATTATTATTTTCAAGTTTTTAAATTTTAACTACAAAACAAACTATGAGTAAACAATTTTGAAGTAAGGAAGGTTTGAAGATTCTTACCTGCCAACACATTAGCTGCAGCACTATCAGTGATAACTTGCATCACATTCTCTTTTCTAACTTTCTCCACAAACTTGTCTTGTAATTAAAATAGCTTTTGCCCATCCTTTGAATAGCTAGAAGTATCAACTGACTCAACAAACATTGTTCCTCTTGGACAATTTACTGAAAAGTTAATCAATGTCCTCCTTCTCTTATCAATCTAGCCATCAGCCATTACGGAACACCCCATATTTTGCACAATCCTCTTTATGATTCTTCATCAAATCTTCAGTATGTTTTGCCTCTTTTTTGAGTTGGGTAGCGCGCACTTCATGGTAAGTTGGTGGCTTCATATCGGGACCATATTGCCCAATGGCTTCAATCATTGGTCCAAAACTCTCATAATTTACAGCATTGAAAAGGATACCAGCATCATACATCCAGCTTGCAAATCTTTGCATTGCCTGAGCTTTCATTTCTTTTTTGTAAGGGTCATTCTCATCAATTTGTATTTGCTTTCCTTTTGCTTGGTCTCTTTGATTTTTCACCACTGATTCAGGATTGGGTGTGAAGTAAACATCCATAGGCCCTTTTCTCTTTGCCATTTTTGATTTGGATTTGGATGAACCTTGGTTGCTACTTGTTAACTTATGGCGATGATTGACATTGATCTTAACAACATCTTCATCTTCATCTTCATCTTCCATGTCCATGTCATCGAAATCAAGCAACATGTTCATTTCTTTTTTTTTGCGTCTTCTTTTTTGACATGAACTCTCTAATCTCTTCTCTTACATGAGCTGGACACTTCGGGCAAGCAGTGACATTCCTATAACCTCCCGTGAGGTGTTGTTTCACCCAATAAACACCTCCATTTGATACTTTACCACAAAAAATTACACTCAAAACTTGTTTAAACTATTAGGCTCTACCAAAAGGGCAAGTTGCCACGCCGAATCTTTTCTATTACTTTCAGATATCATTTTCTACACAACAAATTTAATAAATGGAAAATAATTTCAATGTAATGTTATGTGTGATTAATTAATTATTTGTAATTTTTTTTCCTAACAGAGAGGAAAAAAAACAGACCAACATCACAGCAAAGGGAAAAAAAAAAAATACTAACAGAGACTAATATAAGTCTTATTTGTATTTATTTATTTATTTTTCTTCTAACAGAGACTCAACTCAAAGAGAGAGCAAAGAAGAAGAAAAAGAAGAAGAAGAAGAAGAAGAGAGAGAGAGAGTCAAAAAAAAAAAAAAAACAGCGAGGCAGCGAAGAAGAAGCTACCAGCAACTAGCGAAGAAGAAAACAGGAAAAAAAAAAAAAAAATCCAGCGAAGTAGAAGAGAAGAAGAAGAAGCACTGACTTGATGAATCGAAGTCGAAGTCGAAGTCGAGAGAGGAGCTCAGAGGAAGAGACGACACAGATTTCTTCTTCGATAGATTAGGGATTTGAGTCGTATACTGATTTGGGTTGTGTTGTGTTGTATTGTATTGTATGAGTTGTAATCCTATGTGGTTGGAACCTCTCCCACACAGATCATAGCCGTTAGATCAGAATCAAGAAGGAAAAAAAAAGCCCCTTAGGCTCATGCCTTGAGCTTCGTTGCGCTTGGTCCAAGTCGCGTCCAAGGCGCATGACTCATCAAATGCGCCTCGCCTTGGTCCCCTTCAGGCGCACTCCTTGCGCCTTGCTGCGCCTAGGCACGCTTTTCACAACATTGACTACCTAGCTTGTTCTTCAACCTTTCCTACTTCTCTTCGTTTTTTTCCTTATTTGTTCACTAATAACTTAATTAAATCTTAGTTTCTTTTCAATCTTCGACAATAGGTAGGATTACTACAAGAATTAGGCTTGAAATCTTGCCTCTGGATTGTTAAAAGATGGATTTTTGGTTGATTCTTCAAGCTTTCTTCTCCCCTCTTTCTCCTCTTCTTTGTTCTTCCTTCTCTTCTGTTTCTCTTTTCTTCTCCCTCTTTCTAGTGAAATCTGATTTCACTCCCCTCATTTGGCTTATTTAAAGGTAAGACAAAAGCTAGGTAGGACAAAGTTGGACATTTGTACAAAAGAAGAGGTGTGTTTCACCAATTTTTCTAATTTCACTTGCTTAGCTTAGTTAATCAATTTTAGTTATAATTAGTCTTTAGTTAATTAAGGTTTAACTTAATCTTGCTTAGCTTTATTAATCTCAATTAGGGTTCACTAATCCTACTTAATTAACACTAATCCCAATTAGCAAAATGACATATAGTATCAAAATGACGAGTACATTAGTCTAGGATCTTTAAGCTCCTCAATTAGTGCACAGGCACATCCTAGTATCCACAAATTCTAAACTTAAGGTATCCCCTAACTCTTAATAATCTTAAAGTGTTTCTATTCTTAAGTTTGTCTCGTCAAGGCATGTTTTTCACTTTTAAATTTCTTGCCAATTGTATTCATCTTCTAAGGTTTCATCTTATCAATTCATATATCTATCTCTAGGGTATTGTAAGGTGATTAAATTAAGGTAAGTATTTGGTTATGTCATGTAAAAATACTTTTGATGTAAGCTTGCTATGCTCAAAAGGGTGATTAGTTCCTAAGTCTTAACAGTTGATAGTGAGATTCTCATGTTCAAAGTTCCTTAACTACTCATTTTTAAGCTTTTCCTTAAATATTTGTGTGGTAAGATGGTAAATTTGACTTAGGGTATCTAAGGATAGGTAATAATTCAATTATAGCACGTGGCGTCCTTTGGGGTGTTGCATTGGGGGAGCTTTTGGATCTGTAGTGGCTTTTATACGCCATCCGTACTGTAGATGGGGGTGATGCCCAATGGATGAGGAACAATTCAGGCCTTTTTAGTGTGAAGTCCTATTATGAGGTGTGTTTGGGCCATTGTGGTTCTACTTTCCCTGGGAGAGTGGTGTGGGGTACTAAGGCTCCATCAAAAATGCCTTTTTGTTTTGGTTTGATGTGTGGTTTATCATAAAATGCTCACCTTTTTATTAGAAGGCAAGTGCATGTGAACTAGTGTTGCATGTGCAAGCATGATGAGAGACGGTAGAGCACTTGCTTCTTTATTGTGAGGTGGCTCGGGAATTGTGGTTGTTGGTCCTCCTTTTGTTTGGTGTTACTTGGGTGTTTCCAACAAAGGTGAAGGATTTTTTTTTGTTGGAGTGTAGGTCGGGTGGGTAAACGAATGAAGGTTTGGGGTTTGGGGCAAGTGTAACATAAAATCTTTCAATTGTGTTGAGGGACCTATTATTAAAATTAAGAGTTGAGTCTTGTCTTTCTTGTATAGTTGGTTGGAAAATGATATAAGCCCACTTTCTAGACCTATTTTCTAGACCCAATGATGTGTAAGTGATATGATTGGTTGATGGTTAGGGAATATATGAGAGTGTGTGTTGCCTTAGATATCCTAATTGATTGCCATGTCATTGGGCTTGAAAAGTGGGTCTAATTTTTGGACTTGAATAGCAATGCTCATGGTTGGTCCACGGGGGAGGTTAACCCATCCTCAGACCGATTTTTGGTTCTTGTAGAGAGCTTTTGATAAGGTTTTTGATGTCCAGTTATAGGTCTTCTTTTGTATATGGGTTGTGAACCCCCTTGTGCCTCTTTTTAATAATATATTTGGTTAACATAAAAAAAGGGTAAAGTTACGTAGTCAATATTAAATTGTTCAAAATAGAGTTTTGCCTGGGGTGTTGGTTGTGGAACCCATTCATAATTTGGTTTCGGCATCTTCTTGTAGTTCATGTCTTATGTACAGCTTTTTATCGCTTAGACTTTGTTATGTACATCTTTATTTTGATCAGTTAGACTTTGTTATCCTCTTTGTCAAGCATTTAATCCAGAATCAAGCACACATCTACTAATGTTGTTGATTGTCTTTCTACAAAATTATTCTTAATTCCTGATATCTCAGACCCGTTTTGTCTGTAGGCTCAAGAAGGTTTTTGTTTCGTCATACATTTGGTCGACTTCAAAGTGATGAGGTATTCTCCTCAATTGTCTTGAAGTTTTGTTAGTGAAATTCAGAAATTGATGCTCTTAGTTTGAGGAATTCAATTTTCATCGACACTTGTATGTTGCACAAGAACAAGTATTCAGCTTCTTGGCTTTATGTGCATTGATAAATTGGGTCATATTGTCATAATCCAATTAAGCATTCAGCTCATAAATTAAAGCTACAAATATATTGCAGGCGCGGTTTCTTAGAGCTGAGAAGAATGTGAAAGAGTTGAACCTTTCAGTTGATTTAATGAAGAAAGAGAGTAGAAAACTGCTTGAAAGGGCTACCCTTGCTGAAAAGGATATGAAACATGGCCAATCTGATCTAATGTAGAAATTGTTTCTGATCATATTTAATGCACGTGTAGCCATATTCGTACAATTATTTGTACCTGATTGTTTTGTGTAATATTGATAGGAATGCTGGAACTCAGATCCAACGTCTTGCGAAATCTGTTACCAACGTTGAAGTCCATACTTCTGGTATGTTTATCCTTCTTTTAGTAACATTTTTGTTGGCTGGTATGATGATGTTAGGTTCTTTACTTGGTCTTTGGGCCATTCCTTTTGCCATAGGCAGTGGTTTGTGCGGTGGTATGGTCTGTGAAGTATTGTCAAGCCTAATCATAATTCAATGGACTTCTTATACTTGTGTTAGTATCAAAATGGAGGATGTTGTACAATAGGAGAACGAAGAATATTAAAACTAGATGTTCTGTTGCCAAACTACAATAACACAGGAGATTGCAAAGGTTTTCTTTGTCTATTGTAGCATTATGAAGTTCAATTTTTTTATTTAGCAAAAAGATAAAGAAAATTAAAAGAAACAATCGAATGCAATTAAAATCTATTGGAGCCTGTGTCGCATGAAAGATTATGTCACCATCCCTAAAAAAATAAATAAACAACAAAAAGAATAAAAACAAGAAAATGGGTAAACTATCAATTTATCCCACCAACTTTGGTCTAGTTTTTGATATGACCCTAAAGTTTAATTTTTCCATTTAAGCCCTCCAACTTTGCTCGAGATTCATTGGACCCCCTTAAACTCTTAATTTTTCTATATGTGACCTCCAATTTTAATAATCTAGTCTATTAATAGATGTGGGAACAATGTTGTAAGTTCCTGTTCATTAAGCGAACTGGAAATGTGACCGTGTCATGGGTTAGTAATTCAATTGTTAGGTCAACCGGAGTCAAACTGCAATTGAATCACAACTTTGAAATTACGTAATACATATTTAAAAATTATATATAAATATAAAATATGTAAAAAATTTCCTATGATCTACGAAGCATGAGTGTGGGTACGGATATTAGTATGGGTACACTAATACAACAAGACCTAAAAAAAATAGGATACGGGTATGACTGGAGTTATCCGTTAGTATGGGTACACTAATACAACAATACCTAAAAAAAATAGGATACGGGTACGGCTGGAGTATTTCAATAATTTTTTTTATTTTTTATAATTTATAGTTTGAAATTCAACCTACAAATCAAAGTTTTATACCAAAACTAAAAGAAGAAATTACAAAATTAAAAGAGAAATCATAGTTCAACAATATCAATACCAAAACAAAGTCCATAAGCTATTTTAATGGCCATTAAATAGGAGAAATTACAAACTAAAGTTTCATTCCAAAAGCAAGTTAAGCAAAATTTAGAAACTTGAAATTTCAGTTTTCACTTCTATCAATATCATCATTGAATAATACATTTTTTTAAAATTTATTTCCAATGTATCGAAAAAAGAAAAAAAAAAAAAAACATTTTTCATCTCTAGCACATCAAGTAAAGGATTTGCAATTTAAAGTAAATAAGAATTCTTTAATAAATTAAATGTGTCTTCACCAGTGTCTCATAGCTTGGTGTACCCTTGATGTACCCAACCCGTACCCACGGAGTGTCCAAGTGCCACAGAAGTGTGGCAACATTTTCAGAGTACCCGTGCTTCATAGCCTAAGATATTGGTAACAATTTTTAAAACTAAAGTAGGTAACCACACTGCTTAATAAGTTTATTTGCTTCAACCATTATACAATTTTATAACAAAATCAAATTAAATACAAGTAGCATCGGATTTGCACTTTTACAATATAAATTCATTTATAAATTTAAAATAAAACTAATCTGTTTAACACATCAGAATGCAACTCTAGGATTTTAAGAACTTTAAAAGCAGCTCCTAGATTTTGTATCAATATTAACAACCTGGAGTTCGGACCAGCCTTACATGTCAAACCAACAAATTCATGTATTGGAGAAACATGAAAGAAGTAAAGAATGATGGTTGATGCTGTCAAGCCACTAAGATTTAATCACAACCTATAAATGTAAAATATTGTAAACTTCCCTTTTTACAAATTGGACAAATGCAGTGAGTGACACATAAAGAGATCCAGTCCAACACCATGGACCTGTTTTAAACAAACCTTAATCCCATTTATATACCTACTTAAAATTTAGAATAATACATAAAAAATATAGATTTGTTATATGTTATCTCTGAAAAATGAAACACAGAGGTAGAAGGGTAGAGGAACCAGAGGCAATGGGGAAGAGGAGGATGGGAGGGTGAGGGAGAGCGGGTACCATGGTGGAGGCTGGAGCTGGACTTGACGACCAGAGACACAAGACAGCAGGAGACGATCACAAGAGAGCCTCGATCACTGGGGAGAGAGAGAGAGAGAGAGAGTGCTTTGCTTGCCGAATGTTGGGATTGTGTTGCCGCTGCTGGTCGTGGATGAAACTGTGAGAGGAGAGCCTGACAGCTACGAGATGAGAGATTGAACCTTCATGTTGTTTGCCAATGATAGAACGGGAGGAGAGATAGAAACGTAAAAGTGAGATGACAGCTCTAAT
The DNA here is from genome assembly GCA_030407325.1 of Camellia japonica. Lineage (NCBI taxonomy): Eukaryota > Viridiplantae > Streptophyta > Magnoliopsida > Ericales > Theaceae > Camellia > Camellia japonica. Next base: position 134,555,772 of record JAPPVO010000003.1, read on the forward strand.
TTTGGAAAAAAATTGTAGGGGACATCAAATTGGCTAGTTAAGATGACCCAGTACTGGTTTGGTAGGTTTACCGATTAAAACTGTAGTTTGAACAGTTTTGCAAAAATACTCTGGTTTTCAATCTAGAACGGTTTTTTATTGGTTATTTGGACCGGAACTAGGACCAATCACAAATTCAACTAATTGAACTGGCCAGTCCGGTCCGGTTTGGTTTTTAAAACCTAGTGTGGGAAAACTATTGTTTGCTTCCTAATTTGTTTAATTTTAAGATAAGATTTAAATTAAGAATATGATAGTTAAAATGTGAGGAGAAAAAAACATGCAGTGGAAACTATTAACAGTTTTGGATTAAATCATTTATATTTCAGGACAGAATTATAATTTATCCTAAATAGGTAACTCGTTTCACATGAAACTGTTTGCGATTTTATCTCCATAATTTTAATTATTTTTTTTCTCATTTATTAATCATTTTCTTAGTGTAAACCCTAAAATTAGGTCATAGGAAGCATGTGCTATAAAATGATATTTTTTTTTAAATCCAAATAGTGGATTAGACTACATTGACTTAATTATAAAAGTTGGAAGGCTTAAATAAAATTAAAAAAAAAATTTGTAGTCTGAGGTTTACATTAAAATGTTCAAAGGTTGCATTGAAAAGTAAAAGGGAGGGCTTAAATAAATAAATTTAAAGTTTGAGGGACATTGAAAATATCAAAGTTAGTTGAGAGGGACTAATTGATAGTTTACGCAAAAAGAAAAAAGAGGGGGGCACGTTCATAAACAAAGGCAGAGATGTGGGAGAAACTCTGTTGCAGCATGTTATTGGTATGGCCTAATCACGAATGTAAGGTACATATCTCCTAATCTTTCCTTGTTCATAATGTTTGATTGTTTTGTTTCTAATGTATATTTTATTTTACTTGTGCATGCTTGTCATTGTCATTTGATTCATTTTTTCTAGTTTTTCCAAGGGGTGGGGTTGATTTGCATTAGGGTTAATTAACACTTTACCCCTCTCAATTATCATTGAATATCATTTGTATCTTCTTTTAAATTTTTATTCCTAAGTGGTACAACATTGATCTTGTGTCACTTTTTTTCTTTTCTTTTCTTTTATTTATTTATTTTCTGTAGAATTGATGGAAGGATTGCGAGAAATTCCCGGTAGGGAGGCTTTGAGGCTTCGAGCAGAGGCAAGTACAACAATGCCATTCTCACACACACACATATATATATTCTCGACTTCATTGTATTCAACAGTGTTTTTGTGTGTGTGTGTGATCAGGTTGCTTCTATGGCATCACTTCTCCAACAACAGAGGATTGCTATAAACAAAAGGATAATGAAGATTTCAGAATTAGGCATACCTGTTTGATTTTTTCTGTCAGTTTACTTTTCCATTATCAATGGCTCTGCATGAGTGTTTCGTTTGTATGAATTTTGTTCTTGTAATATGCATACAAAATAAATGAAATACTCGTCTTTTAGTTCTAAAGACGTTTTTTGACATATTATGTCGCATTTGGATTAGTGAAGATTTTTTATGGATAAGTTTGGTTGGCCTAACTAAGGTTGCTTATTGCTAGCCACTCTGCTTGAGAAATACATTACCAGATGAGCTTGATACTTAAACTTCCAGTCCAAATGAAAATCATTTGAAGCCCGAATGCCCTGACTTGTTTTGTCATTTTTATAGTCTAATTTTGAATTAAAGTTGATCAGATGCAGATTTGTTAGTACTTCTTTTAGTTAGTACTATTTTTCCACGCCACTTCCCTGAGTAGGTATGGTTTTACGGGTTATTGGTGTAATAAAATAATATATTTTGCTAGCAGGGCAATAATATAGTATGAATTAAAAGCATTTTTACTGAACAACAATATCTTAATAAAAAAATAAGGGTGCTCAGGGTTTGTGTGGGTTCCAAATCACATGTCACCCGATGGAATGGGGTTTAGGTTGAGAAAAATTCCGTTCATAGCCAATCTGCTAAGGTTTCGAAATTGAGTGCGTGGATTGAGTGGTGGATTGGCCGGTGGATACGAGTAGGGTTGGCGGATTGAATAAATTTTAATTTTACAAAGAAAAAAAAAATTATTGAACAAATCTTATTTGACAAGAAACAAAAAATCTTTTTTTATTTTTTATATTTTATATTTTTTTGAAGAACAAAGATAAACAGATATATTAGAAATTAGGGAACTTTTTTTTTTTTTTAGCAGGTTTGTGTGCAGGCTGGACAATATAGACCTGTGCACCTTAGGTATAGCTACAAAAAGAAATGAACTACCACAATTCCTTATATCCATGATAACAGTCGCAACAGTCCAATTAGGATAAGATATGCCATTAAGAACATTGACGGACACTTTTTGAGTTTGTAAAGATAGATATGCACCGCATCCCCTGTTCCCAAGCACACTGTAAGGCATCCAAACTTGCTCTAGCTTCAGAAAGGGGGATGGAAGGTGAAGCCGTTTTTCACTCTGGGCAATCTGCTCCTGGTTGTGATTGTAGCAAACCCACGCAGAACCTGCCTTGTGACCCTCCATTCACGAAGAACCATCGACAAAGAACGTTCATACCTGAAAATCATCAATTTTATGCAAAGAATTGAAAATAACACAGCAATTAGAGTCAACTCTTGCCTGAACCACCAAGCCAGTGTCGTCCATGTTTTTGGATTATGTTGAAGCAATTAATTCTTGTGCATGACTCACAGCAAGACTGGTAGGAATTTTACACTGGTTGGGAGATTTGGAGAGGAATTTAGAAAGAGGAAGGGAAAAGGAAAAGGTGTATGAAACTAGGTAAAATGCAAGTATATTTTATTCACATTTCACCTATCTTTTTCATTTTTCTTTCCAAATCCTTCCTCAAATTCTCCAACCAAACACAGCATTAAGGTTTTGTAATAACACACTATTCCTCTTCCAAATCACCCACAACAAAGCAATGGAATGAATGATCACCTCCTTATCAGGAACAATCTCAACCCACTTTCTAAACCAATCAATGAAGCTGACTGGATTGTCACATGTAAAATCTAAGCCCAGAGGGCTAGCACGCCAGATTCTTTGAGAATCAGGACATTGAAAGAAAATGTGTTCTAGCATTTTGGTATCCTTTGAGCACTATGAACAACAACGATCCAAATCAATTACCCTTTGCAGCAAATTCCATCTAACCAGAAGAATATTATGAAGACATTTCCAAAGAAAAAAAAAGCCTTTTGAAGGGATGCTTAATTTCCAAGGCCAAATCCACCCATTATATGGAGCAACGACAACAGTAGGGGCCCCTTCCATATGACCCAGCTCTAAAGCACGAATATAGCTGGACTTACTAGAATATTTCCCATTGTGGGTAAAACCCCATATGGATCTTATCACATTCCGGAGGAAAGAATTGGCGGAGCAAACTCAATCGCCAATAGTGGGAATAACGATCAATAAAATGAGATAGGGATAGAGAAAGAAGCAAGGTGGACAGATTACGTCCACCTATAGGGTTTGACATCGAGGGAATCCACTGGCTTCTAAGGGATTTATGGATTGGCCATCACCCACTACCCAAATTAAACTAGAACAAGTAAGATCTCTACACCACAAGATGCTTTTCCATCCCCACGAGGCATTACTAGAAGGTTTAACATAGTGAAAATGTGAAGATTGACAATATTTACCAATCAAAACTCGTGACAATAAACATTTAGGTTGTGAAAAAATCTTCCAAACTTGTTTAGAATAAATAAAATTAATTTATTGACGAAAAATATAGAATAAATAATAAAATTAAGCATTATTCAAGGAAGTGAAAAGTGTTGTAGCTATAACATGTCCTCTACCAAAAAGATACAGTTGTCCATAAAATAGGCACAAGTACATAGGTACATAACAACAAACCTATGATGATCCACTGTCTGAAGGAAAATCAAATTATCCACCCTCATATCTATCAAGGAGGTCATGAACCCGCCTTAGCAAATTCCTTTTGTACTATCCTCTAATAGTACACAAGCAACTGCAACTGCAACGGCGGATACTTAGTAATTAACAAAATTCTATCACAAATGTCAAATGTATTAAGCCGTTGAAATAATATCTCAACTTCATTTTTAAGCTATAAGATGTTACCAACAGATTCAGTTTTAACATAAGAATGAAAGCACCTGACGAAGGCACAAAGGTGCCATGCATGGTTCTTTTGAATTTTGAGGAGAAGCAAGAATATTTTTTCCAGAACAATGAACCCCAACAAAAGACCACATTTTTGCTTTCATGGCGACTGAAAATGCTGATCCAGAAGATCATGAAGAAGGGCAACATGCAAAGGAAAAGAGAATTTTAAAAGAGAAATAAAATGAGGGAAAAACTGCTAAAAAAAAAAAAAAAAAAAAAAAAAAAAAAAAAAACTAATTTGTAATAAAGTTTTTGTTTTGGGTTAATGTAAATATGTTTGCAAGTTGCCCAACTTGCCTCTCTACATGCATCTGTATCAGATTCATGTATAAACCTACTCGTTATGTGGCAGTGTTTCATTGGTCGAGATGGTTGGCAACCAAGCCTGTATAAAGGCATGTATGCATTGTTTGAAATCACACCAACAGAGCAAGCAATACAAAGCTCTTTCTCACTCACTCACTCACTCTCTCTCTCTCTCTCTCTCTCTCTAACTCTAAAAATCTCTCTTTATATTTTCAGGTCTTGCAATTTCTCTCTCTAGATTTGTGGTCCCACCGTAATTCATACAAATACACTTTGCACCCAACATATTTTTGGTATCAAAGCCAAACCCCTTTTTGTTCATACTCTACTTTAAACCTTGTCCATGGCATCAAACTCAAACACCACTACCTTCAACTATACTTCAAATCAAATACCCATTTTTGATGGGGAAAATTATGGTTATTGGAGTATTCAAATGAAGACTCTTTATTTCTTAAGATCTATGGGAGATAGTGGAGGAAGATTTCCTTGTTTCAGGAGATCATGAAACATTATCATCATGGACACAAGGCAAACAAAGGAGTACAAAGAGAATAAGAAGAAAGATGTGAAGGCGTCACTCAACATACAACAAGGGGTAAGCAAAACTATTTTTCCTAGAATAATTGGTGCAAAATATTCTTGAGATGCTTGGGAAATCTTAAAACAAGAAGGTTAAATCCCCAATTTATCCCTCAAGGAAGAATCCAAAGACAAATGATCAATGCGAGACAACAAGGAGGTTAAATCCCCAAAATCTCTATCAGTGAGATTTCTAGCAAAACTTAGATTCCATGCAATTGGAGCCAAACTAGAGCAAGCCAACGATGCAATGGAGAAACCATGAGAATTTGCAACCCTATAAAGATCTGGGAAATTTGTAGCAAAAGAACCCAAATATCCTTCCAAAATTGAACAGACTACCCAATTCCCACCCTTAGTGAGATAAATCTAGAAAAAAGAGGGAAAATGTGAGATATTGACTTCCATGGAGATCGACAATTACCCTGCAAAACCACATGACTAGATCTACCATCATCATGAACCCCAAATAATACCAAATTATCTTTGTGAAAATTTCACCTCCACTCAAATGCACAACCCCCACTATAGGAATTCGCACTTTTGCTGACTAAAAATTTAGCCGGTAAAAGTCCATTTTTAGTCGGCAAAAGTTATCCTCAAATAATTTTTTTGGTCACCACTTTGGTCGCCAATTGAGGGTCGCAAAAAGTAATTCGCAACTAAATTTTTTTTTAGTTTCTATTTTCCGACTTAATTTTTTGGTCGCTAAATATATAATTACCACGACCAATCCATTTAGTAGCTAAAACACTTTAGTCGCGAAAGGCCATATTTTCCCGACCAAACATTTTAGTCGCCAATTATCACATTCAATGACTAAATAGTTTGGTCGGCAATTGTCATATTCCATGACCAAAATGTTTAGTCACTAATTGTCAGATTCCACAACCAAATAATTTGGTCGTCAATTGTTACATTCTACGACTAAACAGTTTGGTCACCAATTGTCACAATTCACGACCAAAAAGTTTGGTCGCCAATTGTCACATTCCACGACCAAAAAGTTTGGTTGCTAATTGTCAGATTCCACGACCAAAATGTTTGGTCGCCAAGTGTCACATTCCACGACCAAAATGTTTGGTTGCCAAGTGTCACATTCCACGACCAAACATGTTAGTCGTCAAAAAAAATGTTTATGCAACTAAAACTTTAGTTGGCATTTGACCTATTAGTGACGAAATCCTTTGGTTGCCAAAATTAATGATTTTAACAACTAAATAATTTGTCGCCAAATGTACCCTCTCGCCTACCTTATTTAGTCGGCAAAAGTATTACTTGTCTTTTCCGACTAATCACTTGGTCGCCAAAACAGGAAAAACAAAACCAAAATTTGGTCACCAACTTCCAACAAAATAAACCTGTAATTCACAATAATCCATTCAATCCACTCAATATACTATGTACTTTGCAAGCATCATTCAAATCAACTGAATCATGAACATTCGACAAAAAACATAAATCATCCAATCCTGAACCTGTTTAAAGAAAGCCACCAACTATTATAAGTTTTCATCCACAAGTAATTCCAAACTACATACTCCTCCAATTAAAAATCCACTTGTAATCTATAGAATCATCCAACTCACATCCATATAGCATAAAAATTTAAAACATGACAAGTACTTGTTATTATGTTTTAACTTTTTATTCATTCGCATCTATCAAAAAATATAACTAGTAGACTACCCAAATATTTTCTATACACATCCATCTAAAAATAGAACAACTATTGTACCCAAATATGTTCCACCAAAACATCTATCCAAAAATAAATAATTCTTCAAAAAATGTAATAAGTGCCAACTAGTCCTGTACAATTCAGCTTCATGCACGAGTTCATCCATCTGTACCAAATAAAAAGAGAAATAATGTCAGGTACTTTTTTAATGAAAAATTTGCACATCAAATGATTGTAAAATTGGACAAAAAATGAAAAATGTCCAATTTCAATACAGGTAACAGGAACAAATTATTGAACTTTCAATACCAGTTTGTAAATAAAACAACAGCATTCATATGTATATATCCAACCAACATTACAATGCTATCAATATGATCATTTCCAATGTTTGTCGTCTACTTTTAATACTAACCGCATTGGCCTCATCCCCGGAGTTTTTCATATGTGGTCTTTACTCAAATAAGGCTTCTTTTTATTGTTTTCTACAAAAATGTCTGTTTTTGTTACTATTTCAAGATTTATGTGAAAAGGTGATGTTTTGTTGCTGGCTCGAGCTATTTTGAACTTAGAAGTCACACCATTGTTTAAAGAGTCGTTGTAAGTTGTGGCAGCTGTTTCAATGGTGAAGTGTAAAATTCTATCAATTGTAAGTCCATGTGATTGACAGGATTTTCTGAAAACATTTTGTTGGAGTCTTAAGGTAATTGAAAATATATGTAGCTTTTTGCTATATGGCAATTTTGTGAATGCACTTTATCCACTCTTTTCACAGACAGACACCTTTTTTTTTTTTTTTTCTTTTTTTTTTTTTCATAATCCTCATTATGCACATTTTCTATTTGGTTTAAATCTTCAACACATTTATTATTTGACATGGAATGGAAGTCATTCCAACAATCACCAAAACATGTAATAGCCAAACCAATACTTTTTATGGGGGGAAAGTAAGCTAGTTGTATACAATCCAAAGCCGTGCCAAACAGAAAATTAAGAAACCAAAATATCATGCATGAGGCATTCAAATGAACTATTATAGTTGGTTTCTTATACGCCATAACAAGCCAAATTAAGAGATAAACACCTAAATAAGGAGAAAACTAATCTAATGGAATAAGTAAATCAAAACAAAAAAGTTTGCTTCCATCATGGGCTACATTTTATCCATTGCTCATCAATCCCATTTTGGTTCCATCTTTTATGCAAAATCTAATTCAAAAAAAAAAAAAATGACCACTGTTCAACATTTCCAAATAGCATCACATAATAGCCAATAAACTTTCTAGTTGCTAAAAAGTATCTTACTTCTTGATTTATCATGCACCACCACTCACCACCATGCACATAAAGTCAAATGGATTAAAGAAGAAAAATATAATTCAAAGAAAAAATGACTAGTGTTCAATATTTCCAAATCACATCATATAGTAGACAATAAACTTTCTAACAGCTAAAGGGGATCTTAGTTCTTGATTTGTCAGACACCACCACTCACCACCATGCACATAGTCCAGTTCCCCTATTCTTCACATGTTTTCATCTAGTTTTGCTAACTCCTCTAAATTACTTAGCATAAAATGAGCACAAAAGCACTACACTATAAAAAAAAAAAAAAGCTCCTAAGTAAAAAATAAGCTCTACACTGAACCATATTTAAAAAAATAAGATCCTAAATAAAAATAACAATGGGACAACAAAAGCACTACACTATGATTCTGTCAACCACAAATTCCAATGAGGATTAAAAAAATGAGACAACAACAGGAAAGAAAGAAGCATCTGTAACTTATAGTTTTTCTGTAAATAAGGAGACAATTAGACATAAATTTTGGTTTTGACAATATATGATTCCAACACTTTGCAAAAGGTTGTTCCCAAAGTAACTCTAATTTTGACAATATAGTTTCTCTTCTTTTTCTTTTTATTTTTTTATTTTATTTTATTTTTAATTTTTTTTTTTTGTGTGTTATGCACATTATGGAAAGAATACATCACTGATAAATGTCATACTATATGATGAATTTTCAAAAACCAGTGCAATATATTTGCAGGAGGAAGTCAAATACTACATTTAAAATTCAACAATTCAAACAAATGATAAAAAATTAGACATTCAACAATTGAAGTCGTCAAAAGGATGTAATAAACAAAGTTTTGAAGCCACTTAATAATAGGGGCCAAAAACGGAACCACTTAATCTATAAATAATAAGTTTTTATCAATGCTAAAAGAAAATTTTATTTTGTTGCAAAATGAATTGAAGCATATATAAGCATATATGATCTTCCAACTATGCATATTTTCGCATTTCAATGGACAATTTCTTGCATAAATCTCTAACCGTGCATCCTATCGACAAGTCGCTTGCTCTCACAAGTTTATTTCATCTAGTCCTTGGTGACCATTATGATCTTGGGGCTGTTTCCAATTCTGTCTCCCAAACGGCCTGTTTTCGCCTCTTTTCCTCAAAAATTTTTGTCTAAATTTCTAATTGTGCATCCTATTGACACGCCGCATGCTCTCACAAGTTTATTTAATGTAGGCCGAGGTGACCATTATGATCTCAAGAGTGTTTCGATGCTATTTCTATTTTTTTAGCCCCCAAACGGCCCATTTTCACCTTTTTCCATAACATTTTGTTGTCTACATGTCTAACTGTGCGTCCTATCGACACGCCGCTTGCTCTCACAAATTTATTTAATGTACTCGTACATGACCGTGATGATCTCGGGGCTGTTTGGGGGCTGTTTCCAAATGTTTCCCCCAAACGGCCCGTTTTCGCCTATTTTCCTCACAATTTTTTGTCTAAATCTCTAACCGTGCATCCTATTAACGTGCCGCTTGCTCTCACAAGTCTCTTTAATCTAGGCCAAGGTGACCATTATGATCTCGGGGGTGTTTCGAGTCTGTTTCTAATTTTTGCCCCCAAACGGCCGGTTTTCGCCTTTTTTCATAACATTTTTGGCGTATAAATATCTAACCGTGCGTCCTATCGACACGACACTTGCTCTCACAAGTTTATTTAGTGTACTCCTACATGACCGGGATGATCTCGGGGCTGTTTGGGGGCTGTTTTCAATTTTTTCCCCCAAATGACCCATTTTCTCCTTTTTTCCTTACAATTTTGTCTAAATCTCTAACCGTGCATCCTATTGATGCACCGCTTGCTCTCACAAGTTTCTTTAATCTAGGCCGAGGTGACCATTATGATATCGGGGGTGTTTCAAGTCTGTTTCCAATTTTGGCCCCCAAACGGTCCGTTTTTGCCCCCAAACGGTCCGTTTTTGCCTTTTTTCATAACATTTTTGTCGTATAAATATCTAACCGTGCGTCCTATTGAACAGGGCAAAGGAAGAAGATTATGGTGGATGGTGCTACAATGATAGTGCAATACTCTCGGGTCTTCCTGCTGGCTGCTATGTAATTCAGCGTCAAAGAAGCAATAGAACACAAAAAAGTAAATTTACAAAACAGTAACCTATCTTACAGATTGAACGTTGTCGGGCTATTGGGTTGTGGCATATAGGGATAATAAATTGTTTTCATATATGAATACATGCCTAACAAAAGCCTTGATCTCTTCCTATTTTGGTTTGTTTTTGTTTTTTTCATTTATAGACTTTACCTACACGTTTTTTTTTTTTTTTTTTTTTTTTTTTTTTTTTTTTGTATTTTGCATCTATAGATTTTTCATCTATATTCTCATCACACGTTTGTTTGCCTTTACTTTGAACATAAATATAATGAAATCTGGTTTAACACACTTACCCATTACCATGACTAGCTACGTTGGGAAATTTGGTGGCCACCATTATTCAACACTTGCGCCAACATGCTTTGAAGTCCAAAAATCTGCCTCTGCATCTCCTCACGTTGTCTTGCATTCTCTGCCTCTTTTATTTGTTGGTCCTCTTCCTTTTTTTGCTGCTCCTTATGGACTATCTCCAACTCGGATGTAAGCCTTTTCAATTGCTCGTCACGTGCCTGTGATGCAGCATTCGACCCAGATTCACAGGAAGAGGGCTTTGGTTCGACCCCAAATCCTCTCAAGTATCCCTTCTTCTTTCCAAGAACTGCTCTTGAGATATCCTCTCGTGTCATCGGTGTTCCAAAGGCGATAGACTCATCCCGCACAGTCGTCATATGCTCCTGTAATTGTAAAATATAAATATTGTTAATATAAAGCAAACACAATAGTTTCTATGAGTGGCCAAATGATTAGAATACTTGCATGTAAATCACGGCATGTAGGATCAATCCACTCTTTTGTCTTCTTGTTCTGGTGAGTGTCCTTGTAAAAATCACAGATATCTGGTAACAGTCCACCATTCTCCTTCAACTGTGACAATGCCAAACACCGAGATCAATACTTTTTCATTAATGTGATAATATATTAAATAAGTGTGGATAAAGTTAATAAAATCAATGAAATATATCTCATCGCAATGCTCATCGCCGCTGGAAAAGATCGAGACCCACTAGTGTGATTGTAGGGTAGCTTGCTCCTGTTAAGTTTGCCGGCGTCATAGCGACACTACATAATCCACATTATAAGGGTTTGTTAGATATATAGTTACTACTGATAAGAGTACTTAGTAATGTTGAAGGTGGTTATATGTGCAAGTAGATTAGAGTTGTTTATAGGTAGATAAATTGATCCTTCATTCTCGAAGATTTCAGTTACTTGTTAATAATACATTACTATTTTATAACTAAATCATAACAAACCTTGTTTTTGGGATCCAACCATACATGATCAATCAAATACTTCCAATCATCTAGGCTCACTCCTTTATATGGATGAGGATATGGGTCAGTTCCCGCATTCACAAGCTTCTCCCATTTCTTTTTCATTCTGCACTTCTAATCTTTATGTAACACATAACACTTCTTTTCCACAACTTGCTGACATAGTGAATTGTCCTCATAATCATCCCCAATTTCAAATTTATCCTACAACCATAACAAACCGAATAAGTAACATAACTGCACATGTGAACCTGAAAATAACTACTTACAGTAATAAAACCTTAATAGGTATTCGAAACTTCACACAACGTTCAACATTTTAAACCCGTTGCATACTCATTATGTAATTAGACTTTTTGAAGCTTTCATAACCAACAAATTAGCACTTAAAAATAAAACAAAGTTACTAACCATCCATCCTATATGCACATGAAAAGAGCACTTATTCCATAATCCACACAAACCATGACTAAAAGTAAATCATACCCGGATAGCTTGTACAATAGCCCCTTTTGTCGCTAGATCAGCAATAGTCCAACTGGAAACGCCTTGAATGGGGCACATCCTCCTAACTTGAAGGATGATCTCATTAGATCCTGGGGTCGCTAGCACACCTTCGAATGCATTGAATGTTGCAGTGATTGGAATGTAGAGCTTGTTTCCATTATTCTTCGCAATTCTTTTTTCTGTTGCTTTTCCAACTATCGGTCGCCGCACACGCCTTGATGAAGATGCACCTTTCATGTTCATAATATTATTAGTGTATTTAACATAACCAAATAGATAAATTTTTTCTAGATGAAACATAGTTAATTACCTACGCCACTCATTCGACTCTGAGGAGATGGTGCATTCGTTTCAGACGGAGATGGTGCAATAGTCTCAGTTCCAGCTGATGCATTAGTTTGAGCCGGAGATGGTGCAATAGTCTTAGAAATATTATTAGTGTATTTACAAATTTAAAAATATAACCAAATAGATAAATTTTTGCTAGATGAAACATAGTTAATTACCTATGCCAGGAGATGGGGCATTTGTTTTAGACGGAGATGGTGCAACAGTTTCAAATCCTGACATCGCATTAGTTCGAGACGGAGATGGTGCAATAGTCTCAGATCCATCTACTGCAAGACCTTCAAGACAATGTGTAGGTGTATCGGTCGGGGATGAGTACGGTTCAATTAATGCCCTCTTTGGTGGTGTTGAACGGTGCATCTTCTTTGCAGGAGCCATTCTGTGTAATTGTAAAATAACCAAAGGCAAAGAGCACAATGAGCACATGGATAAGCACAAATTTTAAATGTGTACAAATATATACATGAAGAGTGAAAATTAACAAATATATAAGTAACAAATGAACATCCATTAATGCATTAGTTTCATATATAGATTAATCCATCTATGTCAATTTGCAAGTGATAGTAAAGACAGATATAACAAAAACTGTGGTAGTATCTCCTCAATTCAATCACTATCTATTACATAAATACATCAAGGTTCTATGTCATGATTTATATTTGAATCGATGTCAAATTCGTCTTCTTCTTGCTCATCATCGTCTGCACTGAAGTCATCTTCGTCGATATCACAAATGAAAGCATCATCAACAGCTTCAACTTGTGCTTGACTATGAGATTGTAAAACCACCGTATTCAGAATAATTTCACCTTCAATATCATCTCTACACAAAACCCCTTCATCACCAACGCCTTCAATTTGCATACTGGTTCCGTCCACAATTGGTATAACCTCAATGGTTTCGTCTTATTGGAACACACTATTGAGAGCATCATCGGGTAAACCACCCATCTCGGGCACATTCCAGATTCCTCGATGGCGGAATCGTTCTACAACTTTCCAATTCCCACCTAAATTGGTATCATTAACGTAGAATACTTGTTCTACTTGAGCTGGGAATACAAAAGGGTCATGTTCATACCATTGACTTTTTACATCAACACTTGTGACATGTGTACCCATGAGAATGCTACCGGTGTTAAACCATTCACATTGGTACAAAACAACTCGATGTCTAAACAAATATGTCATTTCCGACACTTTGCTCAAATAACCATAGAAATGCATTGGATGACCCTCATGCTCCTCTTCTACAACCAACCCACTATTTTGAGTTTTACGACGGTTATCACAATCGATGGTATGAAATCAAACACCATTAGAAATGCATCCCAAATATGTGTTGACTATTGCATTAGGACCATTGGCTAACCACCACAATTCATCGGTTGCTTCTAGCGACCCTTGATTCCGCAGGTGATTCATCTACATAAGCTATACATGTTATGTTACTTTTTGTATGTTATAGCATAATGTGCTCAAATGTTGGATAAATATATGTCTTACACGCTCTTTTAACCACTTAGGAAATTCTTGGCATTGCCTCTTTGTGGTGTCACATGTACTTCCATTTTGCAAAATGGTCTTGTGTTCCCTAGTTAATAACAAGAGGTCACAAGTAAGAGATATAATTACGAATCATTGGACAAACATAAATTTGCTCTTTAAATTCTTTCTACTGTGAAAATGTACTCCAGATATTGTTCCACTTCAGAGCTATTGTATAAGACAAACCAGTGAGCCATCTCTCGTTCGCAGACACACACATCTAGTGCCCTACTGATTAGACCAAATAGATGAACAGTTTGAGAAAAGATGGCTAACCCCGAGCTGTCTCACCACCATCATCATTCATTTCTTCTCTATTAAACACTGTTGCAATTCCATCAAGATACATCGAGCATAAAATTGTACACTCTTTGGAAATGTACACCTCCGCTATTGAACCTTCAGGATGCACTTTATTGGCAACAAATCCTTTTAGAATTCCAAGTAGCCTATAAGAGGAAAGATTTTATTATGTCAAGACTATACAACAATATGGACTACTATTAGAGGTTGATGACAATTGTATGGTAAAAGCATAAATAATTACCGTTCAATTGGATACATCCATTGATATTGCACTGGCCCTCCAAGTATAGCCTCATGCGGCAAATGAACAGCCAAGTGAACCATGACATCAAAGAAAGCTGGAGGAAAAATCTTCTCAAGCTTGCAAAGTACACGTATGATTTGATTCTCTAGCTTTTGTAAATCTATCACCTTCAACGTCTTTGAACACAATTGTTGGAAAAATTTCTTAACTCAAAAGTGGTGGTAACCAATTTTCATTGCTAAGATACCCGTGCATCCCAAATAGGAAAGTAGTCGCTGTAGAAGCACGTGTGAAATCATGACTTTGAGCCCTGAGATTTTGCCACTATGAGTATCACGCATTTGGTGATGATGCTGTATAACCATCAGGAATACTTGATTGATTTCAAAAAATCACAAAAGCCTCGTCTTTCTTTCGTGGATAATGTGTACACAGCTAAAGGCTTCACAAATGACCCATCTCTACGCCTCTGTAGGTGTAACCCCTTATGGATTTGTAAATTTGCCAAATCAATTCGTGCTTTTTTCGTGTCCTTGTTCTTCCCATCCACATTTAATAATGTCCCCACCAAATTGTCACATATGTTCTTCTCTATGTGCATGACATCAAGGTTGTGTCGAAGCTTGAGCGTCTTCCTGTCACGACCCAAACCCGCCCCTGTAGGTTTAGCACCGTAACCGGCCAGTAATCCGTGGATTACCAAAGGCCTCTGAACAGATTAGCAAATAATAAGGGGCTGTGGAAGCAATAGTACAAAATAGACAAGGTCCAATGAGCTGTGATAACGTACATGGGACAGAACATTTCAAAACTTATTTATATATATACAAACATGCCAGTCCAGATACACAATATTTACAAGGTATTTACAGAATGTACTTCCCAAGACCTGACTTTACAAAGCGTATACAAGGACTAGCACGAGTACAAAAACAGCCATGGCATTAGGCTTCGTTCGGAACCTCCTCGAGAGGCACAACAGTTGGCTGACAAAACAGAACAAAAAGCCGTCAACTCTGGCCCTGGTCATGTGCCGGCTCACCTACATACATAATATAAACCGTGAGTGAAAGCCCAGTAAATAATAATAGTAAAGGGTTTCAATGAATGAGTTCGTACAGGTTCAGAAATCATAGTTCAGTTTCATATCAAATCATAGTTTATCCAGGTGACATACAGATAGAAATCATAAATCATGATTAAGTTTACGTGATACATCCATTAGCCTTAACAGAACAGAACAGAACAAAACGTATACACGTGGGGTTACGAATAACCAGTTCCATAAAGGAACCTCCGGATCCGGGTAACAGAACAGAAGCTGATCCCCCGTGACAGGGCCTTCGGTACGGGTAACAGAGTGCAGACAGAAATAAGTTCCTTAAAGGAACCTCCGATACCGGGTAACAGCTAATAGGTATCACATGATGCTAAGGATGTCACGAATACATATCGGAAATTGAACAATCATTTATTGTACAGAACATATCATTTCGGAAAACATATCTTGTTTTATCACACAGAAAGTAGATACAGTTTGAACATAACTTTACAAAGTTATTACTCACAGTTGGCCTTGAACCAGATAGACGGAGCAGATTGATCACACGACACGTGGCACGTGACCTACATAACACATAACGGACACACACTTGAAACACACATTCTAATTGCACAAAACTTACGTCGTTAGTTCTTAGTGTGTTTCTAACCTTAAATTCTCACTATAGAGTCTTAAACATGGCCTAGGAATGCCTAGGATGGAATGAGGATGCAAAGATGCTTTGGAAAACATTTTTCAAAACTTGCTGAAAACAGGGGTCTCGCTCGAGCATGGCTTTCTACGCTCGAGCAGACATGCAGACAAAGGATCTCCGCTCGAGCGTGACTTCCTTCGCTCGAGCGGACTGTAAACTACAGTAAAAGTACTGGATGCACAAAAATCACGCTCGATGGACGCTCGATCCACACTCGAGCGTGAGACACAAGTCCTCGCTCGAGCGTGCATTCCCTCGCTCGAGCGGACTGCAAACATGTGAAAAGTACTGGATACACGCATTTCACGCTCGAGCGGGATGCATGTATTCAGGGTGTACGCTCGAGCGTAAAGTCCTAAGCTCGAGCGTGGGTCCAAAATCTGGAATTTCCAGATTGAACCTCCAAGCTCAAAACCAACTTTAAAAGCATCAATTTCGATCCTCTTGGGATAATTTTCTGGAAAACTCTTGTAAACTCAAGTATAACATGTTTTGAAGATCAATTTGCGAAATCAAAGCCCAAAGGTAGTTCAATTAAACATAATTTCAAGGAAAACTTCAAGAACATAATTTAAATGTAACATGCATGAATTCTCATGACTTCTAATGCTCCAAAACATGATCCAAAACAAGATTAAGCTCAAGAATAGGATGAATTCATCGACTATAACAAAAATGTGGACATGCATGTGGAAATTCATGAAGAACAACTCCAAAATCCAAAAATATGTGCATGCATGCATGAATTCACTCTCAAATCCAACTCTTAGAACCAATTCTAGACTTTAAACTCTAATCTTCCATGAACCATGCAAGAATTAATCTTAAATTCACAATTGAAAGGAAAAATCTCCCACCTTAAACCTTGAATTCCAAGTTTAGGAGCTCAAATTTGCCAAGCCTCTTCAATTCTCTTAATTCTCCAAACAACTCTTAATGAAATCAATTCTCTCACACTCCCTCCCTTTCTCATGGTTTTAGCAAGAAGATGAAGTGAAGGATGGTGTGTTAAACAAGTGTAAGGTGTGAGAAGAAATGGGCCTTGAATTAATCCACTAGGTGGCATTTATGAAATAACTCAACTAATGCTATTTTAACTTTATTTAATCTAGTTTAATCATTCCAAATCAAATTTTAATTCAACCTACCATAAAATTCTATAAATCCTAACTAGCATATAGATCAAGTCGATTTCTGGTTCGGATGCCGATAAGGCTTTCAATTCGCAGTTCAAGGTCGAAACATGAACAGATCATTTTATGGCAAACAGATAGAAACACGTAAATAATGCAATACACATGCAAATTAATTCCAAATCTCTCCTAATCTACTGTTAGACATAATTAAGGCGAATTAACGTTAATCAGAGGTTGGGGTTATTACACTTCCAGTAAGGCAACTCAAACATAATGCTTCTCTTTGTCCAATTCAACACTGGATTTTCGTCCCTTTGTCTTTTCCTGTTATTTGGATGTTTTCCAAATGGCTTGTATGTCCCAGTCTCAATTTGCACTAATATTTGCTCCCCTAATAACAACAAAGGTCTGTTAGGGAATTTTCAAAATGATTTTTAAAATTTATAGTTTAGTTTTTTGGGTGTTTTCAAAACCTTCCTTGTTTTTATTTGGAAAACATTAATTAAGCTTGGGGACTTTGTCCTACATCAGAAAGAGAGGAAAACGTGGAGCATTTAATAAAGTGCTACATGGAATATTCCTTTGAATATGGAATTGTGAGATGAAAGCTAGTGTACATGCACCCACACCGCAAGGATGGTGCTTCGCACCATCCGCACATGCATACACGTGCGTGGCGTGGGCAGTGGGCTGTGTGGCGCTTGATGGCGCACTTTGCATTTAGCACGGACGCATCGTCACAAGGCGCCATGAGGGCGCTTTCCTATTTGCATCGGACAGGTTGAAACGATGACGTGGATCCGACATGGCATGGGTGATGTAGAATACAGTCAGCTCCACGTGGCAGTGACGTGTCGTCCGTTGGCGATGAGTGAACCAACCGATCAAACAGTTGTGTGTTCGATCTGGAGCAGGTTGATCATAACCGTTGATTAGAGATGCGCGCGATCGTACGGATGAGATGGCACCCGATCGTAATCAGGTGTGATTAGTTAAGGCATCTATTTGGTGTCAGAATGATCTGCACCATAGATCGTCGATCCAATGGTCATATCTGATCGGATGCGATCAAGGGACATGAATATTCGATCAGGTGCTTCAAGGTCTATAAATAGGCTACGAAATTAGCCATTTCATTCCATCCAAAATCCTGAAAAGCTTTCCTGCAATTCTCTCTCTCTCTCTTCCTCTTGATTTTGAATTTTTGATCAAGAGTTTCTTAAGCAAATTTCTGTTTTTCTTATTGATAATCAAGTTCTGCAGATTTGATTATCAGTGTCTTGGTTTCTTGATTATATCAAGAGTGTTCTGATCTATTGTCGTCAGTGCAGACGCCGATAGACTAGATCTTTAGATTAGGCTTCATTGTATCCTAGAGGCAAATTTGTTGTAACCCCCTGCACACCTTTTGGTGGGTACAAATATTGTCTTTAGGAAAGCGACTTAGTAACGTGACTTGAAGCACTAATTTTCTGTTCTATATAGACAAGATCATTGCCAAATTTTGAAGACCCGAAGACCACCATTTGAAGAATTCAAGACCCTTTGTTCCAACAGTCTGCACCTGAACTCACTTTGTCCGTTAAACAACTTGCTCCTTTGCCATCTGTGGTTCTCGGGCAAGTAACGACGAGCACCCATGCACCCTATCTTACTTGTTAACCTTTGTGATGATGCGTCCTCATTAAAAATGGGACAAGCCAAATAACCTTTGGTAGTCCACCCTAACATGTTACCATATGTAGGGAAGTCATTGATGGTCCACATCACTGCAGCATGCATTCTAAAAGATTGTTCGTTTTTTACATCATAAGTTTGCACCCCATTCCCCCATAAATCCTTCAACTCATCAATTAATGGTCGTAAGTAAATATCAATATCTCTTCCAGGTGCCGATTGTCCAGGAATAAGCAATGACATCATGGAAAAAGGCTCTTTCATACACTTCCACGGTGGGAGATTGTAAGGCATTAGTATAACGGGCCACATACTGTATGATGTGCTCATATTTCCAAATGGATTGAAACCATCGGTGGTGAGCCCTAGCCTTACATTCCGTGGATCCATGGCAAACATAGGATGTTGCCGATCAAAGTCTTTCCATGTCTCACCATCAGCTGGATGCCTCAATATTCCATCATCCACACGTTTCTCCTTGTGCCATCTCATATCTGTGGCGGTTTTCTTGGACATATACAATCTCTTCAATCTTGGTGTCAACGGAAAGTACCTCAATATCTTATGAGGGATCTTCTTACCCTTCCCGTCGTCCAACTTGTATCTAGGCTCTTTACACTTGGGGCAATTATCAAGATTTGCATTATCTTCCAAAATAGTGCACAGTCATACCTACACACATGAATTGGAACGTAGCCCAAACCCAAATCACGCAAGAATTTTTTGGCGGCATATATGGTCCACGGAATAGTCTCATCACACTTGGGTAAGGTGGCTTTGAAAACTTTCATAACCATATCAAACGAGTTGTTGCTCCACTTGTTGTAGACCTTAATATGAAGTATCTTAATAACAAACGACGACACAGTGAACCTTGTGCAGTCTGGGTACAATTTATGTTGACCATCTTCAAATAATTTATCAAAGTTCCGCCCATCCACACTCTCCAAACTTGCAGGTAATTCGTCCCCTTCATCATCCATTGCGAAACCTCTACAGACCTCTTCCAACATAGTAGGCAAATCATCCTCATCATCCTAATCTTCCCCTCCAATTTGACTATGTATGTCATGGTGACCGTTATTCGGTATGGTAGGCTGAGCCACAGGGACTAGTTCCCCATGGTGCACCCAACTCTTGTAAGAAAGAGATCCCTCTTCGAATCAAATGAATCTTGACAACGTGGTTCGTATGTATTTTGTCGTTCAAGCAATTGATACATGGACACCAAATCTTATCCTCCAGGCTTACATTTCTCATCGCAAATTCTATAAATGAATTAACCCCTTCTTGATACTCCCTATTGCTTAATCTATTTTTTATTGTCATCCAACTCTTGCCAATTTGGGCCATCTGAAAGGTTAAAGACAACCATAACATTAATTCATCAACAAAATATTAGAGAAAGTGTTACAAACTACAGAATATTAGGCTGAGATTGTAATGTTAATGTTTGTATGTGACAACCACCTGTGTTTTGGTGGTTTTCTAGACTGATTTTATGGCCCTAGAAAAAAGGGCAAGAAAAAGGTTTCATTTTCATATCCCTTATCTTTGTCTCTATATGCATCTCATGAAAGTTCCACATATACAGTTTGACCTATAACAAAAGATATATAATATGCAAAAAGACTCAGAAAGTTGTACACTCATAGCTCCTTCATGCGTATATGAAGAGACCCACCTTTGTTTCTAAGAAAGTGTTTAGAGTCTTTACACATTTTGGGTTTAGAAATTAAGGGTTAAACTAACTATATAGCATGCAAAACCTTTTCATGAGAAGCATAAAGGACTCAAACATTGCTGCATCTTACATTGAGGTTGGTTTGACACTTTTTTTTTAATTTTTTTTTAATATGTTCTATGTCAACATTATATTTATTTGATAGTTTCCTGGGTTGTGTTCAATTGGATTGAATTGTACATTTATGTAATAGTTCTTAAGGGTTAAACCATCATCTATCCTCAGTAAGTATCCTTATTAAAGGTTTAGTAGGTATATCTAACAGTTTTGAAGGTGGTCCTGCCCTCATTCTGGTTGCTGGTATACATCATTATCATGAATGGACCAGATGATTGGAGCAGTGAGTTGAGTGTGGTGTGTTACCTATAATCAGGGTTGACAGTATGTGAGCTACTATAAAATCTTTCCTAACAGTTTGCTATGCAGGTTGTCATTCTGGCCTTTCTTAGGGATGGTTGGTTGAGTGTGTTGTGAGCATGTAGTCAGGTGGTGGGCAGTAATGAGCTTGTGGGTTGAGTGATGTGAAATTTTCTAAGAGTGTTCCTAACTATTTTCTTGTAGGATCAAATATGTGCTGGCACATTAGTAGGGAATTCTTTGGTGAGAGCCTAGTGATGAGAGGATATATATTTGGTTTGATTTATATATAGTTTCTATAACATGTTCATTTGATGAGTGATTATGCTATGGAATTTGAGTTCATTAGTACATATATCAGTGAGGTTTGCCTCAGGTTATTGATCATATTCTCAATTTTTTTGACTCTGTTTCTCTGTTCTTCTACCCACTGTTTGGTTTCTCAGGTTGTATTGATGTCTCCACTAGAATTGAGGACAACATCAGGTGGCTTTGGTTGGAGCTGTGCTCAAATTCAAGCATGCTGACCTGCTTTGAGGGCAGCATCATTTGTATCCAATTTGCTGTTTGCCAGAAGGAAGAGGCAGCAACATCCATGTCTTTTGACTTTGGATAGCCTGAAATTCCTCAGTCATGGCTGCAGCCCAAGCTGGAGTGTTAATGGCATCAGAGAAACTATGAGGCTCAACAGGATCAGGAGCAGTAGAAACCAACAGTCACTGATGAGAGACTGATGCTTTAGGTCTGGTGACATGAGTAGTACCAGCAAAATCAACATACCAATTTGTAGGATGAGAAACAGACTGAGAAGCTATATAGGCAGTCTAAGATGGAGAGGATGATTGTGTAGAAGAATTGTAAGAAGCATCCATACGAAACAAACAATCAAGAGCTGTATGGTTAGGCTTGCCACAGATCTGACAAAATAGAAATGAACCAGAGGAAGAAGATGAAGATTGAGATTGTTCGCCTGAGTTAGAGAATTGGATTTCCTCGAAATTGACCTCCTATTGAGGTATTATCTCCTCTACGAAACTGATGATGATTCCCTCGAGAGTTAGCAGATGATTGATTTTGAAACCGAGACTGAGTGTGAAATATTATAATGGAGTAAGCAACATTGAGATCAGAATTAGAAGACAAGTTGAAACTGCATATAAATTGTTGGACTATAAAAGAACGGGATCAGTATGACAAATATCTAACTAAAGGTACAAAAAAGAAAATGGAAAAATAATACCACTAAAATGAGGAAATATAAACTTTATATTGAATTTTGATATCAACTCAAGTAAATAAATGGTGTTCATATAAACTTTATGATTTCATCTCACAGGCAACCAACAAATGACCGGCATAAAGGGAAAAAGAAGCCATGCATTAATTACCATGAACTAAAAATGGTGAAGTAATACTTCAATCTTCTTAAAGATATGGCAAAAATATCATCTATTGTTTATGCTACAAGCCTGCAATTCTTCGTAATGTATTAATTTTCATAAAACTCTCTCTCTCTCTCTCTCTCTCTCTCTCTCTCTCTCCCCCCTCTGGTTTTAGTGAATCTTATTATCCACCTTGTATAGTCTAGCTTTAGCAATGCACAACACTTAATTTTCACAGGAAACGAGGAAATAACAGCAAAAAAAGCAATAATCCAAGATGAGAAGTAAAGCTATTATCAGAATCTATTTTATTAAAATTATTAAAAACTAGTTTAGGGAAAATAAATACTGAACATATATTTTTAAATTTAAAAAACTATTTTCGCACTAAAAAAAGAAAACAATATTACAAGCTATCCAAGGAATCTCAACGAAACATTCTCCTTTTGAGGACAACATTAAGACCCTAGCTGCATTGTTTACTATCCAATGCTTGAGGTAAGAAATGTCAACCACCATCGTTTACTATCCAATGCTTGTTGAAAGAAAAATTCTTCAAATTACTTCACACAAATCATGAGAAACAACTGATAGTGAATAATTTTCAAAAGTCATAAATTAAAACTTTGTTGCCATTATGAAATTTTAAATTAAAAAGTAAAACCTCGCTGGACATACAAGATTATTTTCTAGGGTTCTGTAAAAGAAGAGTGTGAATAGGAGGAGTTAATAAGTTAGACTTCCTGATATGTTTAATATATAGATCTTAACTAGGTCAATAAACAAAGATATTAGCTTGAGCAAAACCAGATATATATCTCAAAGATAGACACTATTACTCTAACACCAAATCCAAGGCTACACAAGATCCAAGAAAAAAATGTAGCAAAACCATGGAGCAGTGGCGTAGCTAGGAATTTCAATCAGTGGTGTCATTTAACAAGTCATAATTAATGCTATTATTTTGTATTTTTAGTTCTACAAAACCTATTAATAATATTAGCATTCACATGATACTTGTAAATCAAATATATATTTTCAATTACATTGAAAAAAATAATTGAAATTAGTAAATTAAAAAAATCTTAATATTTCAAAAAAAAAAAAAAAACATTTTATAAGAATAAACACTACAATGGTCGTTAGAAAACTATATCGTTGAGACTCGAGGGAGAACAAATTTTTAGAATTATTTGAGGATAAACGCAACATAACTAATTGTTAGAATTATTTGAGGCATCCAACATAAAATCAATTGGTTATGCGTAGAGTAGCCTTTAAATTATATAATTCGAACTTGGGTGATTTAGCGAAGATGTGGATGAATCAAACTTGGGTAGTTTAGAGAAGTGATGTGGGATAAATCTCAAATAAATAGGCAAACAAATCAACAAATAAGGGGTACAAAGACAAACAAAATAGATTGCATTATGACACTAATTGGCCATAAATGGAGTAGTTGCTAGATTATATGAACTCAACCTAGTGGTTTAAAAAAAATGCCATGGAATAAGTCTCTAACATGAACAAATTATGAATTTATTTATAGAAGATTAAAAATGCAGCATAAGGTTTGATTTTTGTTTTTAACTCCACTGGGGTCAATTTGTAAACTTTCAATACTTGGTATTTTATTTCTAGATCTATTGGGGTTCAATTTATTAATACTCAAAACTTTTATATGGAATTTACATATACTCTTTAACAAAATTTTGAAGTTCAGTGGTGTCATCAAGATAGCTACGCCCCTGCCATGGAGTGAGATTGAGAAGCCTCTTGAAAACTAGCAAAATGAGGGGTATTGCCTATAATTTGAGAAATAATCATCAAAGGGAAGCCAATAAATTATTTACTATTGCAATCTTAGAATCAAATTTCAATTCAAACAATCAGAATACATGAGAATACATACACAATCAATGAGCAGCCATACATGCAAATACATACACAATCAATGAATTAGCGCTTTGAAACTAATGACAGAGAAAGGAAAAAGAGAGGGAAAGGTATCAAACCAGTAAAATCAAACCCATTTACGACATCAAACCCATAAAGCTCTAGAAATCAAACCAATTTAAGAAATCAACACGAAATTATTTAGTATAAATCATATAAAACCCTACAGCAAGAGTTGACAGTTGGGGAAATAGAGGAAGGGAGAGAGTGAGAGAGAGAGACCGAGAGCGAGATAGAGAGAGCACGATCGAGAGCGAGATACAAAGAGTGCGACCGAGGCAGAGAGGGAGAGAGCGGGAACCTGTGATTTGCGGCTGTGGCGGTGGCGATGTGCGACGTACGGTCAGCGACAGCAGTGAGGGACTGCACTAAGATGAGGTGGGGTGAGGTTTGGTGGTGATGTGTGAGGGAGAGAACTCTTGTGTTTGTATAAAGAGAGAAGAGAAGAGGGCGCGAATATTAAAAGTAAATTTCTCTCTTAAAGTTTTAGACCTTTAGCGACCACATAGATTATTGGTTGGCAAATGACCAATATATAACGACTAATACTTCTTGTAGCCAAATCTTAAGTAACAGCGACTAAAATATCAGTTGCTGAAATCCTTTGGCGACTAATTTTTTTCCCGTTGGAAAAAATGAGTATACTATGACTAATTTTATTTTTGTCACCAAAACTTTATCACCATGTTTGTTTCTAGTTTTTGAAAACACTTTTAAGAAAATTATACTTTCTCATTTTTCTTATTTTTTTGTTTTTACTTAATTTTTTTAATATTTACAAACACCTAACATAAATACACTTAAAAAGTATAATTTTCATTAAAAAATCTTTAAAAAAAATCACTAAACACCAAAAAAAAAAAAAAAAACTAAAATTCATTATATTTTTCGTATTTTTGTGTATTTATTAATTTTTTAAAATATTTTTTCACAAATATTTTACTTTTCAGATACATTTAAGTAAGGTACATCTAAAAAAGTAAAAAAAAAATTCTTAAAATTTTAAAAATATTCACTAAAAACAAAAAATACATGAAAAATAGAAAATTTAGTTTTCAAAAAACTGAATTCAGAAATTTGAAACTAAACACACTGAATATTTTTCGACGACCAAATCTCAAGGATGTTTAAGCAGTTAGAGCTTTTGACAAAGCCTCAAACACGTTGAAACTATTTTAGTCAGTCAAAGTATAAATACTTAATGGCATATTTAGACTAGAAAAATACTGTCTTCAAATTGGCGATGTGTGTAGTAGCACTTCATTTGAAAGGGCAATTTGTGAGGAAATGTATTGTTGCAAAACCTTGACATAAATTTCACTATAGCTGACATCTATTTTCTAATCATCGCCTTAGAAATAAGGACATCCAATTCATAGCATTAATCATTATGCATTACTAAACATTGTAACTTAATAAACGGGGTTGTTGCAGTGGTGGGCTGGTTTTAGCTTTAAAAGATTAGAACAGAAAATCTGGAGGGCCATACCTCTGGCAATTCTATGGTCCATTTGGAAGAGTAGGAATGAGATTGTGTTTTTGGGTACACAATCTGATATGAATGTGCTTTGTGATCTAATTAAAACTAGAGTGGCTTGGTGGATTAAAGCGGCATCTCCAAATTCAAATGTGCTCCATTACAAGTTGGAAATGAAGATTTCCAACTCATGAGCAAAGTTGTAAAATACTCAAGTTAACAAATTAATATATTAAACTCGAATATAGCTAAGTATGAAGGAGACCAATGTGAGAGAACGATATAAATAAGTGTAAGGAACACAAAGTTTGAATCATCTCCAACAATCTATACATAGTAAGAGACCTAGATAACACAATTTTCCCTAAATTCTAATCCAAATGTAAATTATAAAAAAAACCCGGAAACTAAGACTAAAAATTTACCTAAAATTTGGGTTTTTACTTGCACAATCGGCGATGAGACGACCTCAGATGATGATGATGATGATGATGATGATGGGGGGAAAGAAACCAGCGGCCTCACCACTCTTTGTGAGGGAGGAGTTGCCAATCGAGCTTTCGTGGGTGATGGATCTCAGTGAATCGGTGCTCCGGTTGCCGGCAAACACGAGGAGGTACGGCGAAGAAGAGTTGTTCCGTGGCTGTTGGAGAGACGGTGAGAGGGGGAGGGGAGAGGAGCAGTGGAAAGGGAGAGACACGCTGAAGAGAGAGAGGCGCTAGTTTGATTAGGGATTGGTTTGGAAACAAAATATACATATGTGGTCATTTTACACAATTCGTGACAAAACATTTTGGTTGCCAATTAATTTTACAACACCCTCCAAAATTTGAAATGTCTCCTTTCAAATATTTTAGTTCTTTGGCGACTTGAAATTTTTTTAGTCGCTTAAAATAACTTTTTTGGCGGCTAAACTTTTGGTCCCCAAAGATAAAAAGAAAATTTTTGTTTTTCATTCGGCGACCAAATAATTTTAGTCACTGAAAATAAATTATTGGTGACCAAACTGTTGGTCGCCAAAGATAAAAAAAATTTCATTTGGCGACTAAATAATTTTAGTAGCCAAAACTAACTATACAGCGACAAAAATATTTTTCAGTTGCTGAAAATAACTTTTTGCCGACCAAACTTTTGGTCGCCAAAGATAAAAAATTTTCAATTGGCGACTAAATAATTTTAGCAGCCAGAACTAACTATATAGTGACTAAAATATTTTTTAGTCGCTAAAAATAAATTTTTGAGGACCAACTTGTGGTCACCAAAGATAAAAAGTAAAATTTTGTTTTCATTCGGCGACCAAATAATTTTAGTAGCCAAAACACACTATACAACGACTAAATTATTTGTTAGTCGCTGAAAATAAATTTTAGTGACCAAACGTTTGGTCGTCAAAGATAAAAATGTTTTTCATTTGGCGACTAAATAATTTTAGTAGCCAAAACTAACTTTAAGCGACTAAAATATTTGTTAGTTGCTGAAAATAACTTTTTGCCAACCAAACTTTTGGTCGTTAAAGATAAAAAGTAAATTTTTGATTTTCATTCGGCGACTAAATAATTTTAGTAGCCAAAACTAACTATACAACGACTAAAAAAATTTTCAGTTGCCAATTGTGCCATTTTTAGCGACTAAATTTTTTTTGAGTCGCCAATAATCAATATATCCCGACCAAAAAATATTAGTCACTAAATATTGTACTTTTGCTAACTAACATAATTTATGGTCGCCAATTCCACAACTTTTGGCGACCAAAATTGTTTTAGTCGGCAAAAGTGGTCGCCAAAAGTATATTTTCTTGTAGTGCCCACACCCCTAAAAACCATTATCTCCTAAAACCTTAACAAACAAAAAAAAAAAAAACTCCCCAAAACCCATTCTCTCTCTCATGAAGGTGGAAGAAAATTATTTTTGAAGTGAATCGATCGGTGTAAGGAATGTGTTCTCTATGATGTTCACTTTTTTCTTTGCATTGAGTGCATATGTCTTCCTCCAATTCCATCCATTTCTTTAATCAACCCTAAACCCTAAAAACAATGGATATAATACATATAAATGTGTATGTATAGTTCGAAGGGAGCAAATTTGCATTTTTCTTAGTCTCAATCTTGCTCCTCCCCTATCCTCCGAAGTCTCTCTCCTCTCTTTTTCACTGAGAATGTTCGGATCTGTGTTCCTGAATAAATAAGCTATGTTCGGGCCTGTGCTCCTGAACAAATAACCAATGTTTGGGCCTGTGTTCCCGAACTTGATAAAACAAAAACTCCTACAAATATGAACAAATTTAACCCTTCAAAGTGTATCAGATTTCCATGTTCGAGCCTGTGTTCCCGAACAAATAACCAATGTTCGGGTTTGTGTTCCCAAATTTTGGTCATATATTCGGGAGTTCAGTACCAAAAAAAATAAGAACAGTTGTACCATTTTTGATGTGTTTTTCAAGAAACTTACCCTTACAAGGCCAACCTCCTCCGAACTAAGAACACTATCAAACCTATGAATCTCCTCTAAACTTACATTGTTGTGCTCCTCTCGTTTCATGAAGTTGTGATTGTTGGAAAAACTTTCACTCATTGCCACTGCCAGAGAAGTGTGTAATCAAATGGTTGCCATCGTTTCGCCGAAATATTGCCTCCGGAGAGTTCTCAACGTTTTGACGGTGGGATTTGGAAAGATGGATGGGTGGTGATGGAGGTGGGTGCTCTCATAAACCTTATCTCATGATTTAGTGGGTGTGTAGGCTTAATTATGAGATAGGGTGTCTCAAAATGATTGATGTCCTCTTTGTGTAATTTCATTAAGGTTATTATTGTAATTAAAAAAAAAAACAAAAAATAGGGGGTCCAAAATAATAAATGGGATGCTAATAGCAGCACTCATATTAAAACGCCCCAAAAGTTCATAACCTTGAACAACATTAATTAAATTCCTAATCACTCCTTTATTAGATACCCATTATATATATGTGCCAAAATCAATGTAATACCCAATTGCTCAACACTCTCATCATAATCCAAAATAAACACCCTTTCCATTACATTTCATCATTTGAAATATGATAATTTCCAAAACATTCACATGCATCAATACATTCAAAATATTCTTATCTTGATTCTATACCATGTGAATAGCTAATACAACAATGTAAATAGCAAGTAAAATGCCCTATGGGCTTACATCTTTCAAGGTTGAAACCTTGCTATCTCAACCCATATTGTTTAGCTCAAATTCTTTACAAAAAATGAACAACTAAACAGGAGCCTGCTTGAACTTAGCATGTATATGATCATGAATGCAAGTGATGTCATTTCATGTCAAAATGTTTTCCTTACTCGTAAATGCGACAATGCATTCCCTCCAAAATAAATCAAGTTCTGAACAATTCATAAACCAATTATTAGATCATGAATAACATCATGGAAATCCCTAGGCGATGTGTCTGCAAATAGTCTATTCAGAACTACCAAAAACCCACATTTACTAGCTGTTAACCAGAAGGGCAATCGGACACCTGACTCCGTGTTGGTTTCCAGATTTCCACTGAGGACCTCAAGCCAACTTAATCAATTTACAAACATTTTCTACACATTTTGGATTTAACCAAGTTATTTACTTCAATAAATGAACATTTTCCAATTGTCTCCCAAAAGAGTCCCAAAGACGATTTCTCAAAAGATGTCCAACAAAAACACATGAGAAAAATATGCAATGCCAATGTGAAGTATGAGTTGTAACAGTTTCAATTTTTCCTAGTTTCCAATTCATTTCTACAACAATCATGCAATCCTCCACTGATTGCCAAAAACAATTATCCTATCAAAGTATTTCATAAATGACAATACCAAAGCGTAACAAAATCATTTTCATCAATACATATCAACAACTCCCAACAATTCGTGAATTTCAAATAGTTTCAATAACGCAACAATATTCCATTTTCCAAGAAGATTCTCCCATTTCCAATACAAATTCACATTTCTCAAACCAAATTTCAATATACAATCAAAAACCCCAAATTTCCCATTTTTCGGGTTTTCACAAAATTTAAGGGTTTTCTCATTTTACAAGTCAAACCTTTGAAATCAAGATACCATTTTCTAATTAGAAATATGAACTTCAATATTTTAAAACAAGGAGAACAAGCCCTAGGTTTAGTACTATATAGCTTTACCAAAGCCTCAATGAATCCCAAAATCCATAGCTACAAAATACCACATATCCATGAGAATACAAACACACTAGAGTAATATAAATCCCTACCTCAACTAGAGAAGGAGGGAAAAATCCTAAAATTCGACGGTGGCAAAAAGACGATCTGCTCAGATTAGAACAACCCTCGACAAGCTCTACAATCTAACTCAAAGGAGCAAGGTGAGGGGATGATTCGGGGTGAGTAGATCAGAGAGTTTTGTGTGAGAAGCTAAAGTTTGAGAGAGAAAAGGTGGGTTACGAAGTAAAGGAAGAAAAGAGAGAGAGAGAGAGAGAGAGAGAGAGAAGAAGAGAGTGTTTGAGGGTCTATTTATAGTACTAGGACAATAGTGGTTATTAGCCCCAAAAGTCAATTAAAATATAAGTCAAAAATCCAAAAAATATAGGGCAAAAACGCAGCTGAAATTTCTAAGTTTCTGTCAAGTGTCGACACCACAAAGCCCAAGCGTCGACACCAAAAAACATTGTTGCATCCAAAACAGTCAAGTCAAGCGGTGTCGACACCAAGAAGAGGCAATGTCGATACCAGAAAGCAGAAACATCCTGAGAAAATTAAAAAAAAAGAAGCAGAAACTCTCTTCTTCGTTTCTTCTTCTCTTCTATTCTTTGTTTTCTTCTTTTATTCTTCTTCTCTCCATTTTCTTCTTTTATTCTTCTTCTCTTCATTTTCTTCTTTTCTTCTTCTTCTCTTCTGTTTTTCTTTTCTCTTTTTTTTTTCCCTTTTTCTTTTCTTCTTTTATATTTCTGATTTAGTTTCTCTCTTCCTTCTTCTTCTTCCTCCTTTTTTTTTTAAATTTTTAAATTTTATTTTTATTTATTTATTTATTTTTATCTGAGTAGCCTTTTTTTTCCTTTCTATTTTTTTGGTATCCTTATTTTTTTTTTAAAAAAAAAATCAAATTTTATTAAAATCTTGTGGGTACTGTTTTTATTAATTTTAAACATATATTACTTTTTTTAAATTTTTTTTATACATATATTAAATAAATAAATTCTATATATTGAACGTATCTTCAGCGTGTTGTGACCCTTGTTTTTTTGAAAATTTGTGTGTTCGCGTGTCCATGGTCCCAAACTCCCAAACCATCTTCAGAAATGAAGGCCTTGCCTCAGCAACATGGGTCTGGACCTGATTCTCAGCTCTGAGAATGCCCAAGGATTCCCTCAAAGCTCCTGCCATCTCGCGAGCTAAGGCACCCATGGCCTACTGACTCACTGGCTCGGCCACATTGGCCTGACCAACACCCTCCTGTTGCTCCGGAATCTCATTCGGTGGAGGCATCTCCTGCCTCCTAGGCCTACCTCGCCTACCACCACGTCCTCGTCCTGACATCCTAATAAAGGTAACGAAGAATATTAGCACATTCACAAATGTGCCGAAACTATAACACTCGCGTCCTAATGCATGGACAACAATAATTCACTCCACGTAAGCACATAATCACATAAGCACTTACGAATTTCATTTCCGGATAATGATAGTCCCATGGCGTTACTAGAGTTCCAGTTAGAAACAGCATTGATCAAGTGCTTTTCCAACAAGACTCACAGAAACCCAAGAATCCAATCAACATCCTAGAAACCAAATCCCATACCCATATAGTCGCATAAACATGGTATCACATAAGCACATAACATTACACATAAGTCTCTAACAAGCGAGACAAACCCATTGTGATACTAATCACTTCCCACGTACCCAAGTATTCAAACCCGGTACGCTCTGATACCAAGTTGTAACGCCCTCAAAATAAACCCATAAATCATACATTCTTGACATGCTCAGACATAAAGGAGTAAAGCATAATTACATATCATCAGAGTATTCATTACAAAATGTATTACATGTTGACAACAAAAGTAAATGCCCTACGGGCTTACAACTTTCCAAGCCAACACTTGGTTACAAAAAGAGTGAGTACTAACTCAAAACAGATAATAAGCCCTTGGCTTGATATACATGTAATACAAAAATGTAATCACAAAAGATGTCCCAGCCACTAAGCCTCTCAAGCTACGTCCTTGGAGGTGGCATGCTACCTGTACCTGAAAATGATGTCCCATATAGGGTGAGCCAACGCCCAGTAGAGATATGCTAAACATAACATGAGCAATAACTAAAACGTTAGCATTCGATAAATGTTTAACTCACACGAATCAATTCATAATCCATTTCAATTACATGACAAAAGTGGCCATGTTTCATTCCGTTTTCCATTTCTTATCCAATTCTCAATTCATAACTATGGCTCAGAACCTGGCCAATCAATTTGATTGAGATCACGTCTCATATCAACAGCATTTCTATTTCAGATGAGATAATAACTCATATTAAACATTTCACACTTCATACAGATACACATTTTGGTGCTGTATCAATAACACGTAACAACACTTCCATACTTCACAAATGATACACATTTTAGTGTTGTATCAATGAAGTCCATCCCCTATCTTCTCCCAAACAATAACCGGTTTAGAGGTCCATCCCCTATCTTCCCCAAAACCGTGGAGTACATCCCCTATCTCCTCCCATACAACACAATGTATATAAACACATATCATATACATAGCCCAATCAATACATAAAATTCATGTATTATATCAACCGCCATATTCGATGGCATACTCACTTGATTAGTTTTAGTTTGCCTAATCATCATGCATTGTCTACAACATTCAAGACTACCCTCCACCGGTAGCCCAAAGCAATTATTTATAAACAGATAATAATTTCATCCAACAGATAAATTATCGACAATTTCCAAGGTGAGTGATTAATAATTCTAACTTCACCATTCTATCTCATAATGAGTCAATTTCATATTCTACAACTCAATTTCATATTTCCATAACATCCCCAAATTAATTGTATAAATTAATTTATAACAAAAATTAGGGTTTTCTTCCATCTTTCTCAACTTTGGCCCAAAGGCACAAATATTACAACCAACAACAATACCATCATTTTAAAACCCAAATTACATATTTATGAGTCAAAATAATAAAACCCCTTTTTCATACCTTTGAAACCCTAACACCCAAAATTACCCAAATCAAACCATTTATACAAAAAACTCAACATCTATGTTAAAGCACATAAGAATGAGTAAGAATCCGTACCTCAAATTCGGAGCTCAAAGGAGGAAGATGAAGAAATTCGAAATGCTCCAAACCCCAATATTTTCGGATCAAAATGTAGCCCTCAATGATCCCCGCACTTTTTACAAAGGGCCAAGGATAGAAAATCACTCCTACTAGATCAAACCCTAGAGAGAAGTTGTGTTTTTAGAGTGAGGTGCTCTCAAATGGAGGTTTAGAAAAGTAAGAGAGAAAGGAAATGTGAAAAGTGATTCAAAATCACCCAGCTGCCCTCTGATATACGACTAGTCCGCTCGAGCGGAGAATAGGACGCTCGAGCGTCAAGCACAAAAAACTGGACCCGCTCGAGTGCAAGGGTACCCGCTTGAGCGCCAAGACACAACTGCAAAACACACCCGCTCGAGCGCAAAGGGAAAGCCGCTCGAGCGTAGATTTCCCTCTTCCAGTACTTTTACAGGCAATGAACTACCCGCTCGAGTGCCATGATACCCGCTCGAGCATGACCCGTTCGAGAGTAAGAAAATCCGCTCGAGCGTGAAAAACACATCTGTAGAAGTTTTGTAGAGGCATGAAATGCTGAGAGTGTGTAAACCCCGCTCGAGCGCAAGAAGACCCGCTCGAGCGGACAACCAAAAATCAAACTCTGCTCGAGTGCAAAGGGACCCGCTCGAGCGTACCACCAAAATTCTGGACAACAAGGAATGGGACTAAAGCTCAACCAACCTGTTCGAAACACGCCCAATACATCCTAAAACTCAAACACACGGAATTAAAGGATAACAACAAGATATACAACCACAAACTCCACGGAACCTAAGTCCGGAATACAACAATCAAAGGAAGAGAAACTGGGATCGCTATACAAATCCTCTCACCGCCTCTCTATTTTGTCGTCGTGCAGTTAAAGAGTGCTATGAGTCATCATCACCATCTTCAAAGCTCAAAAACAGATATGTATGAGTCATCATCATCATCTTCAAAGCTCAAAAATAGATTTGTTTCATCATCCTTGAGATTTGTGATTATATATGTTTTTCGAAATCAAATATGAGAAATAGATATATATATATATATATATATATGTTTATCTATATATATACATATGAATATGATTTTTTTATCTTTTTTTTTTCTTTTTTTTTTTCTTTTCTTTTAAAGATTTGAGCTCAAATCTAGTAAAGGATCATCTTTATGTGTGTGTACAATAATCATCCAGATCCTCCTCTCTTTTTTCTTTTTTTTTTTGGTAGTTGTTGTTGTTGTTGATGATGATGTGTAGTTGTTGTTGTTGATTATGATAAAACATATTGCAGATCCATATGTTTGGTTTAAACAGACAGTGGGTGGTTTTCTAGCGAGGAAAGACCGACCGGAGTTGTTGATTTTGAACAAATAGATAGTAGGAAGAGATATAAATTTTCAATAGAGATTTTTTTTTATTGTTGTTAGATTTTCAACAGATAGATTTGTTATTGTAGTTGAACAGATAATAAAATTGGAATAAATAGATTTAAACAGATAAATGCAAAAATTCAACAGATAATAAAATTTGGACATATAAGGGAAAAAATTAAACAGATAGTCAAAAAATTTGAACAGATATATATATATATATATATTAAACAGATAGGGGACAAAATTTTAAACAAATAGATATAAATTTGAACAGATAATTAAAAATTTGAATAGATAGAAAAAAATTTAAATAGATAGATATAAATTTGAACAGATAGTCAAAAAAAGTCAAACAGATAAAAAAAGTGAAGGGTAAAATTGGAAACAAAATGTTCTTTAAAACCAATAAAAGGATTTCTCACTAAACTAGGGTGATTCTACTTACACCACTACTTTATCTCTTTACACCATCTATATGAGATTTTTTTTTCTTCTAATTTTATCCATGTGTGAAATTACTTTTAAGGACAAAACACTAAAATTAAATATATTTTATTATCTCCTTACACCCTTGGTCTTCAATCCCTACTCCTATTTTTCCTTTCTCAACTTTTCTTTTCTCTTACACATTTTTTTCAAAAAGTGAGAATCATAGTGTTTTGATCATCAAAGAAAGCAATGGATGAAGAAACAGTGGTGAAGAACCATCAAAAAAGTGAAATGGTGAGTATTTTTATTTGTTTGGTAGGTTTTTGCTTCGATTTTCTGGCTTGGTCTTTGACTTTTGTGATGCCAAACAAAAAATATAAGTTTGGTAGCTGCCGAATAAAAAATACATTTCCAATAATATAAGGCCGGATTTTTTAAATTTGTTCGGCTACTTATTACCATGTATTTTCAGTTTCATTTTTTTATATTTTTTTATGTTTTTTGCTTGGAAGGATTATACTTATACTCATTGCAACAACGCAAGTACTGCATTATTAGTGGACTCCAATCATGAATTCATTAAAAATAAGGTTTGTTAAGTTTTTTATGAATACGATTTTTTCTTATTTTTAATTTGTATTGAGTTTTATTAATAATTTGATGTATAAATATATTTATTATGTTTAGATTTATAGTAGTCATCAAGTATTAATTAAATGGGCTTCTGACGTTGGGAAGAAGACTGGATTTGTCATTGTTATAAAGACATCAGATGCGGGAGGTAATGGCAAAAAACCAAGACTTATCCTTGCTTTGTGAAAGAAGTGGTTATTATAGAGACAACAAGAAGATCAATAGGGAACAATTGAGGTTGATAGGTCCTAAAAAGTGTGGATATCCATTTCTATTAAAGGGGGAAAATTTCCTACAAGTGATGAGTGGATGTTGCATGTCTTATGCGGAGTGCACAATCATCTGTCTGCTGAACATCATGAAGGGCACTCATTTGCTGGCAGATTATCTAAGGAGGAAAACGCTGGACAAACCTATTTTTTCCAGCAACATAACACCGGAAAAATGTAAATTGTCTAATATCGTGTGACCGAACGAACACTTCACAATGGGCTCCACTGACTTTGTTGTGAAGTAAATTGAAATTATCCAATTGTATGGCAACATAATGTTAGGAAAAAATAGTTTGTCTGGTAACACGGCACTGGAATAATTGAAATTCATTAGCATTTTATTATCGAACTGGCCCAGTACAAATTATTACCACATTATTTGGAAGGAAGTAGCTTTGTAAATGTATAGCAACAAAACGCCGGACAAACCAATTTATTTCAGCGTTATAACACTGAAGTTATGTAAATTGTTTCGCATTGTGTGACCGAATAGGCACTTCAATGTGGGCTCTACTGGCTTTGTTATGAAGCAAACTAAAATTATCCAATTGAACGGCAACATAATGTTGGGAAAAAAAAATTTATCTGGTAACATGGCACTGAAGTAATTCAAATTGTTTAGCATTGTATTACCGAACAAGCCTAGCACAAATTAAAAAACATTGTTTAGGAGAAAGTGGCTCTGTAAATATATAGCAGCAAAATGCTGGAGGGATCTATTTTTTCCGACAACAGAACACTAGAATAATGGAAATTGTTTAGCAATGTGCCACTGAACTGGCCCATAGCACTGAAAAAAATAATGTTACTTCCAGAAAATGGTACCATATCACTCCACAACACTTTAATATCATTACAATGCATTACAAACAATAACAAATCCATATGTTCACCAAAATAATTTTTCATTAAAATCATCACATAAATATTGAATACAAAATAGATGTGAAATTGTTTAAAATTCATACAAAAGTATGACATTTCATTACTTGTCTAACCAAACATCCAGTTTACCAAAGATCCAAGACATCCACAAAAACTATGCCATTAGGAAAAAATATATCTCAAACTCTGTACGGGCTAGGCATTCACAACAACTATGCCATAAAAAAAAATAATAATAAAAAACTAGATCCCAACTCTCATGTATGGTCAACACAAAAGTATATCCCAAACTTTATACGGGCTAGGAATTCACAAAAACTATGCCATAAAAAAAAAACTAGATCCCAACTCTCATGTACGGTCAACACATAACTATGACATAAAAAAAAAAAAAAAAAAACTGATCCCAATCCTCATGTACGGTCCATCCTACGACATTTACGATAGTAGACTTGATGCTCTGTACCTGTCGATGTAGATCCCAAACTCTGTCCATCAAGAACTTGCAACATCCTACCAATGGTTTCATACAGCATGTCAGGGTGCAAGACACACTCATCACGACCAAGCCTATGGACTGCAGCACTAACACTGAAAGCACCATCATTACACTGAAAATAAATTGATAAAAATCGTACTTAGTGTTTGATTTATAGTGAACTACTTAAAAGTGAAATAAGTTAATTCACAATTCACTTACCCACTCAAGATCCATATTAACATTATTATCGGGACGTTGAACACATGGATCAAACTGAGAGTGATGCGTAGGATTTTGAACAACCCGGTGCGAAATACGAGCATACCATTGAAGGTATCCCCGTACACATTCAGATGGGCTCTGCTATACAGGCACACTATGAACGTTAATGGACAACACATGATTCTCCCATTGCGCCCATATCGTGCCATTGTATTGATGCATGATTTTGTACTGTCTTGGTTTACTGCCTCGTGTAGCTCAAATAGGAGATAATGGTGCTGGTGGGATGGTTTGGACCCTACCACACTGTAGCGACCCTAATTTTCTTCAGTCATTTATTTATTATTATGATTATTATTGTCTTATTTTATTTTTGGCTTTATTACTTGTGTGGTCACATGAAATTTAATGTGGTATTTAATGAATTTAATGTGGTAATTAATAAATTTAATGTGTTATTCAATTAATCCACATATATATATATATATATATATTTGTTATAAAAAAAAAGAGATGCTATATATATATATTTAATCTTATATTTATATATATTATAATTATATGTAATATATAATATAATATATTATAATAGTCATATTAGATTAGGATAGGAAATTAGGTTATTACATATATATATATTATATAAGTAGTCAAAGTAGGTTTTAATCTCTTTTGGTGAAAAGTTTCATATCAGCAGCCGTAGGTGAGAAATTGAGAGAGAGCAGAGCGACGGCGGCAGTGGAGAGAGAGAGGGAAAAAAAATTATTAGGGTTTTGTTTTGGTGGCTCTATTAGTTCTTCAAACACTTTCTTGATCTTCAAAAAAATATAGTGAGTACAAAACCCACTTTCCTTGATTTATATTTAATTCGTTGTTTTTATTTATTTATTTTTATTTAATTGATGTTAGTTTGATTTTATTTTTACCTAAAGATGATAGATTGTTTTTAATTACTTTGATTAGTTGTGTAGGTAAAGTTTAGGGTTTTTAGATGATTGATTTATTTTAATTATTTTGTTTAGTTGTGTATGTAAGGTTTAGGGTTTTTAGTTGATTAATTGATTTTAATTATTTTGATTAGTTGTGTATGTCAGATTTAGGATTTTTATATGGATTTATTTTATTGTTGTAATCACACTCATGATTATATGAAATTAAAATTAATTAGGAACCCATAGATAAATTCCTTACACTCCATCATGACTCCATGGATTGTTGTTTTATTTGAGTGATGGTGAGAAAGAGTGTATAAAAAAAGTGAGGATTATGAGATTTTTTGAATGCCTTAGACTCGGCATTGTTATGTTTATTCTCATGTGTGAGATGTTGTGTGTATATATATTGTTGCCTCGTTCTCATGAGTAGACGAGTGCTTTGATTTGCGCGCGTTCGTATATGCTAACCATCCGGGGAGTGTGAGTCAAACTCGGGACGATATCCCCGTGCAAGTTTGGCTTCGGAGCGGTGTTAGATATACGGGAGGCATATGGGATATATGTGTAGGCCGGAAGGGGAGGGCCGAAGTGGTGGAGTTAAGGTACAAAAATTTAATTATGAGTTTATTGATATGTACATCTTGACAAATAGTAATCGACCTCAATAAATTATGAAATTTGAGCAGAGGCATGTATACGTGATTTTGGACAACTTTGTGTTGTAGCTTTTTATTAAAAAGATCAATTAGAACTTATAATCAGATGACCTTGGTTATTGTCGGTTTGATTCATTTTGGTAATGCAGACTTTATAGGCTGTTTTAACCCACGAAACGAGCTTATTTTTATTGGTTTCGCGTAAACTGAAGGAAAACATTATTCTGCACACTTTTCATGTTTTGAACTTTTTCAAAAAAAATCATCTTAGTTTTTGTTCATTTTTAGTTTTAGATTTTTCGATTGAATTCCGTCTAGATTTTTAAATCAAGTTTTTCTCTTAACCTGTTCAGTTTCTGTTAAATTCGTTTGCGTTGTCTTTTAGGAAATTTGATTCTGTACAACTTTCGTTCTTTGAGTTTTGGTCAATTCAAATTATTTAAGCAGGAAACGGTGCATTTTTATACGTATTCAGCAAGTTACTTATGATTAATTTATACTAACATTATTTTTTTGTAGGATGGTGGGTCTTACTAACTTTTTATGCGGGGCTGACCTACCATAGTTCTATTTCTATTTTGCTTATGTTATAATAAATTTATATTTCGTTGTGTACGGACAAAAAACTAAATGCCACCGTATCTCGGGAAACTACCCATTCGTCTCGATGCGGTTGGAACTACTTGTCTTGTCCCGTGATAAGAATTAAATGTTTTTTTTTGTCTGTGTCTGGTGGACACGTGGGTGTTAAATCTTGTACTCATACCAGTATACCTGTATACTGACCCGTTTTGTCTCTTGGCAACTCGGGTGCGTTCTGTTTGAGCGCAACCGAGCTTCCTTTGTAGGATTAGTAGAGGCTACGGTGGTGACGAGAAGTAACTATAGTTTTTGGGCATATATCTTGGATTTCTTTTGTTTTCTTGAGCTTAGGGTTGTTAGTAGTTCATATATTTACTATTTTTTTTTTTTATGACTTTAGTATTGGAATAATTTGGTATGGTTTGTAATCGTACATTATTTAAGTTACTTTGATTACGTATTGTTACTTTAATGTTTGAGATATTGGTTAGTTATTAATTGTGGTGGATGGTTTTGTTGGAGTTTAGTTTTTCTTGTTTCACCTCTAGGATTTGGATGATGGAATATTGATTGGGGTTTAGCCCTAATTTGATATTTAATTGTCCGAATTTTGGGGCGTGACAGTTTGGTATCAGAGCTCTAGGTTACCCTAGACTTGTGAGAGTTTAGGTGATCCTCGGATTGTGGAAACATGGATTAGCTGGTTTAGGTTGGTAGTTGAATTTATTCTAAGTATTCATGAACGAATCTTTTTGTGTGTTAACTTGAAGGTGATGGCTGGAAGGTATAATTTGAGAAGCGCTGAGTCCAATGGCATAGGGGAAGGAACAGCTGCTAACGTAGCGGCAGCGGCAACGGTGACTGCTACCGAGGCAACCAATACGGTGCAGGTTAATATGGGAGAGATGATGGCTCAATTACTTCAGGTTGTGCAGAACAATAATCAAGGCCAGCAGGGAGATCCCTTTGCGAAGAGAAACAAAGACTTTGGTTCTTTGGGAGGCCAAAAATTCTCTGGGGATGAAGGACCTATTGCAGCTGACGCTTGGGTTCAGAGATGTGAGATGGTGTTTGGTCGTATGCAGCTCAGCTTGAGGGAGCAGCCCTATTTTGGTGGAACTCGTGGAAGGAGGGTATAGATTTGACGACTTTGACTTGGGCAGATTTCAAGATTCGTTTTGACCGGAAGTTTGTTCCTGCTGCTATTCGGTCTCAACTGAGTGATGAATTTTCGAAATTAACTCAAGAGGGTAGAACAGTGATCGAGTATGTCACCAAGTTTAATGAGTTGTCCCGTTATGCCCCTTACTTGATTGACACGCAGGAGAAGAAGAATGAGAAGTTTATTAAGGATTGAATCATTACTGTCTAAGTCCCTTATTCCCTTTTGATGCGAACCGTTTGACAGGGTTTTGACTTGGCACTAAAGTATGAGGAAAAAGAGAAGCAGTAAAGAAGGAAGGCCAAGGTCGGAGAAACTTCTAGAGGGAGTCACTTCCAGCAAGCG
The DNA here is from genome assembly GCA_030407325.1 of Camellia japonica. Classification (NCBI taxonomy): domain Eukaryota; kingdom Viridiplantae; phylum Streptophyta; class Magnoliopsida; order Ericales; family Theaceae; genus Camellia; species Camellia japonica. Next base: position 134,597,021 of record JAPPVO010000003.1, read on the forward strand.
GGATGGGAGCAGATACAGACCTTATGATCAAAGACATAGGGGTCACAGTTCAGAGGCCACATGCAAGGTAGTCAGGGAAATTTCAGACCTCAGGGTAATTTCCGGTCCCCCCACAGGGAAATTTCCAGCCACAGGGCACTATTATCAGAGACAGGGTGGTCCGCGCCCCCAGGGTTATCAGGACAGCGGCAACAAGTGCCACAGTTGGGTTATCGTCCTCCCGTACCTCAGTTTGGGACCCCCACCTATCAGACCAGTAGCACCTCAACCGATCAATAGGAAGTGTTTTGGGTGTCATTTAGGACATGTAATCAAGAATTGCCCTCAGAGACAGCAAGGCGCGACAGGGTCAGGCAGCTCCAGCCAGGGCATTTGCAGTATGCCAGGAACTGACAAAGTGCAAGGTACTTTTAATCTCTTTCAAGAACCCTTAAGAGTTCTTTTTGATACGGGTGCCTCTCATTCTTTTATATCTAACTAGACGTTTGTAGAAAGAGACATATTGTAACTACCTCTTTGTCTAGACCTATTCGTGTTGAGACCCTTAGGAGGGCAGTTACTCTTTATGAGATGTGTAAAGATTTTGAGATTGATTTTGCGGGTAGAGTCTTGCATGCAGACCTAATTGTGTTAGGGTTTGAAGGGTTCACAATTATTTTGGGTATGGATTGGCTGCGAAAATACTTTGTAACTCTAGATTGTGCTGGAAGGACTTAGGCCTTGTTGGAAAGACTAAATAAGTGCACTTTTTGTCTTTTTGACTAAAAAGTGAGGTTGAAAATATGGATGTTTGGGTTAACTTTTTGACTTTTTGGAAAAATGTGTAATAAAAATTGTAAAAATTAGTTTTTAGATGAAAATTTGAATTGGGAGTTGTGCAGCCGTAATTGTTGACTTTTGGTGAATAGTGTTAACTTTTAAACTTTTTGAGTAACTTTTTGGCTTTTTAGATTATTCTCTACATCCCAAACTTAGCCTAAATATAGATATTCCCGGTATGCCACGGCTTACCCATACTTCTAGCGATGGAGAAGAGTCGGTGATGACGAGTTTTCTGTGCTCGGTAGAAGTTTCTAAGCAGGATTTAGTGAGGTAGATGTGGTGCGTGAGTTTGAAGATGTATTTTAGGAGATACCTGGACCTCCTCCTTGACGGGTAGTAGAATTTCGCATACCTAGTTCCAGGAACTGCACCAATTTCTAAGGCAGCATACAGAATGGCGCCTAAAAGAGCTTGTGAGATGAGAAGCAGCTGGAAAGATGCTCAAAAGGGTTCATTCGTTCAAGTAACTCCCCGTGGGGAGCACCTGCGATCTTTGTCTCCAAGAAAGATATCACTCTCCGTATGTGCATAGATTACAGAGAGCTGAACAAGGTGACTATCAAGAACAAGTATCCACTACCTAGAATTGATGATTTGTTTGATCAGTTAAGGGGGCAGCCATTTTCTCTCAGTTTGATCTGAGAACGGGTTACATCAGATGGGGTGTATCAGAGGAAGTATCCGCTTACTGCTTTTCCGGACCCGGTATGGTTGTACGAATTTCCTGTAATGCCTTTTGGTTTGACTAATGCTCCTGCCTATTTCATGGACTTGATGAACAGAATTTTTCAACTGTATTTAGATAAGTTTGTGATTATCTTTATAGATGATATCCTGGTGTATTCTAAGAATGAGGAGGAACACAGAGAACACTTGAAAGTCGTGTTGCAAACTTTGAGGGAGCAACAGTTATACGCTAAGTTCAGTAAGTGTCACTTTTGGGAGAAAGAAGTTCGATTTTTGGGACATGTTGTGTCGAATCAAGGGATAGCGGTAGATCCTGAAAAAGTTGTTGCGGTCAAAGAATAGAAGCAGCCCACGAACCCTACAGAGGTGAGAAGTTTTTTAGGACTAGCCGGTTATTACAGAAGATTTATAGAGAAGTTTTCCACTATTGCAGCACCCATGACCAAGTTGACCCGCAAGAATGTGAAGTTCATATGGACAGATGATTGTGAGAAAGCTTTGCAGGAGTTAAAGCAGCGGTTGACTACAGCACCGGTGTTAACTATACCGGTACAAGGGAAAAGTTAGTAGTGTTTACTGATACGAGTGGAACTGGGTTGGGATGTGTATTGATGCAGCATCAGAAGGTTGTATCTTATGCTTTCTCGACATCAAACCTCATGAGAGACGATATCCTACTCATGACTTAGAGTTGGGCAGCGATGTTTTTGCGTTGAAAGTGTGGCGACACTACTTGTTTGGGGAGCACTTTGAGTTGTACACAGATCACAAGAGCCTCAAATATCTCTTTTTCTCAAAAAGAGTTGAAAACATGGCAACATAGATGGTTGAATTTATCAGTAGTAATGATTTCGAGATCCTTTACCACCCAGGGAAAGGAAATGTAGTCGCTAATGCACTTAGTCGACAACATGAGATTATGGCTTCTTTGATGATTCAAGAATGGAAGTCCTTGGAGTTAATTTCGATGCATGATATTCAACCAATAGAGAGTGCTGAGAGGGCATACATTGGTAGTTTGACCGTGCAGCCGACGTTACTGGGTAAAGCTCGTCAGTTGCAGAATTTAGATGGATTTCTCGTTAGCCAAGCTCGATGACCTTGTAGTGGATTTGATCGATGATTGTCCTACTGATTGGTCTGTGGACTCAGATGGGGATTGCGATTCAAGGCAGGTTGTGTGTACCTAATATTGTTGAATTGAGGAAAAGAGATTATGGATGATGCCCATAGGTCCCGATATACAATTCACCCTGGTGGACTAAGATGTATCATGACCTGAGAGAACGTTTTGGTGGGAAGGTATGAAGAAGACGTAGGAGAGTATATTTCTCGATGTTATGTGTGCCAACAGGTTAAGGCAGAACATCAACGACCGTTTGGACTGTGCAGCCTCTTGAGATCCCTACTTGGAAGTGGGAGTGCATCTCTATGGATTTCGTGGATGGATTGCCGCGGTCTAAGCGAGGCAATGAATCTATTTGGGTGATAGTGGATCGACTCACAAAGTCTGCTCATTTATTCCTATCAGTGTTCACCGAACTGCGGCTAAACTAGCTAGGCTATATATTCGGGAGGTGGTGCGACTTCATGGCGCACCCGTTTCTATAGTTTCGGATCGTGATCCGTTGTTTGTGGCAGAGTTTTGGGAGAGTTTTCAGCATGCTTTGGTGCTAGGTTAGACTTGAGCACGGCTTATCATCCCCAGACAGATGGGCAAAACTGAGCAGTAAATCAGATCTTGGAGGATATGTTGAGAGCTTGTGTCCTCGATCTTGGTGGTAGTGGGAAGAACACTTGCCATTGGTGAGTTTGCTTATAATAATAGCTATCACTCCAGTATCGGGATGCACCTTTGAGGCTTTGTATGGGAGGCCATGTCGATCACCTGCTTGTTGGATGGAGGTAGGAGATGCGCCGTTGTTAGGGCCAGAGTTGTGAGGGAGACTACGGAGAAGGTAAATATTATTCGGGAACGTATTAAGACTGCACAAAGTCGTCAGAAGAGTTACGCTGATAGAAAACGTAAGGGGTTGAGTTGAATGTTGGAGATTTCGTGTTTTTGAAGGTCTCGCCGATGAAGGGTATTATGCGGTTCGGAAAGAAGGGAAAGTTAGCACCTAGATTTGTGGGACCATATGAGATCATTGAGAGGATTGGTAATGTGGCTTACAAATTAGCTCTACCACCTGCTTTAGCTTTGATTCACAATGTGTTCCATGTATCTTTATTGCGGAAGTGTGTGCAAGACCCATCCCAAGTAGTATCACCAGAAGTGTTGGAGATTAGTGATGATCTAACGTATGTGGTGCGACCGGTTACTATTCTAGATCGGGATGCAAAGCAGTTGCGGCGCAAGAAAGTGAACTTGGTGAAAGTGCAATGGAGTGAAGATGAGAACGACATTACCTGGGAGTTAGAAGAGAAAGTTCGGCGTATGCACCCTGAACTTTTTGCTTAGTACCCTTCCTATCGAATCTCGGGACGAGATTCTTTTGAGGTGTGTATATTGTAGCGACCCTAATTTTCTTAAGTCATTTATTTATTATTATGATTATTATTATCTTATTTTATTTTTGGCTTTATTACTTGTGTGGTCACATGAAAATTTAATGTGATATTTAATGAATTTAATGTGGTAATTAATAAATTTAATGTGTTATTCAATTAATCACATATATATATATATATATTTGTTATAAAAAAAAAAGAGATGTTATATATATATATATTAATCTTATATTCATATATATTATAATTATATGTAATATATAATATAATATATTATAATAGTCATATTAGATTAGAATAGGAAATTAGGTTATTATATATATATATATTATATAAGTAGTCAAGGTAGGTTTTAATCTCTTTTGGTGAAAAGTTTCATATCAGCAGCCGTAGGTGAGAAAATTGAGAGAGAGCAGAGCGACGGCGGCAGTGGAGAGAGAGAGGGGAAAAAAAAAATTATTAGGGTTTTGTTTTGGTGATTCTATTAGTTCTTCAAACACTTTCTTGATCTTCAAAAAAATATAGTGAATACAAAACTCACTTCCCTTGATTTATGTTTAATTCATTGTTTTTTTATTTATTTATTTTTATTTAATTGATGTTAGTTTGATTTTATTTTTACCTAAAGATGATAGATTGTTTTTAATTACTTTGATTAGTTGTGTAGGTAAAGTTTAAGGTTTTTAGATGATTGATTTATTTTAATTATTTTGTTTAGTTGTGTATGTAAGGTTTAGGGTTTTTAGTTGATTAATTGATTTTAATTATTTTGATTAGTTGTGTATGTCAGATTTAGGATTTTTATATGATTTATTTTATTGTTGTAATCACACTCATGATTATATGAAATTAAAATTAATTAGGAACCCATAGATAAATTCCTTACACTCCACCATGACTCCATGGATTGTTGCTTTATTTGAGTATGGTGAGAAAGTGTGTATAAAAAAAAAGTGAGGATTATGAGATTTATTTGAATGCCTTAGGCTCGGCATTGTTATGTTTATTCTCATGTGTGAGATGTTGTGTGTATATATATATTGTTGCCTCGTTCTTATGAGTAGACGAGTACTTTGATTTGCGCGCACGTATATGCTAACCATCCGGGGAGCGTGAGTCAAACTCGGGACGATATCCCCGTGCAAGTTTGGCTTCGGAGCGGTGTTAGATATACGGGAGGCACATGGGATATATGTGTAGGCCGGAAGGGGAGGGCCGAAGTGGTGGAGTTAAGGTACAAAAATTTAATTATGAGTTTATTGATTTGTACATCTCGAAAAATAGTAATCGACCTCAATAAATATGAAATTTGAGCAGAGGCATGTATACGTGATTTTGGACAACTTTTGTGTTGTAGCTTTTTATTAAAAAGATCGATTAGAACTTATAATCGGATAACCTTGGTTATTGTCGGTTTGATTCATTTTGGTAATGTAGATTTTATAGGCTGTTTTAACCCGCGAAACGAGCTTATTTTTATTGGTTTAGCATAAACTAAAGTAAAAATTATTCTGCACACTTTTCATGTTTTGAACTTTTTCGAAAAAAATCATCTTACGGCAGTTTTTGTTCATTTTTAGTTTCAGATTTTTTCAATTGAATTCCGTAGATTTTTAAATCAAGTTTTTCTCTTAACCTGTTCGTTTCTGTTAAATTCGTTTGTGATATCTTTTAGGAAATTTGATTCTGTACAACTTTCGTTCTTTGAGTTTTGGTCAATTCAAATTATTTAAGCAGGAAACGGTGCATTTTTATACGTATTCAACAAGTTACTTATGATTAATTTATACTAACATTATTTTTTTGCGGATGGTAGGTCTTACTAACTTTTTATGCAGGGCTGACCTACCATAGTTCTATTTCTATTTTGTTTATGTTATAATAAATTTATATTTTTTGTACGACAAGAAACTAAATGCCACCGTATCTCGGGAAACTACCCATTCGTCTCGATGCAGTTGGAACTACTTGTCTTGTCCCGTGATAAGAATTAAATGTATTTTTGTCTGTGTCTGGTGGACACGTGGGTATTAAATCTTGTACTCATACCAGTATACCTGAATACTGACCCGTTTTGTCTCTTGGCAACTCGGGTGCGTTCTGTTTGAGCGCAGCGAGCTTCCTTTGCAGGATTAGTAGAGGCTACGGTGGTGACGAGAAGTACTATAGTTTTTGGGCATGTCTTTGGATTCTTTTGTTTTCTTGAGCTTAGGGTTGTTAGTAGTTATATATTTATATTTTTTTTATGACTTTAGTATTGGAATAATTTGGTATGGTTTGTAATGTACTTTTTAAGTTACTTTGATTACGTTGTTACTTAATGTTTGAGATATTGTTAGTTATTAATTGTGGTGGATGGTTTTGTTGGAGTTTAGTTTTTTTGTTTCACCTCTAGGATTTGGATGATGGAATATTGATTGGGGTTTAGCCCTAATTTGATATTTAATTGTCCGAATTTTGGGGCGTGACACACACTGTCACAAAATCCTATTGGAGTGATAGGGTTCAACAATATTAAAGTATTTCAAACATCCAATTTAATATGCAACCTCATGAAGTGGATGGTGTGTCCTACATAAACAGTATGGATCCCACTCGATCTACAAATAGGCAATGCATAATGTTAGTTATAAAATCTTATTTTTTTTACAATATGACACTATTATAAAATGCCTAACCTCATTAGCACGTAACATGTTAAGCTGCTCTCGTAATGTCTGCAAGTGGTCTTCTGTAAAACCCCTATCTCTCCGCGGACTCCAACGACAAACACGAGGTTGTGCATCAGAATAGGACAAATTTGGATGAGGCCTTCCTAAACGAAAATGCTCATAAATCCATGCTTCTAATAGCTTCAAGTAACAAGCAATTTGCTTAACACCAGCCCTACTAGCAAGTCCTAATTGTCTATACAGGAATGCCAAAGCTGCAGCACCCCATGCATATGAGCTAACAGCATCAATGTCAGTCAACATGTGCAGGTAAGCAACGGGTACTCGAGTCCCACTCTTGTCAACGAAGAGGGTACAACCTAATAAATATAGCAAGTAAGGTTTGGCTGCGTATTATATGAAATTTGCATCATCTGTATCTTTAATTTCATGAAATATGATTCTCAACCACTCTGGCTTCATGGATTGCCCATGAGATTGAACTAATTCTACAAACGCATCATTCACTGGCACTCCTAAAGTAGCACTCACTAGTTCAACAACCTCGTATCTTGTTAACTTAGGACATGACAAAGCCCTGCCAGTGACTGGAATGCCAAGTATGGTCCGTACATCATCCAACGTGATAGTCATCTCACCATTTGGCATGTGAAATGTATTTGTCTTTGGATGCCACCTTTCGACGAAGGCAAATATTGCCACTCTATTGCCATGCCGATATGTGTGATCAATAAGGACACTAAGACAAGACTGCTCAACTAAATGTCTCCACCTAGCATTTTCGACTGTTGGTGACATCCATGACCACTCGGCAAGCTTTTGAGAATGATTCAAACATTTAAGAGGTCTCCGTTCCTGCATTTTACATAAAATATATAAATAATTTGAAGCATATAGTACATATGATAAGTTTGTTGTTGAGAAATTCAAAAAATACGTTTTTCTTCCAAACAACGGCAGCAACATGGTTACGGAAGCTAATTAGCAATGAAGGATCCTCTGGAGCACCCGAAACTAGTTATGCGTTGTCATCATCCACACCAACATCGTCCTCCATGAGGTCAGCCTCTACACTAATATCATTATCGACATCGTCATCCTCTACACCAATATCGTCGTCAACATAATCATTATTCACATCGACATGGTCATCCTTCTCCACAGGGACATTCACTTTCAATGCTTCAAGTTCTATTTGCCTAGCACGTCTTCTGTTGGATGCCGTTGGTCTCTTATGTGAGACACCACTAACCATTTTTGTGTAAAAAAAAAAAAAAAATTAAATCCAATATTAGCAAAAACTCGGATATATTAAATGACTGATGTAAAAAAATATCAACAAAGAAACCATAATTTCATAGATAATATTCAATTTAAAATATATATATATATATATATTGAATGTGCAAATGTATAAAAAGGGGAAAAAATTCTAATTATAGAAGAGCAAAATACATTTATTAAATGTTTTTAAATGTAATTAAATACATTTAAAAAATATTAAATACATGTATTTAATTTATTAAAATTAAAAAATTATTAGAATTTATTAAAATTATTAATACATGTATTTTACTCTTCTATAATTAGAAATTTTACCCTTCTTATACGTTTGCACATTCAATATTTTTTTAAATGTAAGCTAATTACCAAAATACATTTATTAGCAAAAAATTCAAAAAATACCTTTTTCTTCCAAACAGCGGCAGCAACATGGTTACGAAAGCTAATTGGCAATGAAGGATCCTCTGGAGCACCTGAAACTGGTTATGTGTTGTCATCATCCACACCAACATCGTCCTCCATGAGGTCAACCTCTACACCAATATCATTATCGACATCGTCATCCTACACACCAACATCATCTCCAACATAATCATTATTCACATCGACATGATCATCCTCCTCTACAGGGACATTCACTTCCAATGCTTCAGGTTCTGTTTGCCTAGCACGTCTTCTGTTGGATGCCGTTGCTCTTCTATAATTAGAAATTTTCCCCTTTTTATACATTTGCACATTCAATTTATTTTTATTTTTATTTTTAAAATTGAATGTTATCTATCAGCAAAAACCTGAATATATTAAATGACTGATGTAAACAATATCAGCAAAGAAACCATAATTTCATAAAAAACATTCAATTTAAAAAAAAAAAATTTGAATGTGCAAATGTATAAAAAGGGGGAAAATTCTAAATATAGAAGAGCAAAATACATGATTTATTAATACATGATGTTTTAGAAAAAAAATTATTAAAATGATAAGTGAAGGGGAAACTTGGCATCATTTGAAACTTTTTTATCCAAGAAAATTGCATCAGCATAAAAGTTACACTGTTCTAGGGAATACGGAAGAGGTCATTCAAATGAGCTAAGGGGTGTTTTATTCATGTTTCTTCCTTCACAATTTAACAAAGAAAGCAGATGACAGCAAATCAGAATGACAAGTACTCCACTGAAGTTGCAAGCTCAAGTACAATGGATCCTCTTTCTATCTTCACGAGGGTTTTTCCCGAGGGTTTTTTGGCTTCTAGTTTATTGATCTTGTTTTAGAAAATATACATGATGAATGAACTTTAGACTGGTAAGTAAGTATTCTAATTCTGGATTCTTTGTCCTGCAGTAACCTTATTTTGCAATTTGAGTCCTAAGCATGAATGCATCCAACCCAACTTCAAAACAAATGTGAGTAGACAATTGTATATTTTATATCTCACAACTCTCAGAAACAAGTGATGCAGGTTCAAAAGACTGAACTCCACATAAGCAACCATACATAATAGTTTCTTAGCCACAGTTTCTCAGAAAGAGTAGAAATACTTTATTCAAGCAAGAGCCAAGAACTAATTGAAGTTGCTAAATCACAAAGAAATTAGTTTGCTTTCCCCCTTTCCATTAATTTTGTTCTTGGTATGCTATGTAGCACTTGTGCATTTTAAGGCTTTTGGTAAATGTATTTGGAACCTTCATTCTATTTTGGGAACCTTTGGTGTGTTTGTTGGAAGTCCCACATCGGTTACAAGATACATTTTTAGGTGGACAAACTTCTATATGTTTGTTGGAAGTCCCACATCGGTTAGAAGACACATTTTAAGGTGGACAAACTCCTATATATAGGTGCAAGTGCATAGGGTTAGCTTACCAACTTCTATGGTTCTTTCTTGGTTTAATTAGCCATTACGAACCGAGCTTGAGTTATAAATTTTAGTTGTGCCGAGCTGGATTTTGGCCATAGTTCCATTGGGATTTTGGCCATAGTTCCTTCGTCAAAGTTGTGTTAATTCTCGAGGGCTTTGTGGTGTGTGGTGGAGATCGAGTTTCAACTCTTTTCATCTTCTCCGTTTGAGCTTCGAATTTGAGATAGGGATAACCTACTCCTCTTTATGAGCTTTGTCTTTAAATTTTAGCATTTTGATATGTTGGGGGTTGTTGGATAATTTTGCGAAAGTTTAGGGGCTTTTGTGCAATTTTACAAAAGTTGGGATTTTATTTATAATAAACCTATATGCATGTTTAGCATAGAGAAATGTTAGAATTGGGAATGTATGGGATTAAAGGGTGTAGTTGAATTATTTATCGCTCACCTAGTTGAAATGTTGATTTTATATTCATTTTGTGCATTTATTTTCTGTTTAGAAATAACTGCTTTGGGCTATCGGTAGAGGATAGTCTTGATTGTTATAGACAATGCATGATGATTAGGCAAACTAAAACTAATCACTAGAATGTGTCATTGAGTATGACGTTTGAAAGAATACATTAACTTTATGTATTGACTGATGATGTGTATAATAATTGTTTATATGCATTGTGTTGTGTTGGAGAAGAGAGGTGATGTACTCCACGGTTTAGGGGAAGAGAGGTGATGGACCTCTAAACCGGATGTTGTGTGGGGGGAGAGAGGGGATGGACTCCGTAGATACAGCTCATATGCTTATCTATTGAAGTGTTGATATAGCTCATATGCTTATCGTTGGAAGTGTGATAAAGTTCTTATACTTATCAGTGGAAGTGTTGATGTAACTCATATGCTTATCTGTTGATGTATTGATATAGCTAGTATGCTTATCTATTGTGAAATGAGGAAATGTTTAATATGAGTTACTGTCTCATATCGGTTATTTGGTTCAGGTTCTGGACTATGGTTATGAATTGAGAATTGAAAAGGAATGGAAAATGAAACTGTAATGTGTTATGAAAGAATGTAAAAGTGTTAACCATCTATTCAAACTGTTAATCTTTTAGTCATTGTTCATAGCTGGTTTAGTGTATTTCTACTGGGCTGTTAGCTCACCCTATACGCGGGAATATCATTTTCAGGTACAGGTAGCATGCCACCTCCAAGGGTATAGCTTGGGAGGCTTAAGGCGGACAGACTTTATCGTTTTTCTTTCTTTTAATGTATTACATGTGGATTCAAGCCAAGGGCTTAAAGTGTAATTGAGTTAGTACTCTCTGTTTGTAACAAAGTGTTAACTTGGAAAGTTGTAAGCCCGTAGGGCATTTGTTTATTGTTAACATGTAATACATTTTGTAATGAATTACTCTGATGAATAGAAGAATGAAGGTCTTTTATATATCAATGCATGTTAAAAGTGATGGGTTTTATGTATTATTTTTGGGGCGTGACATGCTACATAATTAATAGTCTTGAGTTCCATCATGCATAACTTCATAATTCAAGAAACTTCTAGAAAGGAGTTCTCTTTCACTTAATTTCTTTCTATTCTCATCAAATCACTCAATCCAAGCACCTCTAAAATAGAAGTATCCTAAGCCATCAATAATTCTATCCAAACGAAACATCATATCCAATATGAGATGCCAAAAAGAAAATACAAATTTACAAACACAAACACAAACATAAAATTGTGTATCCATATATAGACTATGTAACAAAATAAACAAAACCCAAAAATGAAAACATAGAAGATCAAAACAGAGGACCAAAATTTGAACTTCAACATTCAAAATTCAAAATTAGAAGATCAAAACAGAGAACAAAAATCTGACAAAACAGAGGACCAAAATTTGAACTTCAAAATTCAAAATTAGCACCGAAAATTACAAATCCAATTAAATTAGAAGATCAAAACCACCAAAACTATGTTGGGAATGTGTTATTCTTTGTTTATTCAAAAAAAATTATGATATAGATGATAGAGGTACATATATATGTCTGTCAATATAGAGAGAGAAAGAAGAGTTTTTCACTTACCTTTGGCAAATGAGAAGAATGAGTTCAATCGTCCACACCGATAACATAGATCACAATGCCATTCGAACCCCTCCCGCCGCCCAAACCACTCGCCTTCTCTGCGTCCGAACCCCTCGTCTTCCTTGCTGCTGCTTCTCTCTTTTCCCTCTAAAAGTTAAGTGGTGTAAAAAATGAAAGGGTTAATTTGGGGTTAGTATTGGTAATATAATGGGGGTGTAATGAGAGTTATTTTTTTTTAGTGGTGTAATGAGATGGAGGGTGTAAAAAGGTAAAGTAGTGGTGTAAGTAGAATCAGCCCTAAACTATTTCATAAAGAGTGGACCTATCACCAATAAAAAATATTCATTAGATCTAATGTCTTATACCCTCCTTTGATTAGATTCATCACCAATTTTCTCTTATCTTAATTAGGAGGTTATTTTGGTTAGGATTTTATTAATATTTGTTTCCTTATTCCATTAGGATTCAGTTTCCTATTTTGACTAGGTTTCTTGACTTATTAAGTATTAGAGTTTGCATTGTATTATTCAGCTTTAAATTAATGAATTAGTGCATTAGGCTGTGGCCTTGTGTTAGGGCTGTGGCCCTCTTCTCTCTCTCCTCTCTTCTCTTTTCTTAAAGTATCCTACATCAGATTGCTTCTAGGAAAGAGGTGTATTGTTGCCAGCTAGGCCTCATGGAACAATAAATTAATGTATGGAATTTCTTAGCTTGAGGGTTCTGCATTTTGAGTAGTATGTCTTGAACACAACAGTAAAAACGAGCTTCACTCATAGGTTTTCCCCCCCCCCCCCCCCTCCTCTTCTCCCATAGTTGCTACCACAAATGAAGCTTTATACAGCTTATCTCCTTTATTGCCTTGCCAATTATTTAATACTACAGCCAAAGTAACAGTAAACTCTAAGCTCCTTCTAGTTCATGGATTTGGTGAGGGAAAAGAAAAAGAAAACACGATGGAAATTATTTTCCTTATGTCATCACCATCCGAAATAGGAAGGAAACAAAAGATGACAAAAAAATTGGATGAAATTTCTACTTTTAGCTATCATTTTTCCTTTCTTGGTCCAGAATTTAATCTTTATCTAAAATAGGAGATAAAATTGTTACTTTTAAATTTTCTTTTCCCTAACCATTTCCAAGAAGCAGTTAGAAAGTTAAGGGCAAGTTTGGGAAGTTCATAAAATAGCTAAAAAGTCAAAAATCACTAAAAAAAATAAAAAAGCCAAAGAACTATACAAAAAAGTCAAAGATTCTCTTTCCTCTAAACTTTTTCCACTTTTTTCATAGAAAGTCAAAAAGCCATCCTAAATATACTAGTTTTTTTCATCTCATATTTTAACCAAAAAGTTACTAAAATAGCCTATTCCCAAACCAATCTTAAGACTATGTTTGGATCTTAAATTTACTAATCTTAAGACTATATTTGGATCTTGAATTTGTCAAGCAAAAGGAAAATGAAATGTACATATTCATTTTTAATGGGTAACCAACTAAAACATTGATTTTTATTTTTAACAATAATCTATTCATTTTCTTAACAGAATCAACAATTCAAATAATAATAATAATAACTTTAAAATTATTTCCATCCCTTTTCCTTCCCCTCCACAAATCCAAGATCCAAACATACGACAAGGGAAGCAACAGGAAAGGAGAGAAAAATGCATGCATGCATGAAGGCTATAGTTACATGGTAGCTTAAAAAGATAGAAATTTAAATACCTGCCAATTGACTGAGTGGTAAAAAAATTCCAGGAAGCAAAGCTCCCTGAACTACCACGATGTTGAGTGAAGCCCACAAACTGATACTCTCGTATGAAAATCGTAGCCAACCTAAGAGTCGTTTAGAATTGCTTGATTTTGTAAATCTGATCATTAGGTGGATCTCGGTTGTTGAAGGGTACATCTTCCAAAGCGAGTTAAATTTTCTTGACCTTTGATGCCAAATGATTGTTACAAGTTTTGATAGGAGGGTAATATTCATGTTGGTTATGTTGCAATCTTCTTTCATGATTACCCAGACCTAGTTTTAAACAAGATCTTGCATAAGTAGAGCTAAGAATTGGAGCATCCATCTTCAGATTCAAGCATCCCCCAATGTTCCTCAGACATGTACCCTGCATTCATCAACTGTTCAATTATCAGGGAGAGAAGTTTGTATATCCTCTCAGATTGAGGATGTAATCTGTCTCCTGCACTGAATTCATGAACTCTGTTATTCACTTCAATGGAACTCCCACCTGGCACCTTTATGACACCTGTGTCCCTCATCACCTTCCTCATCATCCCAGATTCATTCCACCTACCAAGACCAGCATACACATTAGATAAAATTGTATAGTTTCCACTATTATGGGGCTCCACCGCCATCAGATGTTGCAAAGATCGTTCTGCTAGCTCCACATCTCCATGGATTCTAGAGGCAGCAAGAAGGGACCCCCATATAGCTCCGTTAGCTTCAAATGGCATCCCTGCAACTAGTTCCTGTGCCTCTTGGAGGCAACCAGAGCGTCCTAGTAAATCAATCATACAACCATAGTGCTCAATCTTTGGTTTGATCCCATACCTTGAATGCATGATATTGAAATACCATCGGCCCATTTCAACCGATCCAACATGGCTACAAGCAGAAAGAAGAGCAATGAAGGTGATGTCATTTGGCTTAATTTGAGCCCTTTCCATGAGAGAGAACACTTGCAGGGCTTCTCTACCAAGCCCGTGCAATGCCAATCCAGAAATTATACTAGTCCAAGTTACGACACTAGTGTGCTTCATGCTTTTAAAAACTTGAGTGGCCTTTCGAATGTTGCCAGATTTGGCATACATGTCTATGAGAGCATTGTTGAGAGGGAGCCTATTTTTGTGGAGCCTGTGGGTGTGTTTGTGGATATAGTTATGGATCCACTCCCCCAACTCAAGGGCACCCAAATGGGCACAAGCTGAGAGCACAGACAACAAAGCAACTTCGTCAGGCTCCACACCCTCAAGTTGCATTCTGCGGAAGAAGAAGATAGCCTCGCTGGGCCTGTCCGACCGAGCATATCCAGAAATGAGACAAGTCCAAGAAATAACATTCCTGTGGAGGAGGGGCATGCGGTCGAACAATTGACGGGCAGTGTCAAGATCAGCAACCTTGGCGTAGGCAGCAATGATTGCGTTCCAGGAGGAGGTAGTAGTAAGAAGCATTCCATCGAACAGCTTTCGGGCGGCAGGGAGGCATCCGCAGGAAGCATACATTTGAATAAGGGCGGTGGAGACGTGGAGGTGGGTGTGTAGTCCAGTGGCAATGGCTTGGCAGTGAATCTGTCGGCCGACTTGGATTTGGTTTTGGTTTTGGTCTTGGTTTTGGTCTTGGTTTTGGTTTTTGATGAGTCCGAGTCGGGGGACGGCCTTCAAGGCAAAGGGGAAGGAGTAAGTGTCGGGTCGTAAGTGGGAGAGTGATTGAATATTGTTATAAACAAGAATGGCATCTTGGGGTTGACAGTAATGACGAGTAGAGAGAGCCTTGATCATAGTGTTGTACAGGTAAATGTCAGGACCATTCCCCCCAGCTGGCTTCATTTTTATCCTGTGTTTGAAAACCGAATAAGCGTAGTCCGACGAGCCCAGGGCGGAGGATGCGCCGATGAATCTGCTGAGAAGGAGGTTATCCAGATCCAGACCCCTGCGCACCATCATACCATGGCTTTCATACAGCTGCTTCGCGTCCCCCACCACTACTAGCAGCTGGAGGAGGAGTTGTCGTTGTTGCTCTCTTCTTCTTGTCGTTGAACTAGTTGTACCGCCACTACCACTACTACTACTTGTACACAAAAATCGGTGGCGTTTAATAGAGGAGTTGGGTGATATTATTCTCATAGACACGACGGACAAGTAGCTATGCAAATTTGCACTTGCTTTGCTGCTTCGCTTTGCTTCTTATTATGGATGATGATCTAATTGTAAAGCTCTAGGTTGTAGCTGCTGTCTTAGAGCACCTTCAACCCAATCCTCCCACCACCAAGGGAATGAAAATAAATTTTTTTATTCAGAAAGTAAATATAAAATATGTTACTATTCATTTAAATTTCAATTACAAATCTTTATTTTCTTTCGAATGGGTGTTATCAACCGTAATTTTTTATTTTTAAATTTTTTTAACTTATTGGGCATTTTTTTTTAACATTAATCAGCATTTTCTTCTCTAACGATTTCTCTCAAAAATATTTTCATCAAAAAGAAAATAATTTTTGTTCATTAACAAATATTTAATTTTGAAATTTTTGTAAAATATATTTAATATTATACACATTTTAAAGGTATAATTTCACCCTTTTTAATAATGTCAATTTTATAAAAATTAAATTTACATATTAAAAGTTATTTGTAATATAATAAAAAATATAGAATGAATAGTATTTTAGAGAGAATCCTCTATTTTTCATTCTCCCTCCAAATATGGAGGATCAATCCATCCTCCTTCCAAATAGAAATGGATTTAAAGGATTGATTGAAGGAGCAAATCTTTCAAATATGAAGTCATAGAGGATGGGTTGGAGATGCTCTTAGCTTCTGCTCCGTGATGCTACTATTTCTCCAAAAATGTTAATTAAGGCACTAAAAATAAATAAATAAAAGCAAAATATAGCCCTAGCCCTCAAGTTTAACACGTGTTTCAACTGTGGTAGTTTTTTTTTTTTTAAACTCAGCTGTGTGGTAGTTTAGTCCCTTAATTTTCAAAATCAAATCAATTTAGCCCTCAAGCTTAAAATATAAATAATGCATCAGCTCAATTTAGCCCTCACAGGTGATTCGGGTGTGCAGCAGCTTGGAGTGTAGCGGCTTTGGGTGTTAGTTTGTTAAGCTTGGGTGTTTTTGGTGTTGTTTATTGGGTTCGGGTTGTGTGGGTTGATTTTGTGGGGGAGTCTTGTATTTTTTTTTTTTTTAGTTAAGTTCTTCTTAACTTTTTTGTTTAAAAAAAAAAAAAAAAATCGTGAGGCCAAGGGGTTAGTTGTATGGATACGAGTAGCAGTAGCAGGGGTATTCTGTACTTTCTGAATCTCTCTCGATGCATATCATCTTCCTGTACCTTTAATTTCATGCTATTAATGAAATTTTTCTTTGCTGATCAAAAAAAAAAAAAAAAATACTATAAAACCCTATCTAGGTTTGTTTCACTCCACCTTAAGCTTTTGATCACAGAAATAAGAGTTGAAATAAATAATAGTTTAACATATATTTTTTTTAAGGAAAACACTATAAAGAAAAAAAAAAAAAACATAATTTCATACCTTTTTAGTCATAATTAAATTAAAAATGTCTTAACTAAACATAACATGAGATATAACTAAAAATTTTATGAGTTATAACTAAAATAATATCATAATTAAAGAAAAAAATTAACCATAACTAAAAATAAAAAAAATAGTATAACTATGGGTGTATATAGTACACCCCCTTTGAAGGGTGTATCTATTAGAATTTCCCATTTTTGAATTAGAAAATCAACTAAATAAATTAAATGTTCTTTTAACTATTGTATCAGGACTGTCTTTAGTGACTTATAGCTATAGAATTGCTAAACTTAAAAGGAGGTTTCTTAGGTGTGCAACCCACAAAAGGTGTAAGTGGGTTGCACACCATGTGCCACTCACACAAAAGGTGTAAGTGTAAGGTGTAAGTGTAAGTGGAAGATATAAATAAAATGTATAAGTTGCACACCATGTGCCACTTACACAAAAGGTGTAAGTACAAGGTAAAAAAGGTGTAGGTGTAAGTGTAAGGTGTAAGTGAACACAAAAAGGTATAAGGTGTAAGTTGCACACTATAGCATTACCCAACTTAAAAGTGCAAGTAGCCTTTAAAAAGGCAGTGTAAAACCAAAGAAGAGTTTTACAAGATTTAATACTAAATTAGTTTGAAATTGATATACAGAAGAAATATATCAATAATTAATTTTTCATTTAAAAAGTGAATACATATGAGATTTAGAAATTAAAAATTGTGAATATAGTATAGGATAAATAAATTATGAGAATATAATAAGAAATAATAAAGAACATAAATATAAATATCTACTTATTGGCAATGTACAAATACAAATTACTACATAATTCAATAAGCAACAAAATGTAAATATATATGCATTTTTATGTGACATTAGGCAAAGATATTTTGGCAAATCGATAATTAATTAAATCAAAAGTAACCTATGTGGAGGTCCAATAGGTTTCAATTGGAAACCTAGATATTACATTAGTTTAAAAGATAAATTTATAGATAAAATTTTGGAAAAATTATTGGAAACTCCCATTTGGAAGAGTTGTAGTTCAACAAGTCCTACTTTTAAATTGCTATACGCCCAAGTCCTATTTTTTTGATTATGTGCTCCGCATGGTCCCATTCAGTAATTGTGGAATGGATTTTGTGACATATATACCCATTTATTTTGTGAGTGATAACGTTTTTGGAAGGGTTTTGTTTGAATTCCTTTGATTACGTTAGTCTAGTGTGCACGTTTTTGGAAGATCATATGTGGGTAGATTTTTAGGGATGGTAGGGTTTGTGAAGTATTTGAAAACTGCCGGGAGGTTAGGACAATGTGTTCGCGGTTTGTTTTTGTGGTGCAATCAGTCATATGTTTGTTTTTTGCAGTACGTGGTGTAGTTTTCATGGATTATGTCGGCGGTAATGTCTTGATTATTTATCCGTTTGTTTTTGCTTTTAGATTGGGAGGGTTCAACATTGACATGTCAGTCGTGATGTCAACGGTGTGGGATGTCACAAGGAACTGCCATAATGGGTTGGAACATTTGACGTTTGTTGATCTAAATACGTTTATGAATGTTGCATCTTCCACATCGCACAAACAACCGCTTTATTCGATATGTTTTGGCAGAAAACATAGTAGTATTTTTTATTTTTTTATTATTTCAGTTTGTAGTAGTGTACAAATACATCATGTAATAATGTACATGTAATGCAGAATCGATTAACCTGAATTTTTATTTTTAATCTACATTTTTGTTCTATTTTGGTGCAAGTATGGGGGACAACGTCATGTTGCTGTGTTCGTACGGGGATAACAATGTTGCCGTCATGGTTCGTTCTGATTTCACGTTTAGTAGGTTGGCCACTAATATTTGCGAACAATATATGTCATTGAATCCTTGGCCCAATATTCTTTGATGGTGAACCAGCAACGATACGCAAACGAGTCCTCTCTTTTGATCTTGTCCATGGGCTCAACATCCTCACATCTTTTGCAGTACAAAAACAAACATCAATTAGTTTTCCAACCACATTGTACAACAAACATGAATAATAAACACAATTACGAACACACACGATGAATGCACCGTGTGAATATCACGCATCCATGCACAACCAACACATTGCCCATACATTACACAATGGAACACACAACAACACACAATCCACACACTACCCAAACACTTTTACTACATAAACATGCACACGCGCCCCATCCCCAACCATCCCCGTTTTGACTAAACCACAATACCCATTACGGAACATAACTATTACACGTGACAAACAAACCTTCAGTTTTTATTACATAAATATGCACACGCCCCCCCTCTCTCCCCACATTTCCCAACTCACACACCACCCCACTAACACCACACACACTTGGAATGGACATACCACACATTCACACACCCACGCACACGAATCAAGTAAACCACATATTACTCATGTTTTCATGGTCAATCCAAAACACGGTGGAAATATATGCCCACCATGTGCCCAACCAACCCACATTCAAAAACCAAACCCAAATCCCCCCTGACCCACATTTCTCAACTCGTACACCACTCTAATAGTGACATACACACTATGAGAACACACCCATGCACACCATGGCCCCCGATCACACATTCACATACCCATGCACTCGAAACACATAAACCACATATTACTAATGTTTTTAGACTCAATCCATAACACAGTGGAAGCATATAGCCACCCTGTGCCCAACATATCCACGTTACCAAAAAAAAATAATAATTCCCTTGCCCGCCAACACATTTCCCACCACAATGGCACTGGAGTCTTCATAAAGTATCACTACATTTACACATTTATAACACAAACCCACAGAATCAATCTAAAAAACAAACCGACCAAACCAACTAACACGATACAAACTCATGTACCCACGCAACCCCCAATCCCACGCCATACTCAATATAACCATCCCACATCACCATCACCTACTACCATCACACTCAATTAACAATGGACATAACTGGTACATACCCACACCATAAACGTGCAAAAATCCTAACACACACAACAAAATATATGTATATAAAATTGATTATAACATCGATTACAGATACGCGTAGGAACTTATTGTTACGCGGCATCATCATCGGAGTTAGAATGGTTGATTTACAAGACACCTTTGAACAGTTGGTAAAATCTCCACCGCTACACCCAACCCCCCATCAAGGACCAAACGTAACAACCTCACCAACAAAAGTAACACTCCATACAACAACTATATGGTATGTTTTCCCGTTGTAGATTTAGTGAGATTTTGGGGGATTTTTCATGCACATCATCGTCGCACGAACGGTTTATTTCCAAATCTTCATTGCAAAATATGGGATCTGATTACATCAAACATGCGATACACAACAATTACAAACCTCCTAAACAAATGCACCGACAATTTCAGGATCTTCGATCTTGCAGATTTGTCCCATGCATTACCAACGTAACAACGTCAACACTATTCTGTTCCGTAACCTTACTCGCCAAACTTACTAGCTCAGGTCAACCAGTCAGAATCCTCGGTGAAGATGTTGTCTACCAAAATGTAGGCAAGCCAACAAATGTATTCCGTCAGGAAACCCTAGTTACTGGACTCACCAAATCGGTAAAATCGGTCGGAATCCTCCAAATTGGGGAGTGCACACTTTCCTCGAACTCTGAAATGTGGGTCAACCAACAAATGTACATCACCCAACCCAAACTAGCAATCCCTAAAAACCCTATAGTACATTTTTTCCAAACGTGGCATAAACATAAATCACGGAAACAAAACTTTCAAAAACAAATACAACACACAAATAGGCAAAAACATAACTACACACTTAATGGGACCTCTACATGTGTAAAATTAAAAAAAAAATATTTCAGAGCTCTAGAGCAAGATGTCATGGCCTTGGTTCTTTCCAAGCTGTCTGTGTGGCACTTAGACAATCTCAAGTATTACTTGATGATGCTAAGTCAGCCTAACTCACAAACTTGTAGGAAAGAGAAGTTAGAAGAACACAAGAGAGTTTGAGAGAATGCCTTGTATTTACTCTTGAGAGAAAGTTTTACAATTCTTGGATGGATTGGAGCAAATCAGCTCCTCTTCTATTTATAGGCTCCCTAGGAGTATTCTAGAATTCTCAAGAAAACATCATGTAGAAGCTTCCCATGGAAGCCTTCTTCACAAGCTACAAGAATGTTCTAGAATGCCTTCTAGAACCATCTATACAAATATCTAATTATATGTACAAGTGTACAGGTTCTTGAATTTTCTAGGTCCTTCTAGAATTCTCCATAGTCTTCATATGTGCTAGAGTTTGCTAGGGAGTTCTAGATTCTTCTGTTAACCTCACTCCCTTGCATGCTTCCTTCTAGATATTTTGGATAATTTTGTAAGGATGTGACATTTCTCTTCCACTTATGCTAGCGACGTCCTCGTCGTGTCCCCCTCGCGGAACTTTTGTATTTGCTCATTGAACTGCCATAAAGCATCAGCTGGTTCCCAGCTAGCCTCGCTTTCAGGTAGTCCCTTCCATTTAACTACGTACTCAATGCAAGGAGGTACTCCACGTCTTCTAATGATCCAGTCAACCATCATGTATTCGACTTCTTTGTCATATGAGGTTACGACCGCCGTTGGTGCCCTTGATGACTCTCCATGGCTTGGATCCTTCGTGTCAGCATGATAGGGCTTTAAGTAGCTTCCATGGAAGACGAGATGGATCTTGAGTTTTGGGGGTAGCTGAACTTGATAGGAAACTTTGCCTACCTTTTTTGTAATAGGGAAAGGGCCTTCATACTTCCTTACCAGCCCTTTGTGCACCTTTCTTAGGGACTTGAATTGTTGTGGTAGTAGCTTGACAAGTACCAAGTCCCCTACTTGGAATTCCACTGCTTGTCTCTTTTTATTAGCCTACTTCTTCATTTTCTTAGACGTCTTGTCCAAGTAGGTTCGTGCCACATCGGCTTGTTCTTGCCATCCTTTAGCAAACTTGAATGATGCAGGACTCCTTCTCGTATAGCCAGACATCACCGTATGTGGCATTAGTGGCTATTGCCCAATAGCTAGCTCGAATGGGCTGTGATTGGTGGATTCACTTCGCTGCAAATTGTAAGAGAATTGGGCTACATCCAGCAACTTAGCCCAATCTCGTTGATTAGCACTGACAAAGTGCCTTAAGTATAGCTCCAGCAAGGCATTCACCCGTTCTGTTTGGCCATCAGTTTGTGGGTAAAGCTTGTAGAGAAGTGTAAGTCTGATCCCAACATCTTGAATAGCTCGGTCCAAAATCTTCCTGTAAAGCGAGGCTCCCAGTCACTAATGATGGACCTAGGCACATCTCAATATTTCACTACATGTTTTGTGAATAACCGAGTCGTCTCCTCTACTGTGCAATCTGTTGGGGTGCTATGAATGTGGCATACTTAGAAAACCTGTCAACTACCACCATAATAGAGTCGCACCCTTCTGACTTAGGCAAGGATGAGATGAAGTCCATGGTGACACTCTCCCATGGCTTCTCAACTATAGGCAATGGCTCTAGCAAACCTCCAGGTGCTTGTTACTCTACCTTGTCTTGTTGACACACAAGACAAGGTCTTCACATATGCCTCCATATCATCTTGCATCCTTGGCCAATAGTAAGCGGATTCCAATAATGCTCTTGTACGCCTTTGTCCTAGGTGGCCTGCCCATTTTGTATCATGGCATTCCTTTATTAGATTTCTCCGTAGGTTACCTCCTTTGGAACATAGAGTCGTTTCCCCTTCGTATAGAGTAGGCTATCCTCCACCCAGAAACGTTTAGTTTTCCTACTGTAAGCTAATGCAATGATGCCTTTGGCGAGGGATCATGTTGTAGCCCATCTTTGATGAGTTCGACCAGCTCCCCTTGGGGTTTGCTACCCAAAGCTGCTAATTCCGCCTTGCGACTTAGTGCATCAGCCATGACGTTTGCCTTTCCTGGCTTGTACTCCAGGACATAGTCAAATTCCTGCCAAGAAGTCTTGCCATCTAGCTTGTTTTGGGCTTAACTTCTTTTGGGACTGGAAGTAACTAGTGGCAACATTATCTGTCTTGACTATGAACTTGGAGCCCAATAGGTAGTGTCTCCATGTGCGAAAGCAATGGATGATAGCCGTCATCTCCTTTTCTTGCATCGTGTACCTTCGCTCGGTGTCATTAAGCTTGCGACTTTCATAGGTAATAGGATGCCTATCCTGCATGAGCACACCTCCAATGGCAAAATCAGAAGCATCTGTGTGTACCTCATAAGGCTTGGTGTGGTCTGATAGCCCCAATACTGGCTCTTCTGTCACTGCCTTCTTCAAGTCTTCAAAGGCATCTTGGCATTCCTTTGACCATTCTTATGCCTTGTTCTTCTTTAGGAGGTCTGTGAGTGGTGCTGCCCTTGCTGAGTATCCTTTGATGAACCGCCGATAATAATTGACAAGGCCACGGAATGACCTTAACTCTCTCACTTTGGTAGGAGCCTCCCATTCTTGTATGGCCCGCACCTTATCTTCTTCCATCATAAGTATCCCGTCCTTAATCTTGTGCCCCAAGAATGACACCTCATTTGTCACAAAGGAGCACTTCTCCTTCTTCACATAGAGCTCATTATCTTTTAGCACTTTAAACACCGTTCGTAGATGATCTACATGGTCTTCCAAAGTGTTGCTATAGACCACGATATCATCCAAGTAGACCACTACGAATCGGTCCAAGTAAGGATGAAAGATCTTGTTCATGAGAGTGGAAAATGTGGCTGGGGCATTGGTGAGGCCAAATGGCATTACGAAGAACTCAAATGAGCCATATCGAGTAGTGCAAGTAGTCTTTGGCTCATCCCCAGCTGCTATCTTTACTTGGTAGTAACCAGATCTTAAGTCTAGTTTAGAGAAATATTGAGCTCTACCAAGTTGATCAAACAAGTCAGCAATCAAAGGGATAGGATACTTGTTCTTGATAGTTACCTTGTTAAGCGCCCGATAGTCAATGCATAGGTGAAGAGAACCGTCCTTTTTTTTTGGAATAGCATTGGAGCACCATAGGGAGCTTTGGATGGTTGAATGTAGCCAGCATCCAACAAGTCCTTTAGTTGCCTCCTTAGTTCCTCCAACTTTGGTAGTGCCATCTTGTAAGGCGCTTTGGTGGGTGGTGTTGTGCCAGGCTCCAATTCGATCTTATGATCCACCTCTCTCCTAGGTGGTAGTTTCTTTGGTAGCTCGGGCAGCATCACTTCTTTGTACTCATGGAGTACCTTCTCAATTTCCTTGGGTATCGACCCCTTGGGCACTTCCTCTTTTTCTTCTGCTATGGTTGCAAGGTACGTCACTTCTCACTTCTTAAACCTTTTCTTTACTTGCATGGCTAAGAGTATCGGGATCTTAAATCGTTTCCCAGTTGTAGTCTGCACTCCACATGGTGCTTTCTTTTCCAAAATGGCCACGGAGCGTAGAAATGGTAGTGGGACTGCCTTGACCTTCCCCAAGAAGTCCGTGCCAATGACAACTTTGAAGTCATCCATGGGCGTTACTGTAAGATCAATCTTCCCACTCCATGCTCCAATGCCTATGTCCACTCCGCGTGCCACTCCATGTAGGGGCCTAGCCTCCAAATTGACAGCTTTAAGCCAACCCGATTCCTTGGTGGCTTTGAGTTCTAGCCTTTTTGCCTCATCCACAGAGACAAAGTTATGCGTAGCTTCAGTGTCCACCATAGCATGAGTGGTCTTCCCATTGAGGCACACTTCTACATACATTAGACCCTTATCCCCTTGGATCGATGTAGCTGGTTTCGACTTGATGGCGTTGAGAAGTTGTAGAGATCCCATGTGGGCAGTTTCATCTTTTTCCCTTTCTTCAATCATGGCATTGAGGGCTTGTCTTCTGGGACAATCTCTTGCCCAATGTGGTCCATCGCATAAGAAGCAATTGGTCTTGGGCTTGAACTTGCATTTGTCCTTGAATTGATACTTGGCTTCGTGTTTTCCCTCTTTGCCAGTAGGGGGTTTATTGTGCCCCTCTTTACGTTGGAACCCCTTGTCCTTGTCTCCCCACCTTTATGACGGCTATCCTTGGATGTCTTGGCCTTGTTGTCTATCCTTTTATACTCAATGAGGGACTTCGCTATAGTCATCGTCGAGGCAAGATCCTGCACTCCGCGGCGACGCAGTTCTTGCTCCGCCCATGGTTGTAAGTTGTCCAAGAAGTTGAAGAGTAGTTCTTCATCAGTTATACTCGGGACCTCAAGCATAAGAGTAGAGAATTCTTTTACATAGTCCCGAATAGACAATGTGTGCTTAAGTTTCTTCAAGCTCTTTCTAGCTTGATAAGCCACATCCTTAGGATAGAATTGTTTCTTAAGTTCTTTCTTAAAATCATCCCAAGTAGCTATGGTCCATGTACCTTTCTCAATGTCAGCATGCCTCCTACGCCACCATAGTGTTACTGTGTCGGTGAGGTAAAGGATTGCTGCCATCGCTTCGAAATACCTCTCCATGTGCCACAAGTAGTTGTCCACCTCCTTGGCATCCCTCTTTCCATCAAAGGGTTTTGGTTTTGGCACCTCCACCTTGGATGTCCTCGGCAAGGTCACAACTCCCCCGGCTATGGCCTTTTTGCACATTGTCACGTCTTGGTGAACCTCCTCCAAGTGGGCTTCAAATTGTGCGGGCATCTCTAACACCTTGGCCTGGAAGGACTCATTGGCCACTTGAAGCATCGTGTGCCACAGAGTTGATCGTGAAAAACATGCCATCATGGAGTTCCTTGATCTCCCCTCGAGACCCTCCACTTCTTGTTCAAGGCTTTGCTCCAACACATCAAGACGCTCCCCCGAGTCGCCCACGGCAAGCTCCACCTTGGCAAGTCGTGTTTCTATGGCGGCAACAGCATCTCGTGACTTATCCTTCCTTCCCTTTGTGGTTCCCTTCCACGGGCTTGCTCCGTCACAGTCTCCTCTACACCAGATGACATTGTTGCCTTCTCTTCCTTTGTCTCGAGCCTCGCTCTGATACCATGTGTCACGGCCTTGGTTCTTTCCAAGCTATCCATACGGTACTTAGACAATCTCAAGTATTACTTGATGATGCTAAGTCAGCCTAACTCACAAACTTGTAGGAAAGAGAAGTTAGAAGAACACAAGAGAGTTTGAGAGAATGCCTTGTATTTACTCTTGAGAGAAAGTTTTACAATTCTTGGATGGATTGGAGCAAATGAGCTCCTCTTCTATTTATAGGCTCCCTAGGAGCATTCTAGAATTCTCAAGAAAATATCATGTAGAAGCTTCCCATTGAAGCCTTCTTTACAAGCTACAAGAATGTTCTAGAATGCCTTCTAGAACTATCTATACAAATATCTAATTATATGTACAAGTGTATAGGTTTTTGAATTTTGTAGGTCCTTCTAGAATTCTCCATAGTCTTCATGTGTGCTAGAGTTTGCTAGGAGCTCTAGATTCTTCCGTTAACCTCACTCCCTTGCATGCTCCCTTCTAGATATTTTGGATAATTTTGTAAGGATGTAACAAAGAGTTCTAGAGCATGCACTAATGATGCGGAGTTATGTGGGGTTCACCTTGGTGTGATGTTTTAGCTTGAAATTTTTATTTTTATTTTTGGAAACTTGCCAGCTCAGTAGGGCTCTTTTTAGACTTTACTTTTAGAGCTTTAGATCATTACTATAAAATTAAATATGGGACTGATTATATTATAATTCCACCTTTTAGGATTTAGGGGTCAATTCCCCTAAAATTTTTAACATTAAAAAAAAATTGTAAGAATAAATATGCATGAAACTGTTTATCCATTAAAAATATTTTGAAAAATAAATATAAGTTAGATAATACAATAGATCCAAAAATGCAACATAAAATAATGGAGGCAGATAAATTTAAACCAATAAATGGAATACCCATAGATAGAATTATGCCTAAAAGAATAAATCCTAATGAAATCAAAATAGATCAAAGATGGATAATAAGTTTTAGTAATCCAAAAAGTATCACAAAAACAAAAAATGTAATAAAAATTGATAATGGAGGAAATATAATAATAAACAGAGTTATTGTTAATATTAAAAATTAGTAATCGTATTTACAGATTTTGATAATTAAAAAAAAAATATTTTTTATAATATAACAAAATTTAAGGGGCAAAAGTATAAATGAAACCTTAGAAAAGTTGTAACGACCAAATTAGAACAAATCAGAAAGTTCAAGAACCTAATTGACAAAATTCAAAATATAAGGACCAAATTGAAATTTTGAACAACTAGGAAGACCATTAGTGTAATTAGCCCAAAAAAACTAAATATTCCATACAATATTTACTATGTAAAGTATTTGGTACCTGTACGAGCACGAAATAATCTTCTCGTATAATCCTATTGATCAAGTTTGCAGTCCTCCAAACGTCATCACTTTACTACCTGAAAACACAAACGTGAGCTAGCCGGTGGGTGTGTGCCAGAAACCTCTCCGATGCCTAAGTCAGCAAGTAGACAATAGGCACAAATGCTCTGTGTATTTGTGAGTACGAATTGTGATACCTATCCATAGGTCTGTCATGAGCTTTTGTAGAATCCATCTGGCACAATCCTAATAGGACTTCAACTCTCTTTAGTAGAGTCCTCCTAGGAATCAGAAAGGTAATGCTCATCTTTTTACACCTTCCCCACTGCTTTAACCAAGTGAGATGGTTTTACCACGGTAGAATAATAGCACAACCGAGCTAACACTAGCCTTTTGACACACTTAGCTCAGTGCTTTCATGGGCAATGCCTAGCTCGGTCCTAGTCCACCTATACCTCGGTTCGGAATAGTTAGACCGAGCTAAATAGCAGCTATCTCTGACCGAGCTAACAAGGGCAAGGTCCAAGTTGTGTAGCCTATTCACCTCGGCCCATAGCTCGGTCCATTCCAATATCTGGACCTAGCTCGGCCTTGGTTCACATAAAAACACCCTCTCAATTGCCTCTTAATTCCATCTGCAACGCATGATTTGGGATTACTCGTTACCAGCCAAGCTAAATGTCTAAGCCTCTAACCGAGCTCATTTGTTACCGGGGTACCGATTTGCCCGGTCCAGAAACGTCTTGTCAACTACTCTGCACGTCGTTCCGCCTCTCAAGCACGCCTGAATCGTTATCTATTCCCCTGGACACGTGGCTTGCTCCCACTGGTCAAGTACACCTGCCACACCCGTCTTTGTACCACGAAAATTTGAACAATCCCGCCCATTCTTGTGCTTTATACAAAAACCCCACTTTTGAATCAAACACTCCCACTGTTCATCTTCTCTCCCTTGCCTTCTGAGTCTCCATATTCACGACCATAACACCTAGGGTCATTGCCGAATTTCGTAAGGACTATAATATTCCTGACGACATACATCTGTCTTTAGCCGAACTAGATACCACACCCTGGGGAAAACCGGGCTTCGTTCCATTCACCGTAATATCAATTGTAGAGGCCGGTCTCCGATTCCCTGTACAACCACTGATATGCGAGTTCCTCAGGCAGACAAGATTATGCCCAACCTAACTTAGCACCAATACTTACAGAATAATAAATGGCATCGCCGAGCTAAACCGCCGGCTCGGCCTCAACCTCGAATTGGCCGAGCTTTTTCACCAATATTCGCTCGGCCAAAATGATGACGGTTGGGTATACTATTTAAGAGTACGAAGAGGCTGAGAGAAAATCATAAAAAATACACTGGATAAAAGACCTAAATGACGACAATTTTTTCTGGGTTTCGGGAAATTTTGAAGACTAGGAAGCCCAGATACCGGGATATAATATAAATTGGAATAAGGGGACTGCTGGTAAGAATACCTTAGTCTAATTTTCTTTTTGTTTTGCTATTCCAGGCTATAATTTCACACCGTGTTGACACAAGCATTCTGTCTTTCTTTTGTGTAGACTTTAACCAACTTAAATCACAGTACCCATATGCCAACCAAGACGCCCTTCGTGCTGCGCTGTGATACCGTCATCGTGGTTGGGCCGAGCTGCTAAACTTCGAACCAACCTACCAGTACAGCGGTAGGAGGAAGACCAAGGTGACAGACTTTCTCCTTGAACCATCACCTGAACCGGACCCAAACTTGCCCTAAATCAACCTTATTCCCCTCATTGAAGAACAAGAAATGGCCAAGCGTCGTCCTGTTTGTGCCCTGATCACCGAACAAACACCATGTCCAACTGGCGGGGTTCAAACCGAGGTACCACAAGCCGATCAGACACATGAGGCTGTAGTGTCCCTCCCAACAACCTGAGCCTCGTTATCTCGGCCGAACAAGCGTGCGCGCACCGCTTCGATCGAGCCGCAATGATTGATCAATGATGAGGACCACATGCTTCCTGAAACAACGCGGCTGAGCCATGAGCCAATGCATTCTGACCGAGCTAGCCCTTCAGAATGGGCACCAAAAATAACTTAGAAGAACCGAGCTATAACCACCACAGACTCAGTGGTGGCTGATAAGGACCACATGCTTGCTTTCAACCTTGCTAAAAGCGTGTGTCTGCCATCTGACATGGAGCACCATGACCATTTAACCGAGCTCAAGGCCATCCGCTCGACAACTAAGTCAATGGTGCTGGTAAGTGCTCCCTCTATTTGTTTTTCATTTTACTGTTTGCTTGGTTTTAGTCATATTCACTATCTCTCCTTCTGCAGGCCATGTAGAAGAACCATATTGCTCATAAGCGCGTGCTGGAGCTACGCAAGATAGCTTGGCTGGCCGTGGCAAACGCCAACACTAAGACGGCCGAGCTGAACGAGGCCAAGCCAAAAAATGACCGAGCTTGAATCTGAAAACACACGACTCACCGAGTTGGTCAACGCGGCGGAAGCGGACAAGCAGAAGGCGCTACCCAAAAGGAAAGACTGTTATCTGCAAGAACTGGCCAAGCTCGAAAAGAAAAAAGATGCTAAGATAACCGAGCTAAAAAAGAGTGTAGAAGACGCTGAAGACCGTGGCTACAAAGAATGAGAGGCTACGTATGTCTTGCAGTGTGAAGCTGCAAAAGATATCTTTTTCAAATGTGGATGGAAGGCAGCCGTCATCAAGCTCGGTCATGGACAAGAGACTGAGGTATTTCAGAATCCTCCCCTCACTTCATCCTAAGTTACATGGCAGACTACGCCATCGCCATTCAACAAAAGCTTCTCCAAGAAGGGGAGGAGGAAGAAGAATCCCTTGTTCCAAACAACGCCCCACCTGTAATCAGTGATCACGGTCTCCAGACCAGTCAGACAGCTCGGTGGAGCCACTGGTGGCAAGTACGGTTGAGGGTGCTCCCGTGACCGACCTACCCACTGGAACCGGCCTACCGAGTGGCGTAGCTCGGTTGACCTAGATGCTGACTTTGATGATCTCTTTGCTTGATTTTGTTCCTATTTTTTTGTTCACTTTCAATTGTAACCAGGCTCAAGCCCCTCCTCTTGTAATGAATGTTTAAAAATGGAATGAACTCTGCTACTTTCCCAACTGTTTGTTCAATTATTGTATTACAATATTTTTGCACCATGCTAAGCCAGACTAATTTAGCTAGGCCTTACCTAATCCTACCAACCTTCTTCAGCCTAGATCCTTATCTCGGCTGAAGAAGAGAAATAAATGTTGGTCAAACCTGCCAACCTTCTTCAGCCTGGATCTTTATCTCGGCTGAAGAAAAGAAATAATTGTTGGTCATACCTGCCAATCTTCTTCAGCCTAGATCCTTATCTCGGCTGAAGAGAGCTAAATGTTAGTCATACCTGCCAACCTTCTTCAGCCTAGATCCTCATCTCGGCTAAAAAAGAGAAATAAATGTTGGTCAAACTGCCAACCTTCTTCAGCCTATATCTTTATATCGGCTGAAGAAGAGAAATAATTGTTGGTCATACCTGCCAATCTTCTTCAGCCTAGATCCTTATCTCGGCGGAAGAGAGCTAAATGTTAGTTATACCTGTCAACCTTCTTCAGCCTAGATCCTTATCTCGGTTAAAGAAGAGAAATAAATGTTGGTCAAACCGCCAACCTTTTCAGCCTAGATCCTTATCTCGGCTGAAGAGAGCTAACTGTTGGTCATACCTGCCAACCCTTCTTCAGCCTAGATCCTTATCTCGGCTGAAGAGAGTTAAATGTTTGTCATATCTGCCAACCTTCTTATCTCGGCTGAAGAAGAGAAATAAATGTTGGTCAAACCTGCCAACCTTCTTCAGCCTAGATCCTTATCTCAGCTAAAGAAGAGAAATAAATGTTGGTCAAACCTGCCAACCTTCTTCAGCCTGGATCTTTATATCGGCTGAAGAAGAGAAATAAATGTTGGCCAATCCTGCCAAGTTTCTTGATTGCCCTAGCTGGTAATGACTAAGAACAACTTTTACAGTAGAAAGAATTATACTGAAAAAACTACTTGTTTTATTTGAAAAAAGATAAATTACAAGTATTTTAATGAAAAGCTAAAAATAAAATAGTTTGAGATTGGCAGTGTTCCACGGCCTGGAATAGCCTTGTTGTCTCCATCTTCCAAGTGATATGCCCATTTTCCTGCTAAACCGACCACTTTGTATGGTCCTTCCCAGTTAGGTCCTAACTTGCCATCTCCAGGTACCAAAGTGTTGCCTATTACTTTGCGCAATATCTAATCTCCAATCTTGAATTGTCTCGGATACACTGTTTTGTTATATTTTCTGGATAACTCCTGCTGGTATGAAACAATGTAAACTAGTGCTCTTTCCCTTCTCTCTTCTACAAGGTCGAGTTCCAAGGTTATGGCTTCTTCATTCAAATTTGGGTCAAAATTTTCACTTCTAATAGTGGAGAGGCCTACTTCCAGTGGGATTACTGCCTCCATGCCATAGGCCAAGGAAAAAGGCGTTTCTCTAGTTGACTGCCAAGGTGTGGTACGGTAAGCCCATAAAACATGAGGAAGTTCCTCTGCCCATTTGCCTTTTGCTCTCTCCAGCCTTTTCTTCAAACCATCTAAGACGACTTTGTTCGAAGCTTCTGCCTGACCATTCGCTTGAGGGTATGCTGGTGTAGAGTTGTAGAATTCTATCTTGTATTCCTCGCAAAAGCCCCTGAAAATTTTGCCATCGAACTGAGTACCATTGTAAGATATTAGAGCTATGGGTATGCCGAATCGAGTTATGATGTTCTACCAGACGAACTTCTTAACGTCTTTCTCCTTTATTGATGCGAGTGCCTTTACCTCCACCCACTTTGTGAAGTAGTCTGTTGCTGCAAGAAAGAACTTTTTGTTGTCGGGTGCAGTTAGAAGTGGTCCCACTATGTCCAGGCCCCACATTGCAAAGAGCCATGGGCTAGTTAATGGTAGAAGCTCTCTTGCTGGTTGATGTATTTGGTGTGCGAATTTCTGACATTTCTCGCACCTTTTGACATATTTCTCTGAATCTGCTTGCATCTATGGCCACCAATATCCTTATGAAATTGCTCTGTAAGCCAATGATCTTCCCTCTTGGTGGCTTCCGTATACGCCTTTGTGTATCTCGAACAAAAATGCCTTGACCTTACTGGGATGGACACATTTCAGGTAAGGTCTTGTGAAGGATTTCTCGTACAATGCTAGTGATTGAGAGAGCCAAAATCGCTGTGATTTTGCTCTAATTTTGTTGGCCTCTTTCTTTTCTTCAGGCAAGATGCCATCTTTTAAAAATACTATGATGGGATCCATCCAGGATGGGCCTAGTTCGGCACAACATGCCTCGGCTTCTTCGGGTTCTTCAATACTTGGTCTAGGTAGGAAGTCGATTAGTAATGGGTGTGGGGTAGATGTATCTGCCATTGAAGCAAAACCTGCCAGCTCGTCTGCTCTGCTATTTTCTTCTCGGTCGATTTGCTCTATCCAGACTACTTCGAACTTCATGATCTCCTTTCTGACTAACTCTTGGTACTTAGCCATCATATCATCTTTTCCCTCGTAGTTGCCTGAAATCTGGTTGACTACGAGTTGGGAGTCATTGTATACCATCAGCTCGGTGGCCTTCATGTAAAGTGCTGATTTTAAGCCTGCTAACAGTGCTTCATACTCCGCCTCGTTGTTGGATGCTGGGAAGCCAAGGTTGATTGCCTGTTCAATTGTTAGGTCATCTGGTGAAATAAGAACTATGCCAAGTCCTACACCGTGCCTGTTGGATGCTCCATCCACGAAGAGTTTTCACATCTCTCTGACGAATAGTTTCCAGCAAATAAGGGATCGGATGATGTCTTGGGATCATGGGTGTTACTGATGTTTTCTTCCAAGTTGATGTATGTTGTTGGGGTTTGAACTTCACTGTCTAACTGTCTCAAGGCTTTACTTTTTGATGAGTCCACACTGGGAATAGCATGGTTTGTTCCTTCTTGCCTATCCTCAATCCTGTGTGGTTTGCAATGTAGCTGTGCATCCTGTATTAGGGGCTACGCAGTTCCCGCGGCGCTTTCCCTCCTTACTTTGGTTGCGTCGGTCAAACCGATCGGGCAGATGTGATGACTTCCTGGTGTGAACTCAACTACAAAGTTTGCTAAAGCTTGGGCTTTTATTGTGGTCCTGGGTTGAAACTTGATATCGAACTGCCCCAACTCCACTACCCATTTCAAGATTCGTCCAGAAAAATCCGCCCTCTCAAATAAGGCCTTTAATGGAAAAGCCGTTAGGACGATCACCGTGTGGGCATGGAAATAGTGTGACAACTTTCTTGAGGCCATCATCAAAGCTAATGCCAACTTTTCCAATGGTAGGTACCTTGTTTCAGCACCCAGTAACGTCTTGCTAACATAAAAGATAGGCAGGTGTTGGATTCCTTCCGCTTTGACCAACACTGCACTGACTACATGCTGTGAAACTGCTAAGTACAAAAAGAGCTCTTCTCTTGGTACCGGGGTTACTAACAACGGAGGAGAGGTCATGTAGTCTTTCAAGCTTTCTAAGACGCAGTCACATTTCTCATCCCACTCAAATTTGACCTTTAGTGCTTGGAAGAATAGTCGACATTTGTCTGACGACTGACTTATGAACCGGTTGAGCGCGGCTGCTAGGCAGATGAGATGCTGTACCTCTGTGACTGTGTTGGGCCTCTCAAGATCTTGGATTGCTTTGATCTGAGAGGGATCAGCTTCTATACCCCGGTTGGTCACTAGAAAGCCTAGGAATTTGCCTGATCCTACGCCGAATGCGCACTTAGATGCGTTTAGACGCAACTTGTGGGACTTCAAAATTTGAAACATTTCATCTAGGTCCCTGAGATGGTCCTTCTCATCCTTGCTTTTGACCACCATGTCATCTATGTAAGCCTCCATTGTTCTGCCTAACAATGGTTTAAACATTTTGGTGACCATCCGTTGGAATGTAGCCCCTGCGTTCTTTAGGCCAAAGGGCATGACCTTGTAACAGTACAATCCTCTGGGCATTGTAAATGATGTGACCTCCTGGTTTGGTTCATACATAGCGATCTGATGGTAACCTCAATACGCATCAAGGAAGCTAAGTCGGTTATGTCCTACCGTCAGGTCCACCAGTTGGTCTATCCATGGTAGGGGAAACTGTCTTTTGGGCATGCTTTGTTGACCGTTTTGTAGTCCACACAAACGCTCCACTTGCCGTTCTTCTTTGGCACTACCACAGTGTTGGAGATCCACCTGGGATAGTGTACTTCTCTGATAGCTCCTGCCTTTAGCAGGTTTCCTACTTCTTCTGCCACTATCTCTGCGTGGTGGAGTACCGATCGGCACGTTTGCTGAATAATTAGCCTAGCAGTTGGGTGGACATTAAGTTGATGGAAAATGAAATTTGGGTCAATGCCAGGCATGTCGTATGGTGTCCAGGAAAACTTCGATGTTAGAGGTTAAGAATTCCATGACCTCTACTGTCACAGTGTTGGATAACGACGAGCCGAGTAAAAAAAACTTTTCTTGGTTCTTTTCATCTATCCTTACCTCAACCAAGTCTTCCACTGCCTTCTGTTTTGTTGCTTTGCCGACATTTGCAAACTGTTCGTTGTTTTCTGGCTCTTCCACCATCTGAACAAACCCTTTTGCAGTACGACCGTCGTTTACCGTGACGAAACACTGTTTTGACATGATATGGTCTCCTAAGACTTCTTCAATCACGCTGGTTTCGTTAGGAAGCCGTAATGCCTGATGGTAGGTTGACGCCACCAAGTGCATGGTGTGCAGCCATGCTCTTTCCAAGATTATGTTGTAAGTGGAAGGAACCTTCAATATCCAGAATTCCACCTGTTTTGTCATTGTTCCTGCCTTGACTGGCAGGATTATCTTGCCTACTGGCCATTCTGGCATTGAGTTGAAACCGATGAGGGAGATGTCGCAGGTGCCAAGTCCTTGTCCTCCAATTTCAGTTGTTTGAAGGTCTCGTAGTACATTATCTCGCATGAGCTTCCTTGGTCAATCAGAATCCGTTTGATGTCGAAATTCTTGACGCGCAAAGTGACCACCAGTGCGTCATTCTAAGGGCAATGTAGCCTTGCTAGATCCCTGTCTGAAAAGGATATGACGTTCGTAGCCTCTGTTCTGCTCTTTTTGACGGTAGGTTGTGCACTTAATGCCTCTGTCAAGTGCTCAGCCTTTTTTTATCATCCCTCTGAGCTCACATACCAGCTCAGGTTTGACGATCCCATGTATAACGTTGATTATGCCTTGGGGTGGACCATCGACTGGCATCCCGCTTGGTCTGTTGAGGTCTTGGGGACTGGCTGTGTTCCCCCTTCTATATACTGGTCCAGGTGTCCAGCGGCCACTAACTCTTCCAGATGTTGCCTCAATGGTGTGCAATTTTCAGTACGGTGCCCTTTCTCATCATGGAAGGTGCAATGGTACCACTCATCATAGCCTCTTTGTGCTTCTTCCAACTTGGCTGGCCGCCGAAAAAAGGGTTCATCGCGTATCTCGCTAAGAATCTGGTAGATAGGTTTATTGAATATTGTGGTAATGGCAATGCAGACTTTTAACTTCCTTGTTTGGGGGTCCTCTCTGTTGGCTCACCCGCCTCGCCCGTTCTTGCTTGGTTGTTCTACCGTGTTGATTTTTGCTGTAGTCTTTTTATCTGGCATCGCTGTTGTGCCAGATTTTACTTTAGCATGGGCGCTATCTTTGTCACGACCCAAACCCGCCCCTGTAGGTTTAGCACCGTAACCGGCCAGTAATCCGTGGATTACCAAAGGCCTCTGAACAGATTAGCAAATAATAAGAGGCCACAGAAGCAATAATACAAAATAGACAAGGTCCAATGAGCTGTGATAACGTACATGGGACAGAAGATTTCAAAACTCATATATATACATAAGCATGCCAGTCAAAGGACACCAATATTTACAAAGTATTTACATCCCAAGACCTGTCTTTACAAAACACATACAGAGACTAACATGAACACAAAAACAGCCATAGCATTAGACTTCGATCGGAACCTCCTCGGGAGGCACAACGGTTGGCTGACAAAATAGTACAGAAGGCCGTCAACTTTGGCCCTGGTCACACACCGGCTCACCTACATACATAATATAAACAGTGAACGAAAGCCTAGTGAATAATAACAGAGTAAAGGGGTCATATGAATGAGTCCATACAGATTCAAAATTCATAATTCAGTTTCGTATCAAAACCATAGCTTGTCTAGATCATATACAGACAGAAATCATAAGCCTTGTTTAAGTTTACGTGATACATTCTTTAGCACTAGCAGAAACAGTTGACCCATAAGGGACGGCCATAAAGGCATACAGTTGACTCACGTGCACGGAAACGATACAGTTGGCTCATGAGACGTACAATTGACCCATAAAGGGACGTAAGGATCCATAACAGTTGACTCATGAGACGTACAGTTGACCCATAAAGGGACGTAACAGAACAGATAACAATTATCATTTGAGGCTAAGAATGTCACGAATACATTTCAGAAACATTGGACAACCATTCATTCATACAGAAAATATTCCTCGGCAAACAGATCATTTTACATTACTCAGAAAATACTTATAATTGAACATAACTTTACAAAGTTATTACTCACAGTGGGCCTTGAGACAGACAGACAGACGGAGTAAGCTTGGTCAAACGGTACGTGGCACGTGACCTACACAACACATAATAGATACACCCTTGAAACACACGTTCTGATTGTACAAAACCCATTTCATTGGCTCTTAGTGCGCTTCTAATCTCTTAACTTCATTATGGGATCTTAAACATGGCCTAGGAATGCCTAGGATGGAATGAGGAGGCAAAAATGCCTTGGAAACATTTTCTCAAAATTTGCTGAAATAAGGTCCACGCTTGAGCGTAGCTTTCCTCGCTCGAGCGGACATGCAGATGTTGAGGCTCTGCTCGAGCGTGAACTTCTTCACTCGAGTCGACTGTAAACTCGACAAAAGTACTGGATGCAGGATATTCACGCTCGATGGGCGCTGCCCCCTCCCGCTCGAGTGTGAGACTTAGACCCCCGCTCGAGCGTGTAGTCCCTCGCTCGAGCGGACTGTAAAACATGCAAACTTCTGGGTATACGCATTTCACGCTCGAGCGCGACTCTCGCCGCTCGAGCGGAAGTGCATGTACTCAGGCTTCACGCTCGAGCGTGAAAGTCCCCGCTTGAGCGTGGGTCAATTTTCTGGAAAATCCAGATTGACCTCCTAAGCTCAAATTCGACAATCAACCTTCCAAAACTCATTTTTCTGGGCCAAAACTTTGAAAAACCCTTAGTAACTCATAAAACAACAAGTTTAAAGCTTCAATTCAAGAAATCATGGCCCAAGAGTAAATCAATCATGCACAATTCCAATATGAAACTTAACATTAACTCATGTACATGACTAGTATGCAATTCCTTGAATTCAAATCGCCCAAACCATGACCAAATGCAAATGTTTATCCCAAAAACATGATCAACTATGATATTATGACATGGAACATGAAGAATTTCTAAACAAAGCTTGGATTATGACATGCATGCAAGAATTCTTGGAAATCAAACTCCAAAATGCTATGGAACATGCATGCATGCATGAATTCATTCTTAATTCCCCTTTTTAAGTCCAAATCACATGCGAACCCACCTAACACCATTAATTCATGATCTCATCAACTAAATTTCAAGACTAGAGATTAACATTCTTACCTAGGGACCTCAATTCCTTATGCTAGTGATGGTCTCCAAGTTTTCTTAGCAAATCCTCTCCTTATGAATTAATTCTTCAAGCCCTACACCAATTCCCCCTTCTCTCACTCTCTCAGCCGTTTGTCTCTCCCTCTCAAAGTTCAAGAGTGATCAAAAAATGAATAATAGAAGGTGAGTGGGGCTCAAATGGCCTATTAAGTGGTAATTGGTCAAAAGTAACCAAATAACATTATTTTAATCGAATTTAATCGCTCCGAATCGAATTTTAATTAACCCTACCATAAAATTCTATAAATTCTAATAAGCACATAAACCAAGTCAATTTCTGGTTCGAATGCCGATAAGGCTTTCAATTCGCTAACCGAAACTAAAACGCGAACAGATATTTCTACACCGAACAGATAGAAACACAAAATCATGCAATCACACATGCAATTTAGTTCCAAATCCTTCCTAAATTATTGTTAGGCTTAACTAAGCACGAATTAACGTTAATCTGGGGTCGGGGTTATTACAATCTTCCTTTACCCGGATATGTTGATGCACTTTCTCCATTAGGGCCTCCATCGTGAGGGGTGGCATCATTGTCATTGAGTCCCTCAACTTATTACTGACTGGTAAACCCCGTTTGTATTGTGCGATGGCGAGATTTGTAGGGCAATCCCCAATCTGGTTGAAAGTCTCCCAATATCGACTGTTGTAAGACCTCAATGTCTCCTTTTCGTCCATGTCAATGGAGAGTAGCTGGTCAATCTCCACTAGCGTCTTGGTATTCGTTATGAATCTAG
The DNA here is from genome assembly GCA_030407325.1 of Camellia japonica. Taxonomy (NCBI): domain Eukaryota; kingdom Viridiplantae; phylum Streptophyta; class Magnoliopsida; order Ericales; family Theaceae; genus Camellia; species Camellia japonica. The sequence continues at coordinate 134,636,112 of JAPPVO010000003.1, forward strand.
TCACAAACGCTTCTGCCAACTGTGCCCATGAGGCTATGCTGCCTTCTGGCAGCCTTTCAAACCAGGTTAGACATAGGTTGCTAAGGCTGGATGGAAACAGGATACACATTAGAGCCTCGTTTCGCCAGTATACCGCCATAACCTAGCAAAAGTGGCTTAAGTGCATGTAGGGGTCTGACTTCCCCTCATAAGTGGTGAATTTGGGTTGGTGGAAGCTTGAGGGTAGCAGTGCGTTCTCAATTGCCGGAACGAACGGCGAGCTCTGTAACCTTGTTAATACTTTATCTACTGGTTCGTAAGCAAGGCACGACATTGGCATCCCTACCTCGACACTCCCATGTGTCCTATGGGCCAATCGCTGTAGGGCTGAAACTCTGCGAGGGTCGCGAGCCCTGGTGTCCTTCTTCCATCGGGCCCTCTCTTCAAGCACTGTTTGTAGGTCCACTGACCTAGGCAACTCCGTGTGCCTAGATGTCGTTTGGTGCGTGTACGAAGCCCAATAGCTGCTTCCCTCTATATACGACCTTTCAGTCCTCGTTCTCTCAGACCTGGAGTAACGAGTCCTGGAAGTCCTTGATTAAGTGTCGCCTGTTCTAAGGCTCCTATTTTTTGCTTGCGATGGCATGACATGTCTGTCACTATCTTCTGAGTGGTAAGAGGGCGTGTTGCCTTTGCGCCCCTCTTCCGTCGCCACCACTTTTTCCTTTATCTGGTGCTTCATTGTCTCCATGTCTGCCGCCATCCTCCTCATTAACTCGTCTTGATCCCTCACGTGATCCTCCAGAACTTGAGGTTCTAACTTCCGCCTCTGTCTTTCAAGACTTTGAGAGTGACGGGGACTGGTGCCCCGTCTCTCCCATGTGTCCCTTCGGGAGTTCCGTCGCTGGGTTCTAATTCTGCCATGGGTGGGATAGAAGGTAAACCTTCGCGCCTCGCGCCCCCCTCCGAGGGTTGCCCACCGATAGCAGATTTCAACCAGAGAGGAAAACTCGATCAAAAGGTTTTGTTCGTGCAGTTCCCACAGACGGAGCCACTTGTACGAGCACGAAATAATCTTCTCGTATAATCTGTTGATCAAGTTTGCACTCCTCCAAACGTCGTCACTTTACTACTTGAAAACACAAACGTGAGCTAGCCGGCAGGTGTGTGCCGGAAACCTCTTCGATGCCTAAGTCAGCAAGTAGACAATAGGCACAAAAGCTCTGTGTATTTGTGAGTAAGAATTGTGATACCTGTCCATAGGTCTGTCATGAGCTTTTGTAGAATTCATCTGGCACAATCCTAATAGGACTTCAACTCTCTTTAGTAGAATCCTCCTAAGAATCAGAAAGGTAATGCTCATCTTTTTACACTCTCCCCACTGCTTTAACCAAGTGAGATGGTTTTACCACGGTAGAATAACAGCACAACCGAGCTAACACTAGCCTTCTGACACACTCAGATCGGTGCTTTCGTGGGCAATGCCTAGCTCAGTCCTAGTCCACCTATACCTCGATTCGGAATAGTTAGACCGAGCTAAATAGCAGCCATCTCTGATCGAGCTAACAAGGGCAAGGTCCAAGTTGTGTAGCTCATTCACCTTGGCCCATAGCTTGGTCCGTTCCAATATCTGGACCTAGCTCAGCCCTGGTTCACATAAAATCACCCTCTCAGTACCCATAAAAAAAAAAAAAAATTGTAATGTATTTGGTAATTTTGTTTGACATCATTAGCATTGTTCCTTTTTTTTGCGTCGACTTACAATACTCATGTAAGTATTGTGTAAAATATTTGATAATTTATTTACGATTCCTAGCATGCCTATTTTTCTTGGGTCAGAGATAGGGGTGCACAATCCGTTGGTCCGCCCAACCCAATCCTATATTTTTAAAGTTTGGATTTATATTTTGGCCCATAGAGGTTGATTGGGCTAGTTTTTTAGGCCAATTTAATTTTAAGATTAGGGAAATCCTATTATGTATCCTATCATAAATTGGCGTAATATTATCACAAAATTTCATAATATAAATCACAAAATACGTAATTTCGCCACAAACTAGCATAACAAAATGTCCAAAATTATGTGGTTTGTGTAACAAAAGTTTGTAGTTTGGTTATGACATTTTTTGTTATGTCAATTTATAACAAAATTATACATTTTATAATAAAATTATGCCAATTTATAATAAGATACATTTGTGTACCATAGGATTTTCCATTTGTGTATACGTATGTTTTAAATATCTATAAGTGACTGGGCGGAATGGAATTAATATCAGCCCTGATCAATGATTTTAAAAATCAGCAGATACCAATCAAATACTAATCAATTTTTTTACTTTACGATATCAATATATGCTGTTATACTTGTGGAAATAAAAGGAGTAATATTAGGAATATCAAAATTTCTACTAAACCTTTACTAAATGTCTCCCATGGGGTGGATCTCACATAAGTGTAAGGTCTAAATCCATGTAAGATAGTAAAATATTTGGTAAAAAATTTAAAACCTCTAACATTTTCCAATAAAAATCACATATATCAGCTTGATTTATGATACATATCAGTTTCGATTCGCAACCATATTCCACTTCAACAACGTCTAAATATTGAAAAATAGCATAGTCTTTCAGGTAAAACACATGCCCAAGGGAAATAAAGAAACCAAATAATAATAATAGAAGGAATCTATTAACTAGATATAATGGTCTGTTATGGTCAATACCTCTATTGTTAGAATTGTACAATTTGCGATTCGAATCGTACGATTTGATTCAATTCAGTGGGTAATTGATACAAACAGATTATGTGAATTGCAAATAGTTATAAACCGTAAGTGAATCGGTGAACCAAATCAGTGAATCGTGAATCGATTCAATTCACTAAAATCGATATTTGGCGTTCTTTTTTGGTTTTTTTTAATGTTGAAAAAGGTTCACACAACTTTTTTAAAGTCTTTAGTGTAAGAACTTGAATATAAAAATAAAATGATAATTAAATAATAATAATTTTATTAATCTCAAAATATTTTGCTTGTGAATCTTAAAGTGCAAATTAGATATTATTGAACGGTCTTTTAATTAATTTTAAACCTTAAAAAATTTATGATGTAAGTCTTTAATTTTGAGGCAAGATTTATTTAAATATATATATATATATATGGGACAAATTAGTAAGTATATTTTGATTTAATAATAATTATATTTTATTTAAATTAATGGAGAGAGAAAATAAAATAAAACAAAAGATAATAATTTAGAGCCTTTTGTTTAGATATATAAAGGAACCCTAGGTTGCCCAATACAATATACAGCAGGAGCAGCCACGGGAGAGAGATGTTGAGAGAAAAGTAGGAGAAAAAAAAAGGGTTGCAAACAAGGAAGGATTTTTGGGTGTGTGATGGGTCTCTATCTTTTTTCTTCCTTTTGCTTTTGTTCTTCATCCTTATTCTATTATTATGTAATTCATTGATGGAGAACTTTGTATATATATATACTGTTAAGAAATCTGAAAAGCTAAATTCATGTGTAAAGAATGGGTGTAATTCTTTGTCCAAAAATTCTGTACAAAACTGCAAACTTTAGAAATTTAGAAACCATATTAAACTAACGAATTTTAAGCTAAGATTTTTACAGTAATTTAATTACAACTTGAATTTCATACCAGAATTTTCTTAAAATTTTTGGGAGTCAAAATCTATATAAATTGATGCGTTCAAATCTGTCCAGAAAACTAGTGTATAACAATAATTTTAGAAGTGTCGTTCTTTTTGGGTATAAATCTGAAAATTATCAAATTAGTGTCATTAGAACTGGTTACGAGTCTAGTTTCTTAAATTTTTGGTCTTGCATTGATTGCTCACGTATAATAAGAGAACTGTCAATTTCTTTAAGGTGATATAGAAAATGACCTGTTTGTACATAATTGATGGTAAATAATTCTTTTGATAAGTAAATCGAGTGAAACCAATTGGGTTTGAGACTTAGGATATATCAGTTGATGGGGATATAACAGTTGATGTTTGGAGGGTTTTGGAATTTTTCGAATGGTGTAGAGCGAGCTTTTAATTTTCAAATTTAGTGAACAGTTTGGGAAAACTTGTCAAAAAATCAGTTTTATCTCAAAGTCACATCTGATTAAGTTTCAATCTGAACCCATGTCTTGAGTAATTTGTGACCTTGAAGAACATGAAATTATGTATTATTTAAGAGTAATAGTGAGTGGGGTTGAGCTATGTTAGTACGCTTTAGTGTGGGGTATTTACTTTATTATTACTTTTAGTATTTTTGAAGTTAGTAGTGACACAACTTTTCATAAATTGTTCAGAGCACTAGTTGGACTTTCGTACTCTATTAAAGAATTATATTGTTCCGTTTTCAAGTGCGTATTTGCATGCTACATATTTTTATAAATGTTCCCTTACTTTAAACTGTTGAAAAATTAAATTGTTGTTTCAGAACTAAATTGTTTTGATAAAATTATTATATTATCAATGGAATTAAATTATTTCTAAAATATATGTAAACTTGGCATACAGTAAAATTCTTGAAATGGTCTCATGTTTATAATAGTGAACCATTATGTTTGTGGAACTGAATTGTATTAATTTTTGAGACCATATATATAAAAGTCTAGGGAATTTATTCCACTATGTGTGGTGACTCTGGCCAATATGAAACAGATCCGGGTTGGCTGTGATGACTCTAGTGCTCAACGATTGTAAGGAACAGACCTGGGTTAGGCTGGGTGACCTTCAATTGGGTTGTCTAAGAGAAAAGGCCCGTGTAGCCCGCTCTGAGGATGACTCTTGGTTCGATCTTGGATCCAAAGGGCTTGTTGCCTTGAGAACTTTGTTGCATGTTACTTGTTATTCTTGGTACCTAGATTATAATGATGATTATGTTGTTGTCTGATTTAAATGGAGCATGTCATTTGTTATGTTCTTGAGAGATATGAATGTTTTTAACAATAAAACTATGGAACTTCGTTTTTTAATCAGATACATCTTATTTTGGAATGGAACCCTATTTTCAGAACTATATTTACTATCCATGTTTCTACTCACAGAACTATCAACTGACTTAGTTGCTAAACATTTTCAGGTGAGAGAAGGACTTAGAGTAGACTCATGGCTCAGCAGAGACTCTAACTTATGGACCTCTAGGACATTCATTTATTATTATTTTTTTATGTTTGTTTTTCAGATTGTTATGTGAATTTTGTGCACACTTTTTAATTGAGATTCATTTATGATTATTTTGTTATGTGGGTTGTTTGTCTCCCATTGGTTTGGATGGTTTTGATTAGGGTTGGTTTTGACCATTTATACTTGTGATATGTTACTGGATTAGGCTTTGATTTACTTATTTGTGGACTATTTTTACATTTATTCTATGTAATTACGGATTCATGTTTAGGCTTACATGTGCCTTGGGCTAAGGCTTTGTGGGCCACGACCAGTCATGCCCGGGTTTGGGATGTGACATTTAGGATTAATATATGCCGTCTTTTGACTTTCTCCCTCCTTATTTACTCTCAAATACTCAAACCTTAGCTGAAAAAAAATTAACTTTCTCTCTACAATATTCTAGACTTGCACATTTAATTTTATTGAAGCATTTATATTTACAAAATGAATTTTTGGAAGGCATCAAGTGAGATTTTTGTAAAAGTTTGAATATTTTGATATTTTAACCTTGTAAAAAATTGAAAACATTGTTGTTTAAGTTATTGTTACTTGGAAATTAAAAGTTTGTCTTTGTTTGCCTTTCTTTTTTTTTTTTTTTCTTTTTGTATTAAGAATAGTTGATAAAAAATAGTATCTAAAAGGGAAAAGGTGAAATGGTAAATATGGGAACCCATGTTAATTTCTTACCTAGACCACATGATCATCATTTAAGATAATATTTTTATTGATTTAAATCTAAATATTTCATATTTATTAGATATATTTAATACCTAAGTGTGTACATATATTTTTCTATGTAATTTAAAAAAAACTAACCGAATCTTTATAATTTACGATTCAATTCAATTCGCAATTTGATACAATTCCATTTCAATTCACGATTCGAATCATGAACGCTCAAAATGCCTTGGTATTGTAAGAACGTTCAGAACGTCAAACTTCAAGCCAGAGAGAGAGAGAGAGAGAGAGGACAGATAATTGGGCATCCAATCCTAACCTTCATATGTTTCCTTGATATATTTAAGCTACTTTGAGCAGTCATTTATCTCATATTTTCCGTCCCTGCACTGTAATTTAAACCACAAACAAACTCAGCAATGCATCTATAAGAATATATTAGTTGATAAGGTGTATATATATAAGTATATAAGCAAAAACTTCTGGTTACCCTATCTGTAAACCCTTGCCAAATAGAAAGAAATACATCCTCTGTTGAGTGTGTTGTAAACTTAAATGTTTTCTGTTCCAAAATACAATTGATTTTTGGGACAATAAATGACCAAATCTTTCATTTATTATGGAAATGAACCAAATGCTAACCTTTTAATTGTAACAATTTACTTCTTCGATTTCAACTCAGTATTTTAAAAATGATTCTCCTATCATCTCACCCTTTAACATTTTAATAAATAAAACATAAAAGATTAAAAATCAAATTTGAGTAAAGCTGGACGATGAAAGTATAAATTTTCTTCTAATTTTTTCTACTAATGCTCTTGAAATGTGTTCATGAGAATATTTTTTTGTCTAAAATTTTAACGATGAATAATTGGAGGGCTACATTAAACCATTAGTTAAAATTTAAGGACTTAATTATTGTAAATTAAATATAAAGTACCAATGTGAAATTTGAGTAAGTTGAGAGAAAAAATGTACAAGTGATGTAATCTATAATAAAGTTATCATTCACTCTCTAATAGTTTAGATGAGCTGAAAAATTATTAATTCAACATGGTATCTCTTATACGCAATGGTCATGTTTGATTCAAAAGATTAATAGTGAAGTATTAACAATCCTATTAAATTAGTGTGGTATTCACTATCCAATTGGATTAATAATCCCACCCCTACCCCATTACTAATAATCCTACTATTTGTTGGATTAATTATCCGTTGGATTAATAATCCTAAACCAAAATGTTAAAACAAACATAGGATAATTGGGCCCATGGATTAATAATCCCAATCCCATACTCTAATCCACCCAATCAAACATGCCCAATAGGTATTGTGTTCAAACTTCATTACTTATCTAATAATTATAATATTTATGTGTTTGATCCATTTACAGATGAAAATTTGACTACACAAAAAAAGAGAAAATTGTAATTCAGTGGTAAAGTTTACCAATTTTAATATTTGAAATGATAAACTTTTCCATGAGTTTATATTTTTATTTTTTTTGTTTGTCTTTCAATTGATTTGTAATTTTCTCAAAAAAAGAAAAGAAAATAAAAGAAAAAACATGTGAAAAAGGCAACAACTTATTTTTGCTGATAAAAAAAACTTTAACAGATTAAGGGTTATACTATGTGCGTATAGGGGTGGGTTTTGTGTCGTGTCGTGTCAAATCGTGTTCGTGTTCGTGTTCGTATCATGTCATCTCGAGTTCATTTCAAAATTACCTCAACACTAATCCCACCCGATTATTATTTTGTATTATTGTGTCGTGTCATTTTTCATGTCAAATTTTTTTACTATTAACTAAAAATATCAAATGTATGAAAAAAATGTAAAAATTTATTCACAAGTTAAATTTAATGAAATTAATCTCTATTAAATGAAATTATTTATAAAAATATTTGGTTTCAACTTAATTTTATTTTCTTAATTTATAAAAATTATATATTATTATTATATTTTTCACTAGATAACTCAAATAATAGACAAAAAATATATTAAGTTCAATTAAAAGCAAAAACAAAACTTATATTAAACTTAAAATAGTATTTTACATAATTTTTAATAAATTGGATATAATTACATAAGAGATTAAAAAATGTATTGATACTCTTTAGTAGAAATAATATTAAAATGTGTTATTGATTGTTCATTATACAATTTATCTGTGTCAATTTTATGTTAGACAGATTTGACACTAATCCAATCTGTTTAATATTTATGTCATCGGGTCGTGTCATATACGTATTCGTGTCAAGAAAAGGTCAATCCTAATCTGCTAATTTCATGTATGATTCGAGTCTTATTATCATGTTGTGTCATAAATTCCCACCCTTATGTGCACATTTGAATTTGGCTAAAAAAAAAGTCAACCTTTCATTTTGTTAGGTTTTTGTATTTGGCAATCCTATTGGATAAAACTCCATTCAGTTGTATTTTTATTTGCTCTATTGTATCTGTGAGGTTATGAGAGTTTATATGCGAATCCAACCCGAGTTGTGCCTGTTTAGGGAGCTTGTGCTGACATTTTATATATTGACTTGAGCATCCTTGTTTGCCATTCCGCTGACTGAGTACGGCGCCTAGATGGGGTTGAAGGGCAGTTCCCTCGAAGCTTCAAGTAGTCCAAGCAAGGGAATGTAAAAAGAAGTAGTCCAAAATTCTCACCAAACTCTTTTTCTTCGTGTAATTGATTTTATGTTAGAGGCGTTGATTGGAGAGGATTATAGATATGGATTAAAATTTTGGAACCCTTTTCCCTCAAAAAGAAGGGGGGGGGGGGATCATTTTATAGGCATTGGGGATTTGGAATATGCCTCTAGATCCCATGGATTCGGATGGCATATTCCAAGATCCTTGGGACACCTCATAAGAAAGCTGTTTGGCTAACGTCAAAACATGTTGCGACGGATAAGACTTGTTTGGCTGATGTAGAGTGGCCCCGCATATTTCTTCAAGAATTCGTCTGATAAAGCAGGAAAGGCCCAGGCATGCGTCCACAGGCAAAAGTTGTTCGGCGTGTTTTCTAGAAGTTGTCCGGCCGGCTTGACCTTATCCGGTGAATTTTCTTGAAAGGTCTGTTTTCTCATTCATTCTGGTTTTCTAAGCTATCTCTTTCGAAAAGCGGATCAACAATTTTTGAAAATCATACTGCTAAGAATGGCTAAAATGAATGAAAATGTGCCAATTGCCTTAAAAATATTTTGAAAATAGGTTTGAGGGTCTAGAAAACCCTTGGTCAAAATGGGAGTAGGAAAGGTTCGTCACTCTCTTCAACCCTGACTTGTTGCTTGGAGCGACCTTTGGTTTTTTCATCGGAAGCTTTTCTTAGAGTGCCCAAATCTTAAGGCCAGTCAAAAATGATGTGTCTACCATTGCTCCTCTTTAATAGAGCTTGGTTCGTCATTTCATGATGTAAGTGAATGTCAAAACCTGAAGACAACCCTTTTGACAAGGCCGCAAGACAAGGGCTAAACAAGGCATGCAAGAATGTAGTTGGTTGGACTCGGGGGTTGCCTACATATCCCTTTGCAAGGAATCAAACCAATGTAGTTCAGGGGCGAATGGAATGCAAAAAGCTTGAACATTGATTGAAAACTTGGACTTACACGCTTCGTGAAGCCAATGGTTTTTTAAAGTCTAGCTTACGTGCACCACACCACCAAGGTTTACCAATGTAGTTCAGGGGCGAATGCAATGTAAAAAGCTTGAACATTAATCGAAAACTTAGACTTACACGCTTTGTGAAGCCAATGGTTTTTTAAAGTCTAGCTTACGTGTACCACACCACCGAGGTTTTGATGATGTGTAATACAATGTAGATGGAATGATGATAAAGGTGTGAAGATGGTAAACTCTCGAAGCAAGCCTTGTGTAGATGCAATGAAGAATGTTAAGACAAATGCGAAACATCTCTATATTTCCACATTAGGAAGGTGAATAAGTAATGAAGTGAGGGGGAAACCCAGACGCATTTCATGCGAACAGGTGTGCAGTGACAAAGTTGTAACTAACAGATAATAATTCTAAATGCATATCATGCAAACAGGAGAAAGCTGTAGCCATACATTGCACAAAAATAGTAAAGTTGTAACCAACAAACCTAATCACACTTCACGTGAAAAAGGTAAAATTGTAACCAGCAAGCCTAAACACACTTTGTGTGAGAAGGGTAAAGTCATAGCCGTCAAGCCTAATCACACTTTGTGTGACAAGGGTAAAGTCGTAACCATCAAGCCTAATCACACTTCGTGTGAAAAGGCTAAAAACAAGCCAAATCACACTTGGTGTGAACATGGTGAATGCAACAGGAATATATGATATGACAGATGCGATAGTATGGAAGTTGTAGCCAAGTAATAACAAGCCTAAATGCATTTCATGTGAAAAGAGTAAATGCAACAACAATAATGGTAAGGTATATGATACGATAGATGCAAAAAAGTGGTGTCATAGATGCACACAAGTGGTGCGATAGATACTCCTCACAATTCTGAAGCGGTGTTTTAGGTAACACATCACAAATTTGGAGAACTCAGTGTATGGAGGGACCGTATTGTTCTAGGAAGCAATGTTTTTCAAACATCTCAGGACAAAGTGCTAGATAGCACTTCATGGGTTCTGGAATATTGAAGTATAGGGTCGTATCATCCTCAATTTGAAAAGCGATATTCTTCGAACATCTCATCATTTTTTTTGGAAAATCGGTGCTCACGGGGGAGCACCTCACAGAGTTTCAAAGAACATCACTTTTTAAAACCCTATGAGGTGCTCCACTTTTGTATTTCCTTTCTAAATCTATCTCTACCTCTTCTTCGGCACTATTTTAGAGATTTTTGGGACTATTGATTGAGTTGTTGATAATATAATTGGATTCTCTCTTTCTTCTCCTTTTCTGTAGCTAGTGGAGGCCTGTATAGAGGCTCTGGCCAAGCCTAAAATGCTTTTCTTTTGATTTTATGGGTTAGAAACCCAAGCACAGTTTTCTCTATGAGAGGGGATAGATTCCCTTTTCCCAAAACCTATTTTACATGGATTTAGGTGTTTTAAGCTCTTTTTCGTGAGTAGGAAGATGAGAATCTCCCTCCTCTCATTAGAGTTTTTGCCATTTTTACTATTCTAACTAGCTTTAATGATGTAGAAGCTCAGATATGGCTTCTTCCTCGAGGATAGACTGAATCTCCCCTCTCGTCATTATATCTCATGAGTTTGGGTATTTTATACTCATTTTCATATGTTAGAGGGTGAGAATCTCTGTATTCTCGCTAGAGTTTTCTTTATTTCATTTCATTTTATTACATTTTTTTAGACCTTATTCATTATGTTTGTTGTGTGCATTGGAACGAGTTTCTCTTCTCTTTGCCATTACTTTCTCTTCTTCCTACTCTCGCTCACTTAGACTTAACTGTGATATCATCATAATTGTATGATTAATGTAGAAGCATGCATTTGGGCTTGGACCATTATTTTCAAATTAATTATGTGGTGTGTACTTTGTTGTTTCACATGCCATCTCAATAGTGTCCAAATCCCTTAGGACCCATCAAGTGTGGATTTCGCATTAGTTATCACATATAGGGGCGAGCATGGTCCGGATTGGTTCAGATTGAGGTCAAACCAAGACCAATTTGTTATCTATGGCTTCTAAAAGATTAGAACCAATCCAATTTGTTTGAATCGTGGAACCAATCCATTAAAACGCGGATTGGATCGGTTTATGACCACGGATTCACATAATTAAATAACAAAAAATATATATATATAGAACATTTTAATTTCATAAAAACATAAACATAGCATTATATTAGCTCCACAATAGCAACATGTCTTTCCATAATAGCGACATACTATTTTAGAATTTAAACAATCATAAGAAAACTGGTTCCACCATAAGTATTTAGACCATTAGAAATTAAAACTAAAAACTAACAAACAAAAGCAATAAAAGAAGATACTATGCGAGTTTAGGATTGGGTTTAGGTTTTATATGGAATAAGAGAATATACTATGTGGGAGGGTGTATAATATAAATATAGGCTATTTGTATACGGTTCGGATTAATTCCAATCCGGAACTGATCCGTGGACTACGGATTTTTAATTTTTCAATCTGGAACAGAACCACGGATTCAAAAAAATCAATCCAAACCTATCGGATTGGACTGGACCGAATCAAATTACTGATTTCACGGATTCCTTGCTCAACCCTAATCGCATCTAGGATCATGCATTCTCTATTTAGATTATTTTCTATTACACTTGGCTAGAGTACTCGTGAGCATCTCTAATTCCTTATTTGCATATCATTTAGGCTAGCATCTAGGATCATGCATTGTTTTCTAACCCTCTACGCTCTTGGAATGTTGTAGAAGAGTCCTAGATAAGTTTCTTTCATTTTTACGTCACGTATATGATTGCTTCTTATTATGTCTAGCATGTTACCATGATGCTATGTGCTTATTTTCTATATCTCTATGAGTGTTTGTTGTATAAAGGTCTCATTGCCTAAGTTGGAATGGTTCTAATCTCCGCATGCAACGGATATCTCGATTTTTATGAGATTTTCGCTTTTCAAACTCTTTCCAAAACAGGCGAGGGATTAAAGCATCCCGAAGTAGGCAATTTAGTTTATACTTATCTGCTCCATATAGTAAAGATAGCGATAATAATTGGGTTATTTGACCATATCATGTTAATAATTCTCATATCATGGACTAGTAAAGGCTGATCTTTGATTGGGTGAGCGGAGGTGCTCAATTCATGACCTTCTCTCTTTATACCTAAGCTCTCGAGCTGAGACACTTTAGTTACTACGGATCATGGCCTTTTGGCACGAGTCATGGATTTTCCTAGTTTTTCCCAAAAGATTAGGTGGCGACTCTGAGCCTGGTGATGTAGTCCATTTTTGGCATTTCTTGTGATTCGCGGATTTTCTATGGATTTTCCAAATTTAGACTCTCATTCTGTTTCACATTGTACTCGTGAAACCAGATCGAGAATTTAGATAGTCGGGCACGCTCAAATACCTGTCCAAGAGAGCCCACAACTTGCTTGCCTCACATAGTAATTTTAGCATTAATAATCGGAACAAGGGCATATATTGGTAATGAATCTCATATTTAGAATTAGTAAAGGTCGATCTTTGATCAGATAAGCGGGGATACTTAATTCATGACCTTCCTCCCCTCATACCTGAGTTCCCAAGCCAACGCACTTTGGTTACGATGAGTTGCGGCCTTTGGCATGAGTCATGGGTTTCCCAGACTTGAGATGTCTTTGAAAAATGTGTAAAATTGGGCTACCCTTCTATTATCAGCATCAGTCTCCATCACAATCTCGACTTTAGGTTGGCCCGTTCCATTTTTAGCTTGCCCCAAGATTAGAGGACACTTTGATATGAAATCCCCAACATAGAATGTGGTCAATGACGAGGCCAAAACCCCAAAGGTTAAATCCACCACAATTCTTTGAAGGTCTTTAATCATTCTCAACATCTCAGAAGTAGTGGGTTTGGTCATTGGTAAACTTGGTGTATCTGAACTAGATTGGTCTAGATGGATTGACTGAGCTGGGCTTTTCTAAGTTGACTCGACTTGAATTGAACTAAACTGGGCTTTTCTAAATGGGCTTTTTGGGATCAGATGGACAGGACCTTTTATGAGTTGTATTTTTGAGATTGAGAGGATTGGCCTTTTTATGAGTTGGCTTTTTGGGATTGGATGGACTGGAGCGCTTTTGACTTGGATGAGTTAGATTTTTTTCTATGTTAGATTGGTTAGGCTATTTCTAAGTTCGGTATGGCTTCTCTTGGGTTACCCACCAAAGTATGCAAGACCAAACTCTCTTGACTTGGTCAAACCTAGCTATAAAAACAAATGCCCCATCAGATCATGGTATTGGGCATGCCGGTTAAAACAAAGCAAAACACAATCTTTGACCCTCTGGTTCTGATCTTGTTGTAAATTCACCCATTCAGATACAATCTCTAAATTTTGATTTTCCATTCTATCAAACACAAACCCACTAGATTCTGACCCAAATTCTAATTCTGATATGATCCTAAGTTTTTTTAAAAAAATCCCTTTAAAATTAAGACTTTCCAAGGATTGGGTGCCGTTTTCCCAATATTTCACATTCGTACATAAGTAAACATTCCAAACACCCCTATGAGAGGTTAGGATTTACCTATCTTAGCATTGGAAAAGGTCTAGAGCTTCTCTATCCAAACAAAGGTATCACATCAAAACTTGAATAGGGAGAGTATCATGTCCTAAGTTGAAAGGCACTATAGCTCACAATATGTAATGGGTAGGACTGGTCAAAATGGGTGCTTCAGCAAGATCACTGATATACCTCTTATACCTTTTCACCGAGAAGTGAAAGGAGAATCAAGTGGTACGTTGGGAATCTAGATCGAAGGGTTGTGTTCCCACCGTAATAGAACCCATGTCCGGCAAGCCTTCCAAGATATTAGATGGTAAACATAGGGATTAAAGTTCTCTTAGTCTCTCTCGCAAAGTTGTCAAAAACTATGGGATCTCCCAGATGGGGTGTTCGAGCGTGCTTGACAGTTCAAACTCCCAATCTAGTTTCACGAGTGCAATATGAAACATAATGAGAGTCTGGATTTGGAAAATCCATAGAAAATCCACTAATCACAAGAAATGCCAAAAATGGACTACATCACTAGAGTCAGAGTCGTCACTTAATCTTTTGGAAAAATGCCAAAAGCAAATAGGCCTTGCCCAAATATAGCCATCCAAATCCTTGACAGAGCTGAAGCAAGTAACAAGAATGAGTCTGGGGCAACTATTGATTCTTGTGCACATCTCTGATGGGCTATTGAGGCTATGAAGACCAAAGGCCTAAACAAGCAACAAGTCCTTGTAATTATTGAGAATGTTGTGGATAAGGCTTTTGCCACTCAGCACACCAATGCTCAGGTAGGGATTTACCATGGGTGAATTCAATGTGAAAAGCCAAGTTGAGGAGACTTTAAATCATAGGTCGAGAAACAAAGGAAGGCCAAGCCATGAGAAGAACGTTTTTCCAAAAATACACATCCTAACTCTAATTCCAAACCTGTAGGAGTTTTTTCCATAAGTATTCAGTCAGCACCCACCAACCCCTTTGCTAATGTTCCTAGAACTAGTGCTCCATGCTCTCAAAACCGCACCTTCAATCCTCTCTATATGACCTTGTCCAAAGCTCTTCACATCCTCACAGAAAAAGGCCATCTCAAACTTTTTGAACCAAAACCACTCAAATATCCGCTGCTAACCAAACACGATCTCACCTAGTACTATTCCTTCCATTAGCAACATGGCTATGATACTGACCATTGCTTTCATCTTCATCATGAAGTTCAAGACTTGTTTGACAACAAGGTTATCATCCAACCTGAAAATCTCAAAGTTGCTAATAAGCCTTTCCCTAACCACAATAGATTGCCACCTCACAACATAAATTCCATTTATGTCTTGCCAACAATCAACTTTGATCCTAGCCAATACATTATATCTGCCAATGAACCCAAACTTGTTGTGTTTATTCTTGAATCTTCAGATCTCTATGTAGACCCGACTTTCTTCGCGCGCCCCTCTTTCGGAGAGACGCGAATTGGTCTCCTACAGTTCAGACTCCTGTCACGGTTCTGAATCTAATCTCACAAAGTGCAATGTGAGACTGATAAACACCAAAGAGTCCAATCCGGCAAATCATTTTGGAAAATCAAATTTTAAATCAAATAATGCCAAAACTGGACTGCTTTGCCAGATTATAGAGTCGCCACCTAAATGTTTTATTTTTTAGAAATTTAGGAAAACCCTGACTCGTGCCAATGGCTACGTGTCCATCATCACCAAAGTTGCCTCGGCTCGAGAACTTGGGTACGAGAGGGGAAGGTCCTGAAATGAGCACCCCCGCTCGCCCGATCAAAGGATCGGTCTCTACTACGCATGATATGTTGTTTTATAAATGCATGTGTTCTTATCCAGTTATTAGCTATCTTTACTATGTGGCGCACACATAATCAAATATAGACTAAGTCGTGAGAATTGGAACAAAACAACTCATGTTTGTTTTTGAAAATGGTTTGAAGATGCCACTCCCAAGTGGGCTAAAGCGCAGATTTGCCACCCTCAAGTGTGCTTAAAACATGATTTTGCCACTTCGCAAAGTGGGCTTAAAACTCACATTCGTTGAATTGTTCCAATTGAAGCAACAAAGCCTTCATCCACAGGCATTCATGCAGTTAATCACATAAGCAAATAGCCTCATGGCAAGCATGCTATCATGGCAACACTCACACTTATGCAAGTATGCTAAAGCGTAACACTTACAGTGTACTCGAGCCAAAACAAAAGCTAGTTAGAAATATGCATGATCCTAACTATGCTAGATGCCTAATGCAACACATGCAATAATGCAACTAATAAGCTCGGCTATCTAAGATGGCATATGAATGCAACGATTTGATATACGTATTCACATAAGTATTGAAATACGATGCAGTTTGAATGATGCGCCGAGCCCGGTGCATGCAATACAAATGAATGATGCAAACATGCAAAGCATAAGGTATGCTAATTGAAACGTGACCCTAAACTAACCATCGAAAGCGGTTAAGTAAAAGGGAGAAAGAAGTGGGTTGGAAGACATGCACACACACACGCATGCTTATTACGACATTGCGCCCTCTCGAAGGAGGATCCGAATAATTAAGCTAAGCTACACTAAGCTAAGCTAATTATTACAAAATAACTAATTAGCTAATTACAAACCGAATTGAAACTAGCTATGCTAAGCTAATTAGAATATTACAAAACAGATTAAACTAATTAATTACAACACATGTATTAATTGACTACAACTAGCTAGTGAAGCAATAAAGTGGCCTCACGGGCGAGGGAGACATGCATGCTCGATTGCTTTCTCTCAAAAATCCATCGCCTTGCCACAACCTGCCTCTGTTTGCACTCGCCTTGATTACTGAACATCGAACCAACATTCCAGACTGCTTTTGCTCCAAGACAGGAACACTTTGCACAAAAATGGACTGGTGGCCGGTCGACCACAAAAGGTGGCTGTCGGCCACAAACACTAGCCGGTCGGCTACCTTAAGTGGCCGGTCGGCCACCCCTTTTTCCAAAATTTTGTTTTTGCTGCAACAGAGAGTAACAGAGGCAAAACAATGTATTCTCACACAATATATGCACTATTACCCTCCTTATCATTTCCCAAGCTCAAAGGAGTGTAATTCTTGGCTCTCAAGCCATCAACCAAGCATTTTCAATGCATGATGGCCAAAGAGTCAAGTTTATACAAAGTCAATGAATGCACAAATAAGACTCAAAGGACATCCACCCTATTATGCATGATCAAGGGTGATGGAGACAAGGAGATTGGCTCATTTCATTACTTTGAGTATGAAATGGACCAATCTACCTTGTGTTCAATATAAGTCCGATTGAACACAATGAATGCAAACACAACAAATGCTTACTTGGTCATGTTTTTACTTGCCAATTTTGTTTACACATTTTAGCATTACCAAGCCATTCTTTAACCGGTTAAGTCCAATGTGAAAGTCCTCTAACGAGAGAGAGGTCAACCAAAAGATGGTTTAAGACATGAGAGAGATCATGCCTTTGGTTAGTAGAAACCCTCATAAGAAGGTTAAAACCATTGAGCACAAGCTCTATCTCAAGCTTAAACACAACCCTAAGGTTGACCAACCCTCAAAACAAATGGAAAAATGAAGAAACGAGGGAGGTTGCAGACTTTTCAATGCTAAAATGGCATGAAAAATAATGTTAAAACATGCAAGCAATACATGCACAACATGTTAAGAGCTAAAAGCATCAAAGCTAGTGAAGAGCACTACACTAGAGGCATGCAATATCAAGCTCAAATGACTAAACCAGCTCTTGACAGAGCTTAAACATGCCAAATCAGTGGCTAAATCATGCTGGAATTGAAGCACAAAAAGCTATAAAAACATGCTCATGTGTTGGCTCGCAAGCTAGACTCAAAACACAACTCTCAAAAGCAATGAAAGAGTGAAGTATGTGAGAGTGTGACAAGGCTATACACACTGAAATCATATATAAAATAATGCTATAACATGCAATCAACACATGCACAACATGTTAGAGGCCTTAAAACACAAAGCTAGTGAAGGCACTTGCACTATAGCTATACAATCCATGGCTCATATGATCAAGACAGCTCAAAACAGAGCTAAATCATGGCAAATTAGTAGCCAAAACATGCTGAGATTGAGTCACAAAAAGGTAGAAAAACATGCTCACATGCTAGGCTATCTACACACGCAAACAAGACACAAGGAGGGGAGGCCACCCCTCCTATTTTGGACCTCAAAACATGGTTTTTACCACTGAAGATTCTTTGATTTTCAGTGGTTAGAAAGGCCAAGAAGTTTGATTTAAAACAACTTTGAAAGATGGCACAACAACTTAGCAAGCAAGCTACAAGAAATGTGGACCACCCTTAACTCCAAAAAGGGTTTAAACCACCATTTTTAAACCTTAAAAATAGAGGTTTTTGTAGTTGAAAACTAGGCCAAAAACAGTTTGCAAAGGTGGCAAAACAAGTGTGCAAAATAAGCTTAAATGGGGTAAGTTCTATACCTTTGAAGCACAACACACTTTAGGCACGAATGAGGCACCAAATCAGGCTAAATCCTCCTTCTAGAGCTCAAAAAAGGCTCCAAGTAATCTCAACCCAAAGGTAAGCAACTTTGGTTAAGGATCTCTAGGCAAAGGAGAGGTGTATCTCTACTTGTATGCACAAAAGGGCAAGACAGAGAGAAATCTAGAGAGAGAGAGAATTGTAGAGAGAGAGGCTCCCAAAATTTGCTAACCTTTCAATATGAGAGATATGGCCTCCATATATATAAAAATACAAGCCTTGGGTCGAAATATCTGATTTAGAGACAGCTGGAGCATTTGGAAGACAGCTGGAGCAAAATATCTGCAAATTCTGAGCTTTCTGGACACTTCTGGCCGACCGGCCAACATTGGTGGCCGACCAGACACTAATGGTGGCCGACTAGGGTCACTTCTGGCCGACCTATGGCCGGCACACTCCACCAGTGGCCGACAGAAAAAAAACTGGTTCTGGCCTCGACTTCAAACAGACATATCTCATTCATCTAGACTCCTTTTCAGATCATTCTTCTACCTAAATTAAAGCTTCGGAAGTCTTCTTTCCAAAGGTGGCAGCCTCACATCAAAATTCCAAGTGTGCTAAGAGATATCCCTCTTTTAGTGAAGACTGCTTAGTTTCGGTCTAACCGGGTTGATGCCTAACTTCAACCAGCCATATCTCCCTCATCCGGACACAGCTTTAAGAGATTCTTGAGTGAAAAATGAAGCCCCGGAAGTCCAATTTCCTCATAGCTAAAATCCAAGTGTACAAATGGATAGGCCTGATTTAGCGAGGGCCGCTCGACTCTCTTTTAATGATTCATGCCCAACTTCTTCCCCAACTTGGTTTCTTCCCTCTCCTCTAATTTTCTTCAACCCCAAACCCCTAAATAAGGTGTTTTAAAGATTTTTTTCAAAGAGTTCACCTCTCTTTCATTCATTTCCACTTTGTCCTTGCTCGATTTATCGAAAAGCGCAACATTTAACGAAATGCGAGCCTCAGAACATCGTAGAACTTTTTTCAAAAATGTTTTGAAAGAGAGGGTTTTAAGGTCTAAAATCATTTTGGTCAAAATGGTTTTGATCCAAAATGGGGTGTAAGGTTGAGATTTGAAGCTCCTCTTGCCGAAGAAATCGAACCTTTGCACTGTACAACTTTCACCATCAAGTAAACAATCAGAGGCCCCCGAGTCTTGAGGGTGGTAAAAAATGGGGTGTCTACACTCTACCTCATCAAAAAATTTGAAAAGAAGAGCAAAGTGAACAATTATTTGAAAAGGTAGAAGGCTTACTCAATCTTGATGAGTTCGACCTTAATGGTGTTGAAGTGAAGCAGAAGGCTCCCTTAGCTATTACCAACAATGACAGTTGGAATGATGAGCATCAAGATCAACTAGGGGCAATTGTTGAAAGCACTTGGAAATGATCTTCTGAACTAGGGGCATGGTGTGAGAAATTTGAAAGGGAAGTTGTTTCGATCAAGGAGAAGTGTGGGGCTACTAGGCTAATTATGAGACTCAATTTGAACATATGAAGTCAAGCCTACTGGGCGTAGATGATAGTAATGCTGAAATGAAAGTGGAATTGGACGCACCAATGGGCTACTTGAAGTTTGTCATGAATTCTGCCGATGGACTTGGAAAATGAAAACCCTTTGTGTTTGGGATGCTACTAATGTGATTTTGTTAAATTTTGAGCTGCGTCTTGTGGGTGGTTGAGTCGTGTGTCAAGTTAGAGTCTTGTTTTCTTTGTTTTTTCTTGTGTCGTTGTGTCGGTTGAGTTTTTTTTTTTTTTTCCCCTTTGAGTTGCTCTCATGTACCCTTGGGTATTCGTCTTTTCGATAAGAGAGAGAGAGAGAGAGAGAGAGAGAGAGAGAGAGAGAGTGAGTCAAGTTTTTGATCATTTAATTGTGCCTACAGTAATCCATGTGTGACCTAATGAAAATAAGAAAGCTTTGAAAATTTTAATTAAGGGAAAGGTGTAAATTGACCAATGTGCTAATGATAATGAGATTTCACTAATAAACTCGAGTATTAAGAAGGATCCCCCAACTAGTTCAAACAAATTCTGAATTGTCGTCGCAAGGTTCTTTGTGATCATTCCAAAATTTTAAGTTTTTTTTTTTTTTTTTTGCGAACTCACAAGGATAGATTCAGAATTGTGTGTGGTGTTTTATGCTTTTTTTTTTTCTTTTTCTTTCATACGTTGGCAATCATTTTGGTGAGCACGAGATGGCTTTAAGACCTCACAATCATATAATTCATTCCCATGGCTTTCATCACTCAAAAAAAAAAAAAAAATTGAAAAATAAAGAGAGAGAGAGAGAAAACAAAAATCAACCATCGAGCTAGAGGCATCCATGGAATGAAATCCAATCAACTGTGACGGAGGAAGTTCTGTCTGAATTCGAAGAAGCCAATGTAAGGAGCTACCACATTGTGAGGAGCACTAACTTTGAAAGTGAAGTAAAAGTGAGGAAGATGTCATGCACAAGTGAAGGAATAACCAAGCTCCAATCAAGGCGAAGCAAATTTCATTGTTAAGGCAAGGATGATTGTTGATCAAATTCATTACAAATGTTGTAACAGTACCCTTGAGAGGCTCGTTAGGCTAAAAACCTAAAAGGGCAACCTAGGCAAAACCTAGAGCATGAAAAAGTGAAAATGAAAAAAATTAGAACTCACAAGGTTAAAAACCCAAAAGGACGGCTTTGGCAAAAGTTAAAGGCAAAAGGAGATTGTTAATACCTAAGTGAACCTTAACCGTGAACTACGTGAGGTCTGATTCTCATTTTGAGATACGTAAGCAACTTCTTCCAGAGGTTCGACCCAATATCCCTACCCAATTCACATCATTAGCTTCGCATCAATCCATGAGCTACAATGACTAGCATATTTGCATTGGGTAAGGAAAAACTAGTTTGAATCAACAAGTGGAGTAATTTTCAATACTTGAACTTATCAGTGAAATCTTTAACTTGAGCCCAAAGAGAATTGAAACTTGACCTTTTGCAAAATCAAATTCTAAAGGCGATTCTTGAATAAATGAGGGAGCATAAGGAATACTAGGGGCACAATGAATGATCAATCACTTTGAGTCTTTTCTCTTCTTTTTTGACATTTGGGTCAATTGGAGTTTTGTTGTTTTGTGTCAGGTATGTCTTAGTCTGCGCTCTTCGTCAAGTCACTCTTGTGTCTGTTAATGTATGCATGACTCAAAGTTTAATAAAGTGGCATGATTAAAATTCCATACATGAGTCTTCGCTCCAAATTCATTTCAAGTCCGTGTGTGGAAGTCATAAACAAGCTGAGAGTGCCCACACAAGGGGCATTAGGTCCACGAGCATTGCAAAGTGCATATGAGAAATCCATTACTACTTTGGGGGCTGGAATAAGTTCTCAACACTCTGGGGCATGGGAGAAGCATGAGTCTAATTGGTTGCCAGTTGTTCTATGATTTGATGATCCCTATCACATGCGCCTGCATAATGTTGAAAAATACAAACAGTTACTAGACACTAGGGGCAAGAGTTCATCTGACTAGAAAATTAACTAAACAAGGGGCATGAACCATACTGTTCTCCCAGTCTACTCATGCTATTTGCCAGGCACTTTTCCCTAGGTTAGGGTGAGCTCACCCCCATAATGATTTTGATTAAAGCCTTTGAAAATTATCCTCGACCAATTCAAGACTTTCTTTGGTTGGCCTCTTCCCTCTGGTTAACATATGTGCTTTGGCTTATGTATGCATGCTTACATACTCTGGTTGATTTGAATTGCATGATTGGTTGCTTTAGCTCTTGACTTAGTTATGTACTTGTAAATATTAATAACTGAGTGAGTAGAGTTGCCTCAATTTGTATTTAGGTTTAGCCTGTGGAATTGTTTTTACTTTAGTTACATTTCAATAAGTTGCACAAGTTGTTATGCTTCGTTGCATAATGTGGTGCGACCTGTACACTACTATATCATTCATTTCATGAGGTATATGATGCACCACTCTCCATACCATTCATTTCATGAGATATGTGAAGCACTGTCCATACTGCTTATCTCATAAGGTGCATCTTGTATCGCTCCACATACCATGCATCTCTCACATGATGCTTCACATGCTGTCTTACGCACTATCATGTCTCACGAAATGCATCATACACCATTTTACATGCAATGTTCTCATAAGGTGAGTCCCCTAGCACCACTCTTTTTTGTTTTCAAATAAGGTGCGTCCCCTCCCACTACCTTTGTTGCATTCATGAGGTGTACTATTGTCACACCGCTTCCGAGATGTTTTCCAAAGAACATTGCTTTCCGGAATAAGGCAGCTCCATACGCCGAATTCCAATCAAACATAGAGGTACTTCTCCATAAGCATTGCTTCTTGAGATATTTTTTGAAATATTACTTCTCGGAACAAGGTGGTAGCATAGGCCAAGTTCCAAACAAAACAATGAGGTGCTTCCCATACGCACTACTTCTTGTTGAGATGTTCTCAAAAGAATCCATACGCCAAATTCCAATCAAACGATGAGGTGCTTCTCCATAAGCACCGCTTCTTGAGATATTTTCTAAAATATTGCATCTTGGAACAAGGTGGCTTCATACATTAAGGCCACGTTTGTTTGGCTCCATAGGATGGAGGGGATTAAGAGTGCGGTAGGATTGAGTGAGGAGATTATTAGTGCCGTAGTATTAGATTAGAGATGTAGCATAAAGAGTGTTTGTTTGTACACCACCGGATTAGTAATAATATAGATAGTATTAATATATAAAATTAATATTTTTAAAATATATTATTATATTATAAAATATAACATAAATAAATCAAAATGATAACCTACCTCCATATGCTGTTGAAGGCCAAAATTATATTTCCAAGATTAAGTCATCGGATTGATTTTTCAATCCCTTCTCCAATTAGGAAAACGTAATCCCACTATGACGTAAGATTAATAGTCCACTTGGCATGACAATCCGGGAGTTCACAAGCTAACCAAACAAGTTTTATGTGGGATCCACCTCACAAACAATCCAAGCCCCCTCCTGAATCAGCAAAACAAACATGACCTAAGTTCTAAAACTTTTTCAAAATTTAGATGTTCGAAGAACATTGCCCTTCACATAATAAGTCAATCTTGTACAGCATTTTCAGAACTATGAGATGCTTTCCAAAGTATTGCTTCTTGAGATATTTGAACAATATTGCTTCCTAGAGACATGATTTGTATGCTAATCTTCAAATTTATGAGTGCCCCTTGTGACGTCCCAAAATTTTTGGAACATCTAAGGAAATTAAATAAACAAAATAACTTATTAAATTTTTTTTAAAAAAAAGAAAAAGAAGAAAGACCTAACATCTTAATAGGAAAATTACAATTCTCACACAATCAAAAGTTTAAACAACACTAAATAAAAACTTAAAAGTCCAAATACAATATTGAACAATATTATAACATCCTCAATTGTTAATACATAAGATAATAAAACTTTATTTCGCTATAGTCAAGACTTCAAGTTAGCCAAGGCTCTATATTAGCATCAATTCCATTTTCAGTTTCCATTCCTTTCTCGTCAAAATCTAGCATAAAAAGCTAGGGCAACAAAACATATGTCATGAGTTTTTCAACACAGTAAGAAAACATAACAAATCTACCTTTATTTTTAAAAGGAAATAATCAGATTAATAATCATGACATTTAAGAGAAAACAACAAAATTAATAGCATGACAATATAACAACTGTTAAAATAATTTTAACAATTTTAATAATTTAGGTGTGTGGAGATGTGGTTTGGAAACACTCTACTAATCCTAGGGGACGCTCGTGATCCTCTGCTAGTCACCTGAAAAGGAATAAACACTCCGGTCGGGGGTGCCGGAATTAGCACTCCGACAGGCAACTCAGTCTCTACACTCAGGATTACTTGTATTCTAAGTTAAGCATAATAGTTTTCACATACCTTTCTTCGTCTGTTGTTCCTTTATTTATACTCGTTTCCTGGGCCTCGGGGCCTGGCCCACTTTTCACTCATTATCCGCTTATTTACTCGGCTCCATAGTTTAATAGATACTTGGCCTACCTATTGCATTCGGCCTCCTGATCGTGTAGGATGGAGCAGAGTAATATCTGTCTTCCAGAGTGTACGCTTCTGATTCTGTCATTTATTTAGCTCCCACAATTGCCCCCCAAACTCCCCATTGACGGTAGCTAATTGGTGTGTTTGGTTTCGAATTTGAAAAGTCAAGAGAAACAAAAGTTAGGCGGCTTCACCTATCCCAATGTGAATGTCAGAACGCACACGCCTTTCGGTCATCATTATACTTTCCCGCCTCATTCGTGCATCTCTTGCATTTAATACGATTTGAAACTCCAGTCCCTTCGAATGCATGCTTTTTCAAATATTTGAGTCTCCTGGATTGCAGTCGGTATCCCTTCTCTGACTCGTGTCTTCTGCAACTTCTCCCCGTCTCTCCTTGTCTCCTTTGCCTCTTGTAAGTTTTCTTCCCTTCTCTTTGTAATCCTATTTTCCATGTTTATTTTAGATTTGGCATACCCTTGAGTCCTCACTAGAATGGCTAAGCACTTGAAAGACCTCCTTTCCGAGGGTCATATTTCGGGGTTCCGACGACATTTTTCTATCCCTGATGATGTCCACCTATCTCTAGTGACGGACAATACTCTTGATATGGAGAGGGAAGATCAAAATACAATCGTCTTTCCTCTCCTATCCATTGCGGAGGGCAGAGTCCGTTTTCCCCTGCACCCATTCCTTAGGGCCGTCCTCCACCATTGGGGTCTGATTCCTTCCCAACCCAATGTGAATTTTTTTCGAATCATCATGGGAATCGCAGAGTTGAACCGGCGCCTTAGGATTAACCTTGGCATTCCGGCCATTCGGCACTGCTATGCTTTAGCCAAATCCTCCGGTCAGCACAGGCGCTACTTTCTTAGGGCCAAGGACACTGACCACCACTTGGTAACCATGCTTGCCAGCTTTGGCAAACGAGTTGATGATGTGATGGTCAATGTTCGAGGCAACTGGGAATTTGGCGAAGCCGAAGATCGCCTAGACCCTATACCTAGACGGAGGGGTGAACCAGGTTGCCGTGTAACTCCTTGTGTTTATTGATCTTTCTTTTACTCGGCTTTTTCTCCCGGTCTAATCCTTTGTTTATGCAGGCAATAAGTTGAAGAAGATTTTGACTTCGGCCGATGAGGCAGTCCTTGTGGAAATTAAGACTGCACTCAAGTATTTTGGCCGTCCAAATGTACAAAAGCAAGGGAGAGCCGCCCATATACTCCTGCGATACGAGCCTACTTATACTACGTTCTCGGCCGCGGACGACATTCCGATCCCAACTGGTGAACAACATCTTACGGCTCTTGTCTTCCCCAGCTTCAAGATCCTTAGGCAAATTGGTTTTGAAGCATCTGATTCGGAGTGAGACGTAGAGCCGGTGGTCGAGGTAGTTGCCGATCCAACAAGAGAGTTCGCTGCGGAGGCCGAAGAGGTCGACAAGGCACTAAAGTCAGCGTTTGAAGCAGCCGGTCTTAACCAGCCTAACTCACTGTCCACTTCGAGTTGGGGGGAGTTTTCCTTTGGAGATATTTTTACTGGTTTAGAAGATCTGCCCGGCTCCTACTCCGAGGGTATGGCGAAGGAATCTCTTTCTCAACTGGTACGAAAAAAGAATGCTGAGCATTTGGCTGCCCGTTAGAAGGCCGAGGCCATTACTTCCAAAGCTGCCCTCCCTGAATCATCAGAGCCGGTTGTCGTTGTTGAAACGGCTCAAATTGTTTCTGTTGAGATGGAACGGTCGGTCGAATGTTTGACTCTAGAGGTTGATAAGGGTAAAGAAAAGCGACCCGCGATTTTGAGGCCGTCTCTGAAGAAATCCCAGTCGAAAAACGGCCGCGCTTGAAGGAGTCAGACGTGGTTGTTCCTTTTGTGGTTCAGCTGAAGATAAAAATGTGCTGATCTCCTCTGAGGCATCGGCTGTGAAAGACCCAGCCGTGGCGTTGAGCCTGGCTTCGTCGGTCTCGTTGCCGGCTGACAAGGCGGCTTTCCGCTTGGAGCCGGACGTGTTAGCACTTGCATTGGCCGCTTAGACAGCTCTTCTGGTATATATCTTGATCTTATCTTTTACATTTCTTCGTATATTTGTTTTGGTTTTAATTTTCTGTTTTACAGACAGTCGGCAGGATAGCCGAGATAGGGCGGCATCAGCACGACGCTGTCGAAGAAATCGGCCGTTTAAGATCGGAGGTGGAGGGCGAAAGGAGTAGGGCCAACTTCGAGACGGCAAGGGAGACGATGGAGAGTGCAAGGGCGGAGGCCGAAATGGAGAGAGCGAAAAATGCTAAAGAGCAAAGATTGGTCGCCGAGCAGAGGGCAAGCGCGAGTGATGAAGCGCTCAAGTCAGCCCAAGAGGTGATTGCCAGGATGGAGAATGAATTGGAAGATTTGAAGAAGGCAAAAGAAAAAGCCGACTCTGAGACTTCCAAGGCGTACGAGGCCGGGCAAGGCGCCGCCCTTGCAAGCTATGTGGAGGAAGTTCCTAAGTTTGAAAACCGGGGATTCAAGCATGGCTGGCTCAAAGCCCTTGCTGCTGCAAATGTGACATTGGCAATGCCAATTCCATATGAGCAAGTGGACATCGAGCCGCTGGAGTTTGACCCCGAGGACCCTGAGGATTGATTTAGGACGACACACTGGTTGTTTTTGCCTAGGATTTTCAATGTATTTTCTTTTATTTTATTTTATTTTTGCTCAGGGTGATCTTCATGTATAAAGTGATACTTTGTCTGTATTCAGTTTATCAATGAAATTTTCCGTTGTTTTGTGTTATTCCTGTACTTAATTGAATGAATAGTCAATTATTCTATAAATGAATAGACAATTATTCTATTAAAAAGACGGATGATTCAAAAGTTGGGAGATATTCATGATTCAGATTTAAGGAATCTGCCCTTGCCTTAGATATGAACTGGACCGCCGAATGAGTCTGGTTCGTGAAGTGGCTGAGGTACAATCCTTTCGGCATAAATCTGCCCTTACCCAGCCAGTGCACGAGCTTCATAAGACGAATAGGACTCGTTCATGGAATGGCTGCGGCATAAGTCGATCGGCATTGGGTTTAAATACTTGGCCGATTAGATTAATAAATTTGCCCTTGCCCAGCCAGTGCATGAGCTTCATAAGCCGAATAGGACTCATTCATGGAATGGCTGTGGCATAAATCGATCGACATTGGGTTTAAATACATGGCCGATCAGATTAATGAATCTGCCCTTGCCCCAGCCAGTGCATGAGCTTCATAAGTCGAATAGGACTTGTTCATGGAATGGCTGCGGCATAAGTCGATCGGCATTGGGTTTAAATACTTGGCCTATTAGATTAATAAATCTACCCTTGCCCCAGCCAGTGCATGAGCTCCATAAGTCGAATAGGACTCCTTCATGGAATGGCTGTGGCATAAATCTGCCCTTGCCTAGCCAGTGCGTGAGCTTCATAAGCCAAATAGGACTCGTTCATGGAATGGCTGTGGCATAAATCGATCGGCATAGCGTTTAAATACTTGGCCGATCAGATTAATAAATATGCCCTTGCCCCAGCCAGTGCATGAGCTTCATAAGCCGAATAGGACTCGTTCATGTAATGGCTGTGGCATAAATCGATCGGCATTGGGTTTAAATAAAGGAACTTGCCCTTGCCTCAGATATGAACTGGACCGCCGAATGAGTTGGGTTCGTGAAATGGCTGAGGCATGATCCTTTCGGCTTAAGGCCAAGGGATTTGGCCGACTCGAGTGGAGAGCCATTGATCGTTTGAATTAAGGGATTTGCCCTGGTCGGGGGTGAAGCTGAAAAGCCGAAAGTCGGCAGCTTACGGAATGCGTCCATTAATAAGGTCGCCTCGGGAACACGGTGCACCCATGAATTATTTAGAGAGGGGGTTGTGTCCAAACAAAACTCAACCCTTTACGAGGAACTAAACAGAACTCAACCCTGCAGCGAAGAGTGAATGTCTAGCAGATTATTCTTCAATAGCAAAGGGGAAGGCAAGACACTGGCGGAGCTGGACTTGATGAATCGAGGTGGCGAACTTCCCCGAACAGGGGCTAGAGCATCCGCTGAGCATGAGAGGCGTCATTCTCCGCGTCGACAAAGCAGGTCACCCAGAAGGGAGAAACGCCAACGGGGTAGTTCTCCTTATCTGCGAAGCGAAGCCAGTGGGCCACCACGCCCTTTGAGCTTTGCAGTTTTTGTTGATAACAAACCGATGACGGAAGCGGATTCAATCATTCGAGATCCAAATGTGGCAGTAGAATTTGCGCGACAGATTTTTCCGCCAGAAGTTCAGCAGTCGATGGTTGGTCGACGAGACTTCGAAGTGTTCTGAGAGGGCATTCATGGAGCGGTAAAGGGGCTGTACACCTCCTACGAAATCGGTATGCGTCTTCGTGCTGCTCGACGGGAGATAGAGCAGAGGGACGAACGCATTCGAAGCCTAGAAGCTCGCGTGAAGAAGGCCGAGTGAGGTGAGCTAGAAAGGTCAAGGCTAGGGGAGCAGTCGGTCGGAAAGTCTAACCTGATCGTGGAAGAAAGGGTGACACAACAGCTAATAAGTCATGCGATCGCCGATCGGGATACGACTAGCATGTTTGCGATTGAGTCTGCCAAGACTAGGGCTTACGAAAAAGGCTTCCATGAAGGCCGGAAGGTCGGAATAGAAAAAACCAGGGAAAAACTCGCCGAGGAGGTCTGCCGAGGCGAAAATCGGGGATTTCGCCATGGATGGATCGAGGCACTGAAGGCCGTGGATACCCTTCGTGCAGCAGGTGTTCAGTCGGCTTCACCGCTATATGATCACCGCAATCTTCCCTTTGACGCGTACGAGATAGAGAAGAGTGACAATGAAGGTGGCGCCGTATAAACTTTTATGTAAAAATAAATACATTTTTGTATTTATTATTGTTTAATTAATATGTATTCGAAAGTAGTTTAATGAGGACATATATTTTTCAGAATGTTTTTGTTGTTGTACCAACTATTTTATGAGTGGATTTAATTATGATATTATGATCTTTTTATTCCAACTATGATAGTATGAAATTATACTTTTTTGATAAAATGACCATGAACATGAAAATATACATAGTTGGCCGAAACGTAAATTGCGCAAGGTGCCGCGAATTCGGCCCAAACATATGGATACGGCTCTCGGAATTCGGCACCTCATTCGGCCCAGGCTCAACGGCGTCATGCACTAATGGTGCTCCGAATCCGGAGTTTTTAGTCGGCCCAACGGTGTCATGCATCGATAGGGCTCCGGATCCGAAGACTTGGCCAATCGTGACATCCACGAAGGGCGCTCCGAATCCGGAGTCTTAATCGGCCCAAAGGTGTCATGCACCAACGGGGCTACGATTTCGAAGTCTTAGTCGACCCAACGGTGTCATGTACCCATGGGGCTCCGAATCCGGAGACTTGGCCAATAGTGACATCGACATAGGGCGCTCCGAATCCGGAGTCTTAATCGGCCCAAAGGTGTCATGCGCCGATGGGGCTTCAAATTCGGAGTCTTAATCGGCCCAAAGGTGTCATGCGCCGATGGGGCTCCGAATTCGGAGGCTTTATCGGCCCAAAGCCATCATGCGCCGATGGGGCTCCGAATTCGGAGACTTTATTTGGCCAATCGGGATATCCACGAAGGGCGCTCCGAATCCGGAGGCTTTATCGGCCCAAAGACGTCATGCGCCAATGGGGCTCCGAATTCGGAGACTTTATTTGGCCAATCGTGATATCCACGAAGGGCGCTCCGAATCCGGAGGCTTTAACGGCCCAAAGACGTCATGCGTCCATGGGGCTCCGAATTCAGAGGCTTTATCGGCCCAAAGACGTCATGCGCCGATGGGGCTCCGAATTCGGAGACTTTATTTGGCCAATCGTGACATCCACGAAGGGCACTCCGAATCCGGAGGCTTTATCAGCCCAAAGACGTCATGCACCGATGGGGTTCCGAATTCAGAGACTTTATTTGGCCAATCAGGATATCCACGAAGGGCGCTCCGAATCCGGAGGCTTTATCGGCGCAAAGACGTCATGCGCCGATGGGGCTCCGAATTCGGAGACTTTATTTGGCCAATCGTGATATTCACGAAGGGCACTCCGAATCCGGAGGCTTTATTTGGCCAATCGTGACATCCACGAAGGGCGCTCCGAATCCGGAGGCTTTATCGGCCCAAAGACATCATGCGCCGATGGGCTCTAAATTCGGAGACTTTATTTGGCCAATCGTGATATCCACGAAGGGCGCTCCGAATCTGGAGGCTTTATCGGCCCAAAGACGTGATTATTTGACTTGGCAAGCTGCTGAGTAAACAGGAACAGGAACACTTAATCGGAACACTTTTGAACTGGGTTTTGCAGTGAGTAAACAGGAATCTTTACATTACAAAAGTGGAAAGTGTACATGGTGAGCCATTCAGAACCAATATCATTCCCCACAGGTCAGGTTTAATGATAGAATTTGCGCAAGTGCGTTGAATTCCAAGGCCGTGGCAGACTCCTTCCAGACATGTCTTTGAGCCGATATGCCCTCACTCCTGTGATCGAATCAATCTGATAGGGGCTGTCCGAGTTTGGACCCAATTTTCCATCCGCCGGTTTCTTGGCAGCTGGGAGTTCCTTCTTCAGGACCAACTCTCCTGGTGTGTAGCGGCGCAGCTGAACACGTTGATTATATGACTTGGCAAGCTGCTGCTGGTACCGCGCCATGGACGCAAGGGCACGGTCTCTTCGTTCTTCGATCAGAATCAAATCCAAAGCCAGCATCATGTCGTTTCGGCCCATATCAAAAACTTGCGATTTCAGGGTTGGGTGGCCGATCTCCAGGGGTATGATCGCCTGGGTTCCAAAGCATAGAGCAAACGGCGTTTCTCCAGTGATCGCCTCGCTAGTAGTTCGATGAGCCCACAATACACTCGGCAATTCTTCGACCCATTTGCCTTTAGCTTTCTCCAGCCTCTTCTTGATGCCGTCCAAGATGGATTTGTTAGAGGCTTCGGCTTGACCATTGCTTTGTGGGTAAGCCGGCGTAGAAAAGTAAGGCCGGATACCATACTTGCTGCACAGCTCTCGGTAGACGCCACAATCAAACTGGGTGCCGTTGTCTGAAATAAGAGCTCTTGGAATGCCGAATCGTGTTATGATATTTCTCCATACAAAGCGCTTAACATCAGCATCTCGAATGTGCGTTAATGCCTCCGCTTCGACCCATTTTGTGAAGTAATCTGTCGCGACGATCAAGTATCGCTTGTTCCCTGGGGCCCTCGGCAATGGTCCTACGATATCAAGTCCCCACTGGGCGAACGGCCAGGGACTGGTAATGGAGCTTAACTCTTCAGCAGGCAGATGGGTTAACGGGGAGAACTTCTGGCACTGTTCACATTTCTTCACATAGCATTCGGCATCAGCTCTCATTGTCGGCCAGTAATACCCCTGTGTTATAGCTCGATGGGCCAAAGAGCGCCCGCCAGAATGGGCACCACAACTGCCTTCATGTATTTCAGTCAGAAGCTCTTCGACTTTGTCCGGGTGTACACATTCCAGGTATGGACCAGAAAGGGATTTTTTATAAAGCTTTCCTTGCGGATCCAAGTAGTATCGCAGGGCTTTGTTTCGCAGCTTGTGCGCTTCTTTTTTGTCCGCTGGGAGCTGTTCGGAAGACAGGAATGCAGCAATGGGGTCCATCCAACTCGGTCCTGACTCTATGACATTGACCTGGATTTCCTCCGAAGGGCCAATGCTCGGCTCCGGGATGAAACCTACTTCGATGGTCCGTTTAATCTCTGAGTTAATGGCGGAGGCTAGGCAAGCTAGGGCGTCTGCATGTGTGTTCTGGTCACGTGTTATCTGATTCATGATGGTCAAATTTGATTTCATGTAAGCCGCCATACGGTCATTTTTGGCTGCGTACTCCCCCTTTAGCTGATTGATCACCAATTTTGAATCGCAAAATACCAGCAAACGCCGAGCACCCAGAAGGTGTGCATTCCTCAAACCGGCCAGAAGGGCTTCGTATTCGGCCTCGTTATTTGATGCTTCGAAGCCGAGTTTGAGCCTGCTCAATTATTGCGCCGTCGGGAGCCATGATTACTACTCCGCTGCTCGTTGATTGGATGATCCATCACAGTACAACTGCCAAATGTCCCCAACATAAATTCTCCAGTTCGGCTTAGGTCAAACTTCATCAGACTTGAAGTCGGCAAGACCCCCAGTGAATTCGGCCACAAAGTCAGCAGGCACCTGTCCCTTGATTAAGGTTCTAGGAAGAAACTGAATATCGTACTGGCCGAGTTCAAGAGCCCACTTTGAAATGCGTCCTGATGCTTCCGCACTACGTAGTACTGATCGGAGGGGGTAATCTATTAGCACCCCGATGCTGTGCCCCTGGAAGTAATGCATCAGCTTTCTTGCTGCCATGACTAGGGCTAGGATGAGTTTTTCCAACGGAAGGTAGCGTGTTTCGGCGTCGACCATTGCCTTGCTCAGATAATATATTGGCCGCTACTCCCCCAGCTTTTCCTTTATCAGTATGGCGCTGACGGCCCGGTCGGAAACTGCCAGATACAAAACGAGCGGGTCACCTGCCGAAGGTGTTGTCAAGAGTGGAACTGATCGGAGGTAGGTTTTGAGGCCGTTAAAAGCGGCTTCGCACTCGGCGGACCACTCAAAAGCCTTGCCCTGCCGTAGTGTGTGAAAGAATTGTCGGCAGTAGTCCGTAGAACAACTGATGAACCTGTTAAGTGCGGCAACCATCCCCATTAACTTCTGAACCTCCTTGACCGATCGGGGGAGCCGAGTTCCAGATTGCTGTGATTTGCCTTGGATTGGCTTCCATTCCTCGGTGGTTGACAATGTAACCCAAGAATTTGCCAGAGTCGATCCCAAACGCACATTTGGAAGCGTTCAATTTCATTCCATATTTGCGTAGAATGTCGAATGTCTCCTCCAGATCGGCTATATGATTCTGCACTTCCTTGGATTTGACCACCATGTCGTCAATGTACACTTCCATAGTGTGGCCGAGTTGCTCCTTGAACATGGTCGTGACTAGTCTCTGGTAAGTTGTCCCTGCATTCTTCAGCCCAAAAGGCATAACCTTATAGCAATAGGTTCCTCTTGGGGTGAGGAATGCAGTTTTGTCTTGGTCCTCCGGATGCATGGCAATTTGATGGTAGCCTCTGTAGGCATCGAGGAAGCTCACGCTGATGACGTGCTGTAGCATCTACCAGTTGGTCTATCCTGGGGAGAGGAAAACAATCTTTGGGGCAGGCTTTGTTTAGGTCCGTGAAATCAACGCAGACTCCAGGTCCCTTTTTCTTCTTCACAACCACAGTATTAGAGAGCCATGTAGGGTAAGTCACTTCCCTGATTGCCCCGGCGTCAAGCAACCGTCAACCTCTTCAACAACTGCGGCAGTGTGCTCTGCGGCTGATCCGGCTTTTCTGAATGATCGGCTTGCATGTAGGGTCAACATTTAAACAGTGTTGCGAAACAGACGGATCTACACCCGGCATCTCATATGGAGTCCACGCAAATACATCAAGGTTGCCGAGCAGGAAGGAAATTAGCTGCTGTCTATCGGCTTGATTAAGGGAGGCGCCGACCATGAAGAACCTGTCTGGGTTGCCGTTGATTTCAACTCGATCTAGGTCTTCAGTGGCCTTTTCATTTGGGAGCCGCCCAACATCGTCGAGGCTTTCCCGATCTGTTACCTCAATAGAGTTCACTTGCAACTCCTTTGGTGTCTTTTGAGCAAGGAGATAACATGCTTGTGCCGATTTCTGAGAGCCACGGATTTGCTCAATGCCGCGTTCTGTCGGGAAGCGTAGCAGCTGGTGATAGGTGCTTGGCACGGCCTGCATAACATGCAACCAAGATCGCCCCATGATGAGATTGTACGGCGATGGCAGCTTGACGACCAAGAATTCCACATCCACTGTTCGGGAGCCCGCTCGAACGGGTAGTGTGATTTTCCCCAACGGGTACTCTGGATTGGCGTTGAAGCCGAATAGTGGATAAGGGGCCGGAGAGAGATCCGATTCGGAGAAGCCGAGTTTGGTGAATGTCTTGTAGTACATAACCTCCGATGTGCTCCCCGGATCAATGAGTACGCGCTCAACTGTGAATCGGTTTACGCGTAACTCAATTACCAAGCGATCAATATGGGGCAGTGTTACTCCGGCCAAATCTGAATCATCAAAAGTAATGCCTGCGGCTTCATGGGGCCGTTTAGCTGGAGTGAGTTGATTTTGAGGGTCGGGATTCGACTGAATCGTATGCACCGCCAATGACATTGGCAGGCTGTATATCATGTGGATTACGCCGAGCGGAGGTGAATCCTGTCTTAAGGCTTTTGCTTTGGTTGCGTTGCCTTTTCGGACGTACTGTTGTAGCCGGCCATCTTGTACCAATTCCTCCAAGTGATCCTTCAATGCATAACAACTCTCAGTATCATGGCCATGGTCCTTGTGATACTCACACCGTCTATCCCGTCTTCTCGTGTCGGGAGGTCCCACCATTTTCGACGGCCATTTGAAGAACGGAAGGTGTTGGATTTTGGACATAACCGCACTGATCGGCTCTGTCAACTCCGTATATTTCTTGTCGGCGCGCCTCGTGCGCCTGCTGTCAACTTGCAGTTGTTCATTTTCTCGGTGGGAGCATTGGTCGCTTGATCGGCGGGAATCCCGTCTCTTGTCTCGTTTGGCCCGATGCCGTGGTTCAGGGCTCTGAGGTGGTACAGAATTTATTGGCTGAGCAATTTAGGAGCTGTCTTGTTGGCCGTGTTTCCGGCTTTAACCGCAAAGCGTCATCTTCCACTTTGCAAGTATTCTTCAACTTTCTTCATCAACGACCAGACCGTTTGGGGGTCTTCTAGTCAAAGAACTGCGGAGAGCACTGTCAGGATGCAAACCCATTTTGAAGGCGGTGATGGCCATGGAGTCGTTGCAAGCGTCATCAACAAGATTAAAGCACTCCCAATAGCGCGCCGAATACGCTCTTAGTGTTTCTCCTGGCTGGATCTGCATTGAGAGAGAGTCGGCTTGTTTCGGCTGGACCTCGTTGGTGATGAATCTGGCCCTGAAGGATTTCTGTAATTGATGGAAGCTTTTGATCGAAGCCGGCTCCAGTTTATAATACCACCTGACAGCCAATGGTCCCAAACTGCTGGGAAATATTCGGCACATAAGGGCCTCGTCGTCTGCATGCAATGTCATGGCTTGCTTGTAGTGACGGATGTGATCGGTGGGGTCTGATTTTCCATCATAGAGAGTGAACGACGGAGCTTTGAACTTTTTGGGCAGAACCGCCCTGGCGATCCGTCGTACAAAGGGATCATGCTGGTCTTCTTCATCTGAACTGTTTCTTCTGCGCTTATGCCTTATACGTGGACTCTCTTCAGAGGAACTGGAAGTTTCAAATCGTCCCTTCTTCTTGGGCTCCGGGGATAATGAGTCGGAGTCGCTATCAGTGTCTTGTTGTCAGGCTCGAGAACGTCAACCACCTGCCCTCACAGGTTGTTTCGGATCTTGGCGTACAGCTTGTTTGGACTTCGCCACTTCCAAGGCCAAATCCTGACGGAGACGTTCGTTCTCAACGATCATGTTCTCCAACCTCTGTTCGTTTTGCTTTGCTTGTTCCATGATCGCTTGCATTGCCTCATGCTCTGAAGTCGAGGGTGAGGCGAAGTTCAAAGCGCGTCTTGCGGGGATAGTCTCCAATCTAAGCATGTTTGTTAGAGTGAGGTCGTCTCTCTGCGTGGTTTCATCAGTGACTATCGGAGGGTCTTTCGTTACGCCCGCCCGTAGATGTGTTTGAGTATTCCCACAGACGGCGCCAATTGTGGAGATGTGGTTTGGAAATACTCTACTGATCCTGGGGGACGCTCGTGATCCTCTACTAGTCACCTGAAAATGAATAAACACTCCGGTCGGGGGTGCCGGAATTAGCACTCCGACGGGCAAGTCAGTCTCTACACTCAGGATTACTTGTATTCTAAGTTAAGCATAATAGTTCTTACGTACCTTTGTTCGTCTATTGTTCCTTTATTTATACTCGTTTGCTGGGCCTCGGGGCCTGGCCCACTTTTCACTCATTATCTGCTTATTTACTCGGCTCCGTAGTTTAATAGATACTCGGCCGACCTATTGCATTCGGCCTCCTGATCGTGCAGGATGGAGCCGAGTAAATCTGTCTTCCAGAGTGTACGCTTCTGATTCTGCCATTTATTCAGCTCCCACAAGGTGACACTCAAAATCTCACCAAAGAGATTTACTTACCAATCACTAAACAATGACCACGATTAATTTGAAAACCCCCCTTGGTTAAATATTCAACTGTTATCAACTGTAACAACTAAGGATACCCACACCCAGAGTTACATATCCAAGCAGTGATATCCATGGTCTGTCCCAAGAGAACGGTTTTCCAGGAGTACGTAACATCCCTATGTGTAGAGATGGCGATTGGAACCTGACTCGACGGGGACCCAATCCCCCGACCCCGAATTGAGCAGTTATTTCCCAAAAAATACCCCCGATGGGCTAGGGATGGTATTAAAAATTGAATCCTCGATGATATTCGGGCTGGGGACGGGGATACATGTTTCAGCCCTGGACCCGGCTCAACCCCGGCCCTGATCTCCCTCCCGTTTGTCCCCTGACGTAAAATTACTATTTTGCCCCTGTTTATATATAATATATGTGTGTGTGTAGGGTTTGACTGAACACTCACTCACACCCAAACACAAAGCTGTCTGTTGGCTGAACATTCATACACAAACATCGCCTCCCGCTCTCTCTCTCACACAAGACCTCCACTCCTCACCACCGCTCCTCACCATAGCTCCTCATTTCTCCTTCACTGGCGGCTTCTCCTCATCTCCCTCTCACAATATCTCTTCGTCTTTCTCTCACGGTATCTCCTCTTCTCTCTCTCTCTCCCTCCCTGGTTTGGTCGGCAGCGGCTCCTCCTTCACCGTCGTTCCTCACCGCAGCTCCTCATCTCTCCCTCACTGGCTGCTTCTCCTCCTCTCCCTCTCACGGTATCTCCATGTCTCTCTCTCTCACGGTATCTCCTCCTCTCTCTCTCTGATTTTTGCTTTTGTTCTTCAGATCTGAAAATGATGAAGATGAAGATATTGATCTATTTGTTGACCTGTGTTAGATTTGTTGATCTGTTTGTTGATAAAGATCAAGAAAATGAAAATCTGTTGTTGAAAATCTCTCTCTCTCTATGATTTGTTGTTGATCTGTTGTAAAATGATGGTCTGCTGTAAATGTGTTGATGAAGATCAAGAAAATGAAGATACGAATCAATCTGTTGTTGATAAATATGTTAGATTTGTTGTTGATGAATTCTTGTAAATGTGTAGAGTCGATTTTTTTATTTTTTTTTATTTTTTGGCCGGGGAATTTTCGGGGTCGAGAAAACCCGATCCCCGTTAAGGGACGAGGATGGAGGCGGTGATAGGTTCCCCGTCAGGGATCGGGGTCGGGAACGAGGGTATTTTCACCATCGGGGATTAAGGACGAGAAGTGTGATCCCCGACCCGTTGTCATTCCTATTGATGTGTCACATGTACATCCACCCTTATTCTAAAACTGAATATCGATAAGGGTTCAAATAAGTCTCGTGCCATATTAGGGTTTCACGACACAAATTATGTAAAAATTCTAAGAAAAACTAGGACTTATCCTGAGCGACTGATATTAACCGTCAGCCGTTAATTTCGTACATCCTGTTAATCATTTTAGCTAATAATCACAAATAACTACAAAAATTAAATCACCACAAATGTTATACCATTTTATTACAATTTTCAACAGAAAATATTACACATACGCTTTACAATAATCAATCAATATACAAAATTATGATAAACAGTTTAAATTAAGTCATGATATGAAATAATAATTTTAGATACTTAAAATGAACCACAACCACACACATGCATGGACTACTAATTTACAAGATCCAATTAAATAGACTAGCACAACACTTATTTTAGTTCCAATAAATAATTGAAGTGGTAATCTTGGTTCTTTATCATTCTGCCTAGAATTTTCAAAACATAATTTTCGTAGTTAAAATTACAAATAAATTATTTATACAGCTCTAAAATTCATGTAATTATATGGAATATTCAAAAAACATGTTATGGTCATTTTTCAAAAATAATTTCCCAAAAATAAGTTATAAATAATTCTATAAACTTTTAAGAAATTACATGACACAGATTCATCACATTTTCTTAAAATAATTCCACATTTAAATTTATAAATAAATTCCATAATCTAAAAATTGACTATGAAACTATACTTCTCAAATTTCATTTTTTATTTAGAAAATACCAGATTTGGTTTAATGTAGATTTTTAGTGATTTTTCAAACATGCAGTAAAATCTGTCTAAAATTTCAGATTTAATTAAAATTTTGCATAAATTCGGACAAAAATAGAATAATTGATATAAAAATTTCCAGATGAACTAGACATCATTCTTAACAACGTTGTAGAAGAAATCATCTCGAAAGTTTGAGTATAAAATTGTCTAAAAATTTATACAAAATTCTGGTAGATTAAAGAACCATATGATCAAATCAAATAAAATCTTCAATCATCTATTTAATGTCACAAACTATACATGCAAGCCTAATTCCTAAATCATATCACGATTTTAAGGCTACTAATATAAAAATAACCCTCAAATATTTAATATACATATAACAAATTTACATACAACTACAAACAAAATTCTATCTAAAATTTTGGCCATTTTTGCATATGAATACAACCTGAAAATTTAAACAAATAAAAAGAATGAGAGGATTGATAGGGTTTTCTTACTTAGTAGTAGGATTGAAATGGGATGGTGAAATGGTAAGAAGAATTCTAGCCTCTTTCTTCCTTCCTAACTCTTTTAATAATTCAATCCTTGTTCATACTCCAATGAGCAATTGTGATTGTTTTGTGGGATTAATTGGATGATCCATGAGTTTAAATTGGTGATTAAAGGATTTTCTACTGGCATTTTCTTTCATTTTCTCTTACTTTCGCTCTACTTTCTTAGAAGCCAAACATGGCTTCCACCTAGAAATGATTTGTAATCTACTCTATCCATTCACTCTTAACATGGATTTGGGCATTTATTTATTTATTTATTTTTTTTCTTTCATGAGAGATGATGTAGATTCTTACTCATTTCTTTGATTTACTTCTTGTTTTATTTCCTTTTTTCTTTTGAATTTCTTCTATTATCATCATAGGATTTCCATTTCTTTGATGATCAAAGAAGTCCATCATTTTATCCTCTCTATGATGAAGATGATAGTTCTTGTTTTGGTTTATTTCTTTATTCATTTTACTTCTATGATCATCACATGATTTGTCTATATCTTTTATGATCAAAGAAGTCACATCTTCTCATGTTTATTCCATGATGAGAATGGTGGATTTTGGTTATCTTATTTCTTTATTTTCCATCATTTGATTACTTCTATAATCATCATGTAGCGTTCTTGTACTATTTGATGATTGTTGAAGCCAATCTATTTCTTCTTGATTATTTCCATGATAGAAGGGACAGATTACATTATCTTCATCATTTTGCTACTCATTCTCACACCTTTTGGTGACTTAGATTGGGATCATTTACTTATGATTATTTGGAAGCCTCTATGACCTTGGGGATTTAATTCTCTCATTTTTCATAATTATTGACGATGAATTCATCATATCTAACTTCTAGTGTTATTTTGAGAGAAGCACTTTGGCTTGTTTCTTTTCCATCATTTTGTTCCTTAGCTTCCACTATTTAGTGGCTTCCCCATTTTTTATTTGGTAGCCTTGATTAGTGTAATTAGCTTTCATTATTCTTGTCATTTTATTTTTTTAGTATAAATGCATGTATATTCATTATTCTTCTCTATTTTTTTTTTCTCTATCCCTTTTATTTAGAGCTTTCCATATTTTTGGTGTCATGTTTTCTTTACTAATCATTTTCTATGTTTTATATTTATTTTTCATGCATAAGGCTTGGCTCATTCTATTCGTTCTTTCCTTGTCTCTTGTGTGATTACATGCACTGTCACATGCCTTGAGATGACTCACATATATCATATGCTAGTAGCCAAGTCTTTAGTTGCATTCCATTGTATGTAATTGCATCTAGGATCATGCATATTTTCTAACTTTTTGTGCTTGGCTTGGTGCGGATGAGTACTAGGTGAGCTTCTTTCATCTTTTGCATCATGTTTGTGCATGTTTTACTTATTATGTCTAGCATTCTACTATGAGGCTATGTGCTTATTTGATATGTCTCCTTGGATGCCTATGGATGAAGGTTATTTTGCTTAAGTTAGGACGACTTTGATTTCTATGCATGTGGACTTCTCTTTTCTCTGAGTGGCACATTTTCAAACTTTTTTTTTTAAACGCATCAGATTGAAGCATTCCAAAGTAAGCGATTTAGTCTATACTTGCTTGCCTCACATAGTAATTTTAGCATTAATAATCGAAACATGAACATATATTGGTAATGAATCTCATATCTAAAATTAGTAGAGGCTGATTTTTGATTAGGTGAGCAAGGATGCTCAATTCATGACCTTTCCCCCTCATACTTGAGTTCCCGAGTCGAGATACTTTGGTTATGACGAACTATGGCTTTTGGCATGAGTCATTGGTTTTCTAATTTTTCCAAAAGATTAGGTGACAACTTTGGTGATGTAGGTTTGCATCTGTAAGCAAAACTAAACCAAAAACCCAACTAATAGGACAAAGAAGATGTTTGAATTGTGGACGTAAAAATACCAAGCTGAGAATCAAACCAAATTAGTCTAACATAGAAAAAAATGTGAATGGAGTTTTCAATGTGCTGAAGGTAAAAAGGACAAAAGATATCTCCCTTCCAACCTCTACTTGAAAGGAGCTCACCAAAAGGAAGACAATAATGGCAGACTGGCCACAAAAAGAATTGTATTTTGAAAGGAATGGAAAGAGACCAGAGTTGGTCCCAAGTAAAATTGGGCCAAAAGGTGTGTATAGAGGAGAGTTAAGAACATTAAATCATAAGAAGAAAAAGGAGGGAACAACTCTTGATTCTTGATAATAAGCTAAGCTGATAGTGGAGTTCACTGAGTGAGAGAAGCCCAGATGAGTTTATCAAGAAATTCAAATTGAGAGAGGGAGGAAGAGAATAAGCAAAGCAATGAAAGGAGGAAAGACGGAATTGATTAGAGACATTCCACTTATGATGCTCCAAAAGAATAAGGTCTTTTACTGTAGTGCTAGCAGGCAGATTAAACACAAATTGAAGTGGAGCTAAATCAAAAATCTGATTTTTGAGAAGGATGGGGGTAGGTGATGGGATCGAATAATCATTCCAAAGAGAACTCTGTCCCTACCTACCATTGAAGTCCAAGTTGTAAAGTTGCTTCGCCAAAAAGGATACTCTTTCAACTCCAAGAAATAGAGAGAAAAGAGGAAGATCGATAGTATTTGACTTGAAAAATAGAATATGTACACAACAGAAGTCACCAACATTGTTTTTCCATAAGGGCTTGGTTAAATAGTCTCAAGTCTCTCACACCAACACCGCCTAAGGAATAAGGAAAGCAAATGGAGTCCCAACTCTTCCAATGAC
Source organism: Camellia japonica (assembly GCA_030407325.1). Taxonomy (NCBI): domain Eukaryota; kingdom Viridiplantae; phylum Streptophyta; class Magnoliopsida; order Ericales; family Theaceae; genus Camellia; species Camellia japonica. Next base: position 134,678,340 of record JAPPVO010000003.1, read on the forward strand.
GGAATCGATGAAGAGGATCACCAGATCACCAAAAAAAAAAAAAAAATAGAGAAAATAGAAGAAATTTGATTGCAAACATAATGGGGAAAATGATAGATGGACATGTAATATATAAGCATAAAAGAAAGGACTGACTTGATTAGGGTGAGTCGATGAGATTTATTGAGAATGGACATTCAACGTGAGCGCTTATTTTTGAGCCTTGTAAACTATCTCTTGAAATATCTTCTTCCTATGACTCACAATGTCAAGCTCAACACCCAAGTATTTTATAAATTAGAGAGAGAGAGGGGGGGGGGGGGGGGGGGGGGTTGTGGTGGACAAGACCAGATTTAAGAAAATTAATGACTTCACTTGACAAAAAACAATGTGTCAAGAATGTGCTTCAGATTTTGGCAACGAGTGAATTTGAAGAAAATAAAACTATCGTATGCAAAGAGAAGATGAGATATTTGGGGAGCTGTCTTGGAAATGTTAATTCCTCCAAGACCACCTTGGTTCAAAGAAAAAATCAACATGGAAGAAAAGATATCAACACATAGCACAAAAGGATACAGAGAAATTAGATCATCTTGGTGAAGTCCTTGCAGTGGAAAAAAGGGTGTAAGAGCCATTAATAAGAATAGAATAGGAGACTGTAGAGACACATTGCACGATCAACTGGATGCATTTCAAAGGGAACTTGTAGAGACGAAGAACCTGTTCTAACAACTCCCAACACACTATCAAAAGCTTTTCTCATATCAAGCTTCAAGGTAGCATAAGAAGTTTTAGTTTGCTTTCTAGTGCAAGCAAAATGTGAGTTCCTGATATTATTAGAGATGATTTGCTGTGGAATAAATCCATTTTGCAAGGGGGAAATGAATGAATAAATTACAAGTTTAAGTCTACTAAGAATATCCATAAGAGTAGGTCTTGTGAAGGAAAAATAAATATATGTTGCTTAAATTTGACTATAACACAAGAAGGGTTAAGAATATTATCAACCGAAAAACGTTAGAAAAATTTGATTACGTACACTTCCCTAAAGAATTTTCATTTAAAAAAAGAACGAAAAACAAAATTTTAGATTAAAAAAAAATTACAATGTACAAATTTAAAAATAATTATTTGAATTAATATTTAAATATTTAAAAACCTCAGAGATTTTGCCTAACCCTCCAAGAAGGATTCGGTCATTCCTGCCCACAATCATTGAGGAATTGGAAATAATTTTGGAACTTCAATTAGGCATTTGTGAGTAGTAGGTAAACACCTCAATTAAATGCAGCAAATCTAGATGCAACTTCATAGACTACAATAGCTGAGGACCTACCCAAAAAGTTTATTTATTAAATATTATTGAGAGAGAGAGAGAGAGAGAGAGATGTAAGTATATTGTGTGTCCAACATAATATATCTCCACATGTGTCATGCATATATGTGCAATAGCAGCCATGTGCTTTCATTTCTTTCCACCACAATAAAGTGGCCCTTCTTTCTTTATACTAGACTATACACCACACTAAAAATCCTGCCAATCAACTTGAGTGAAGCTCAAAACCAATATATATATATATATATATACAAATATAAAATGAGTAGAGTGAGTTGCTAAACCCAAAAACCTTGAACTGAAGAGCCTGTCAGATTTACATACAACTTATGATTTGGTTAAACATTGGCACTTGCATTATTCCTGAAGCTGCGTAAACCAGGTGGTGATGGCTCTGGAAAGAACTCTAGTGTCATTCATTGAAAGAGTCTTAAGACCCTGAGCAATAGCATCTGCCGGAGTGTACAAATATCCTACTTGCCATCTAGGTTCCTGATCATGCAGGGGCAAAAAAAAAACAAAAACAAAGGGACATTAAAATTTCATAGAGATGGAACATGGATGGCCATGATCAACTCAAATGGAATGAATATGTATAGGGAAAAAATGTTATGTTAGTGCTGGAGTGTACAAGTAACCTGCTAGCCATCTTGATCTCTGAATCTCTGATCATGGGACGGAAAGCAAAAAGAAAAAAACTTATAAAGGCAGAAAAAAAAAAATTATCTAGTTGGGAAATATAGCCATTTATATAATCTAAAAAGAAAAAAATACAAAAATAAATAAAGAAAATCATATTCTGCATTCTGTTTTGTACTTGACATTCTCAAGCAGATCTTGTCCATTATCCATGATTACATAGATTGCCATATGCAAACCCTTGATTTTGGGGGATGACATGTTGAAGACCAGTTCAACAGCTCCTATGACATCACCAATTACCAAAACAAACAAAATTCCAGGATTTCTATGTAGGAAATGCAAGTCATAATCCATCACATATGACAAAACCTTTTGTTTGTGTGTCACTGTGACACCCTAAAGAACGCCACGTGCTACAACTATATTATTATCTATCCTTGAATACCCCAAGTCAAATTAACCATCTCATTACACAAAATACTTAAGGTAAAGCTTAGAAATGAATAGTTAGGAAGCCTTGAACATGACAATCTCACTTTCAACTGTTAAAGACTTGGGAACTAATCATCTCTTGAACATAGTAAGCAAGTGCGTATCACATCAAAAGTGGTTTTACATGACATGACCGAATACGTACCTTAATTTGATAACCTTAAAATACTCTAGAGATAGAAATATGAATTGATAAGATAAAACCTTAGAAGATGAGTTCAATTGACAAGAAACTTAGAAGTGAAAGACATGCCTTGGTAAAACAAACTTAAGAAGAGAAATACTTGAAGATTACTAAGAGTTAGGGGACACCTTAAATTTAAAATTTATGAATGCTAGGATGTGCCTATGCACTAATTGAGGAGCTTAAAGGCCATAAACTAATGTGCTTGTCATTTTGATGCTAAATGTCATTTTGCTAATCAAGAATAGTGTTAATTAAGTGAGATTAGTGAGCCTTAATCAAGATTAATTAAGTTAAGCAAGATTAAGCTTAAACTTGATTAATTAGAGACTAACCTTGATTAATTATAACTGAAGATTGATTAATTAAACTAATGATGGAGATTAAGGAAAAAGAAAGGGTAAACTACCAATAGGTCCTAATAGTTGAACTTAATTTCTATCAAGTCTTATTGAAAATAAGCCCTAATAAAATCGTTACTAAAAATATTTTGTGACGATTTTTTGCATGTTGCTAAAAATTGACAATTAATAACGATTTTTTATGACGATTTTTTTTGTCATGGTTGTTATAAATTGTCACTAAAACTTACAATTACTGACTTTTTTTGTGACAAATTCGTCAAACTGTCACTGAAAGTTGAAAATTAGTGACATTTGTTTGTGACGATTTTTTTAAACTATTGCTAAAACTTATAATTAGTGACATTTTTTGTGACAATTTTCAAATTGCCACTTAAAATTAACAATTAGTGATGTTTAATAGTGTTTGATGAAAAATACCATTAATTATTATAAGAACTATTGGACAATAAGTCCATTTATTAAGACTTATACGTAAGTCCCCCTTAAAGAAACTGGTGAAGCAAACACACACCTCTCTTTTTGACCCACCTAGCCTTTTGTCCCTGCCACTCTTTTGTCCTACCTTGCCTTACATAAAACCAAAACAAGAAACAAAAATCTGTAGAATCAAGAATGAGCTAGAAGAAAGGAGAAAGAAGAAGGAAGAAGAAAGAAAGAGAAAGAAAAGAGCTCGAAGAATTCATCTAGGATTCCATCTTTGATCATCCTAAGGTAAGTTTTGAGCCCTAATTCTTGTAGTAATCTTACCTACCATCTAAGATTGAGAAGTTAGGATTAATTTGGGTTAGTAATGAAGTTATTAGGAGAAGAATATAAAAGAGATAAGAAAGTTGGAGAATAGGCTAGGTGGCCATAATTCATGCCATTTTGATCTTTATTTTGATGTTTTTATTGCATAAAAAGCTAAACCCTCATGTTTCCTCATGATTTCCAATAGTTTTGACAATGTTAAATTCTTGTTTTGGAACAAACAAGAAAAAGGTTGGAAAAGAAAATAGGTTTTAAAGATTTGTTGTGAAAATCATGTTTTGATTCGGTTTGAATCTGGCATTCTTGCATACAAATGTTTTTCCATGGATTTCCTATCATTAATTTATGTTTTGAGACTTGAGCTATCATGATTTGAAGCTTTGGGTGGAAGAAATGGATGAAAAACACCAAGAACACACACTAACTCATTTTGCCTGCTTGAAACCGCTCGTGCAACCAGAAATTCCGCACGAGCGGATGGAAATTACACTGTTGATGGTAGTCACTGCCTAAATCCGCATGAGCAGATTTTCCAGGTTTAACCGCCATAGCGGATTTGCCAGCACATTCACTCGATTTCATTTTCGCTCGTTTTGATGCACTAGACCTCATTATACTCTTTTGAGACCTAAAATAGGATTGAATAAGGCTTAGAAACCGACTTAAAGGAAGAGTAGTTAAGAAAGAAAATCGAAGTTAAGTTGACACATTCATTTCGCATTTCGCTTTATCGATGTTTGTATGCTTGTTTGTGTAGGTCAAGCATTTTATAGGAAAAACCCTCATTTGAGAGCCATTTGTGATTAGTAGTGTTGTAAAGTTATGTTTAATAAGCTATGTTCCAAATGCAAAACCTATGTTATGTCTATGAAATCTATGCTAATGTTTTATCATGAATGAACATCATATATTCTTGTATCATGTATTAAGATGACACCCTTGGAACATGCCCTAGTTATTGGGGGACTCATGCCAATAACACCTTGATGCTCAAGAATCCTTGGAATGTTCATCAATATATATCATGCTTGAAATTCAAGTCTTGAAGTATTATGCTCATGGTAAGCTACAACCTTCTAAAAACAAATGCTCATGTAAGCTATGCTCAAGGTATGATTCTCGTATTATGATTTATAAAGCTTGCTGATGTTCACTCATTTACCGCTTTACTATATTACTACACTGGGCAATAGCTCACCCCTCTCGCTTATATATATATGTATGTAGGTGATGAAGAGCTTGGTTACAAAGAGAAGTTTGATGTACTGGTTTTGTAAAGCTTTGTAGTGTTGTATCTTACTTTGTTGTTTAGAACATGAAATAATATAAGATAACAATCGAAGAGCAATGTATGCTTTCATCTCATATAGTTATGCACTGCTCTGAATGGATGTTTCAAATGGACTTAATATAAGCAAATAATGGCTTCCACACTCCAAAAAAAAAAAAAAAAAATTGGAAAGTTTGCCCTAATTATCCTAAAAGTCCAACTTGTTTTGACAAATTAGGTCTTTAGTAGTCCGCAACTACTGGCCGATCACTGCACTATCATGTTTGGGGCGGGATGGGGTCGTGACAATCACTATATGAAGGTGACACGCCATGGACACATTAGGATATGTATTGGATACATCACATGGTGCATCCAGTTTTTTACTTGTTTTTTTTTTTGGCCCAAACATGTTGGGGACGCATCATGGCCACTCGAATCTTGTCTCTCGACACACCCCAAGTGATGAACTCTAAATGCAAAATAAGATAAAATCAAGAGAGAGAAGACAAATGCCCAAATTAGAGGTAAAACCCCTAAGGGCTAGAGAGAAACTAGCTCTACTCCAATTTCAATGTTTATTCTTTTATTCCGAAAACTCAATACAATGGACTATTACATCACCTATTTATAGACTACAACTAATAAGCTATTTAATTGACACTTTAGCCTATTTATTCTACCATATCAGACTCTTCCTCTTTAAGAAACTTGTCCTCAAGTTTAAGCAGCAACTAAGTGTGCTCAACGTAACACCATGCATTGAATCCCTAGGCGAGGAATAGGTGTTGCATCTCCATGCTCAACACAAACATGTCTCCTCACAACTCATCCTTACGCGAATACATCAATCTGCTTCTTTGGCTGAGCAACCATAGGTGCAAACTGACAACTCCCATCACGACCATACTCCCCCTTGTTAACACTTGGACAGACTCTCATTTTTCCGAACCGCTTCACCTGTGACATGCAAACTGGTATAAACGAGTACTCTTCCTATTGGAACGAGACTATCAAGGCTGGCAAATGATATCGTCCAAAACAAACAAGGCTGAAAGATGGGACACATTGCGACAGGATCGACATTGCAACTACTAGGTAAGAGCCACATGAGAAAAGCTAATCAGGATCAAGAAATCTGCATTGCATTGCATTATTCCTTCTGTCTTGTAGACACAAACGTCAAATGAACATCACTGCCAACAGCATACTAAACTCAAGCCAACATCTTATGGAGGCATATAGAAGCAGGAAACACTTGCAACTTCAAATAAACTCTTTGAAGCTTTCAAAAATAGCATTGTACCTCTTCCAAGGCACAATTTGTTGCTCTTTTGTTTCAACTCATCTCTTTGATTATGAATTTGCATCTTTGCTTCCTCCCAGTGAGAATTTAATCTCGGCTTCTTCACCCAAACCTTGACAATCTCAACCGCGATTACCTATAACAAACAACCTAATAGAACCAAAAGATAAAAAGATTTGCAGAACAACACAATCAATCCCAAAATGCAGATTACAAGGTCAAATTTGCAGACAAGAAATCAAACCAAGAACAACAGTAGCAAGTAGACACAGCAAAAAACTAGAGTCCAAATTCAAATTTCAGAGTCACGAAGGGTCGCGATGTTTGACTCAACGACGAGGCAACGACGAGCTGGAGTCGCAGATCAACCTTCGAGTTGCAAAGCCAGATCGAAAAGCTAAGTCTAGTTTGCAATCATGAAGAGTCCTAGAAAGAGTCGATTGCTAGAATCAAGGTTTCGAATATCACCAAGTACCTTCGAGCCAATTTCAAACCTAATCCAAGACTTGCGGATTATTTACGGATCTCACCCAAACCTTTTGGATCAGTTTCAGATCTCCTTCTTCGATGTACAATCAGATCACGATGGGTATTCGAGAATACAGACTTCAATCCAGGTACGCAAGTTAGATGGTGATCATCCAATAAGTTACGAACTCAGTCCAAATTGTGATTTCGATTGGCGAAATTAGAACAACAGTGAAGTCGATCGATCGAACTCAACAGCGAATCAAGAGGAAACTTCGCAAATCCCAGCGTCAATCGAAACTGAATTTGATTTAGATTCTGCGAAATCAGAGCAACAATGAAGAACTAGAGTCGCAAAATCAAGATTCAACTCACGATCAAGTTCGCAAGACCAAGAATCACTCACGATCAACAACCAGTTCGTGAAATCAACTCTAGGGCTAGGCCGTGATCTCGAATCTTGAATCTGGACCTGGTCGCGACTATCCAAACGATTGCGAACCTAGATCACATTTGGTTAGGATATCGAGTTCCTTCAAGTAATGCGAGATGTGAAATCCGAAATCTGAGTTGAAGAGAGATGAACAATAGTTCTTTTTCACCCCCACCAGGCCAAGTTCTTGATGCGTTGATACCAAACTATGTTACATGGACTCTTCAAAATAAATCAAATACCCGTGTCGGACACCCGACACTTGGACAAGGGTATGGGATATGTGTCAGATACTTTTCAACGGATACTTCTTATATAATTGTATATAACACCATTATTATATACATATTGTTGTATAATTGCTATAAATGTCACTTTGACACTATAAGTTAAATATAATACCATTTCATCTCACATATTAGATTAAAAATATAAAAATATGACATTTTTTTGCCGAGTCCGCGTATCCTTAAATTTATGATTTGATGAGTCCGACCTCTAGATACATACCCGCACCTGACACCCGTACCCGAGTCCATGTAACATAGATACCAAATGATGAACTCCAAATGCAAAATCAAGATAAAATCAAGAGAGAGAAGACAAATGCCCCAATTAGAGGTAAAACCCCTTCAGGCTAGAGAGAGAAACTAAGCTTTACTCCAATTTCAATGTATATTCTTTTATTCCAAAAACTCAGTACAATGGACTATTACATCACCTATATATAGACTACAACTAATAAGCTATTTAATTGACACTTTAGCCTATTTATTCTACTACATCACCAAGGCATGGTTATCTTGTCATGAGCTATAAAAAGAATTATCGTAAATTCATAATATCACTACATAAACATGTCTGTATTAATAATCACTACGTAGTATTCTCCATTATTCTTGAGACCATATAAATAGGTATACTCTCCCTAAATTTCTAATTAGTGTTAACAAATTACCCTGGGTATTCAAAATTTTCAATATAAACCCTAAAATTCTGATTTATAGTGCTTCGTTTTTTATATTTGTGTGTGTGCACAACGGTGGGTAGGGGTGGGATGGAGTGGTAGTGGACATGGTGGACCAAGGAGATGATGGCAAAGGTGGATGGCCTATGGTCGGAAGTGAGGCAGTGGATTATTACTATATATATTGTATGTTTTGTTGATGAAGATGATGAGATAAAAAAATAATAATAACAATAATAATGATGTGAATTTACAATATCAGCATCATCCGTTAGTCATTCTAAATGGAGATGAACAGATGTTTAGGATTGGGATCTCTTTAAAAATTCAGAGTTTAAATTGATTAAATTAAAATGCTGGGGTTCAATTTGTTACAAAGGGTCAAACAGTAAGGTATTTGTTTTTTGTAATTTACCCAATATTTAGTTTACAATTGTGGCACTGTGACACATGCACATATAATATTGTATGTAGAAAGCAAACATGCAATAACAATGAGCAAATTGTCACCTGTATGCAAGGTGTGACATGGTTACCCGTCAATAAGACCTTCTCTAGTGTTCCACCTATAGACTCTACACGAGGCTTCAGTGTCTCTTCAAGGAGATCTGTCTCGTCAATCGTGTCAAAATTGAACTTCACCTGAGAAATACAATTCAATACATCACCACAATAAATATCAAAAGGCATCTACTCTGATTTAATTCTGGCATTAAATGCACAATAATACCAGTAGTGTATGCTCAACATTGTATGAGTTCTTAAAACAATCACGATTCTCTGAGGGTGTTGGCTTGAACTCTGATATCCCCTGTCTGACCTAGAGGAAGAAATATCAACTTTAACGATGTATCCAGGTTAGTTGCAACACAGTTACCAGTCTACCACTTGAAGGTATCAGAAAGGGTTAAAGAAGCGTTGAACCATGCAAATATTATACATGTTTTCCCCCACCTCTGATCCCTAGACTGATAAACTGTCTAGTTAAAATTTTTAAAATCCATTGACCAAATCTTTTTAATGGATTTTAGCAAAATATTTAAATTATTGGTAAACTGGATCTTCTGAAATAATTAGACTCAAGGACAGTCAGGTAAAGAGACACAAATCGAAGATCTACATTCCACAAGAAACAAAGAAGTCTGCTCAAAAAACAGTTTCTTGGAGAATCATTTAGGCATCCAACCTGATTCAGTACTGAGGGCAGTTGATCAACAAATTTGGTTAAGGAAACCACAGCTTCCTGATCATAGTCTGGTATCATTGCAGCCATATCAAGTAGTGTCTTCCATGCATCTCCTACATTATTTGTATCAATGATAGGTTGGAGTATTTGGAAAAAGTGAAGAACACAAGAATATACATTTAAGTCTAAGACCTCTACAAATTGCATGTAACCTTGTAACTCAAGCATCAAGTAATGCATTCACATGAAAGGAAATATTACCACTAACAGTCATACCTAGAGATAATTACACAACTACACACATGACCGCTGTGTGCTCGTCCCAAATCTTCATCAACCATAGTACAATGCTAAGCAGCACAAACACAGGACACAATAAACCAAACCAAACCAAGCCTTAAGTCTCATCAAATGGGGTCGGCTACATGAATCATTCTTCTCCATTCGACTCTATCCCAGGCCATAAAACACGGGACACAATGATCTTCAAAAAATTAGGAGACATATAGGCGGTGTTTGGCAACAACTTTTTTTGGTTTTTTTTTATTTTTTTCCCTAAAAGACAAATTTTTTGCAAAACCAAAAAAAACAAATCCAAATAAAATATCACATCAAACCCCATAATCATTTCACTTTTTCTCTCACAAACATCACATCCAACCACAAAAAAAACCATCTTCCCAAACACCAAAATTTTTTTCTCCAATAATATCCTACAACTAAAAAAACCTACATAAAAACCTACTTCCCAAACACCCACATAAAGGGGTTACGACAAAAAATAAAATTAATAATGACTATATATTGTTATTTGCTATGTATTGAGATGAAAGTTGGTCGAGTGAATTGGGCTTGGGTTCAAAGGGAACTAGGCACAGCTTGATTGTGACCTCAAGATGTTGGGCTGACTCAAAGGCACCTCTATTTGTGTCTTTGGGCCTTGTGTCGTGGATTAGAAATCTTCTTAATAACTTGCATAAACATGTAAAATACATGAAAATCCGTGAAACAATGGTATTAGGAGAGAAAGAGATCGATGTAGTAGGATAAATAGGTTAAGCGTCAAAATGAGTTTGTATATGTTAGAATATATAGTGGTATATGTTATTTTTCGTGTTGAGTGAGGGTAATATGGTCATATAGTCATATTGTATTTTATATAAATATTTGTTGATGGTTTTAGGTTTATTCAAGAACCTAAAAACATACGTTTAATGTTTAGTCTTCTCTTTGTTCCTTCTCTCTTTTTCTCTAGCCCTAATCGAAGTTTTTCATACTTTTACACTTCAACTGGATATAAATGTCCATTTAGTGGGTTAAGTGTCCTATTAGTTGTGGCCTATACATAAATGATGTAAGGATCATTCTACTTGGTTTTTAATTGAAGAATATAGATTTTGGTTGAGCTATGTGCTCTGCTCTCTCTCTCTCTCTCTCTCTCAATTTGATATTTGATTGCAATGCTTGCATTAGATATCAAGATGACTTGTGAACCTCTGGCTGGGATGGAGAAACTGGTAGATGTAAGCAAGCTCTAGCCCTTACTCTATAGGGCAACCCACATTTTTAGTAAGATTGCTAGGCAGGCAAAAGTTGTGTGAGGAGGCTTTGAAGCATGGGTGTCACGCCTAAAGTTCAAGTAGTGTGGGAAGCTGCTGTCCATATTCCATCTTCCTACCTTTCGTGGGCTGTTTAAGGTATAACTCAAATAGGTATAAGCATGTTTTTGGTGTCTTGTTGTGAACAATGGCATATGTTCAAGGGGTTGGGAGTGAGTGATGGGCTGAAAGTGAGTTGCGGTTAGCTGGAGCGACTTCTGTATTGACGGTCGGAAAAAAAGAAGGATATCAGGAGCAGAATATTAGAAGTGGAAGAAGGTGCTGCTATTGGTTGCCTTTGATAGCTTGCCTTCTAAGGGAAAGTTTAAGGCTCCATTTATAGGTCAAAAGGGTTAGTTGTATTGTTGATAGATGGCTTGGCTCATTTAATACTTGAGAGGACAAGAGGTAAGCCCAAAATGGAAATCTTCTCTTTGAGGCTTCCTAGAATTTGCCAAAAATGGAAAATTTCAGGTGGGTTATATGGACATAAATTGTACACGTGTTAACTTTGTGGGTTGAGATGATTGAAGAGATGCAAAGCCAGGGGTTCAGTCAGCTCTTGATAAGCACCATTGGTCCATAGCATGCCTAGAGCAACCAGCTCTTGACCTAGCATGTTTGCTGTCGGAGGGTGCATATCAGGGCCCCTTTGGATCTTTACATGCCATACTACTGCTCCATGGAAATCCCCGTGGAAGTGTGCTGGCCACCTGTTAATCTCTAATAAGATTACTTGGATTGAGGAAATCTGCAGCTAATAGCTTGGTTGAGTCTTAGTCAATGTTGTTCAATGTTGATGCTCATTGCCCTTGAGCTGGACATACCGATGCTAAGCTTAGGGAACTTAGGCTTCCTGGACATTTGTTGGTTCACCCCATGCACCATGAGCAAGGTTCGAGCTTTGTTGGTTGCCCTCAAGCTTCTTAGAATCAATTAGGTCTTATTTTATGGCATTGGTTAGGCCTTGATTTTGTTTCCTTTTACGTTATTTCCTATCTTGTAAATCTCTATCAGTATATATACACAGGCTAGTATCTATTCTAGACTAAGCCATTCAATTCTTCTATTCTTTTTGGTATTAGAGCCAAACCCTAGCCACCAACTTCCTCTCTCTATTTCGGCAGCCCTCATCCACCCGATAGCCCCACCTAAGGTTTTAAAAAGCGGCCGCAACCGTTACGTAACGCCGTTACGTAACGGTTTTGGTGGTTACCGCCACCCGTTACGGCTGCTTTTGCAGTGCGATTGAGATTCACAGGTGTGTCGGCCGTAGCGGCTACCGTAGCGGTCATAATGGTGTCGTAACGGCCGTAACGGCTTGTTACACACCGTTACATAACGGTTCCGAATTGCTTCTATCAGAAAAAAAAAAACTGAAAATGGGGGAAGAGGGATAAAGAGAGAAAAGGGAAGAAGGAGAAGTAAGAAATAGAATAAGGAGTAGCATAGGAGCAAGACCTATGCTATATTCTATTCAGCTGCTATCACTCAACCATTTTGTTTGTGTGCATCTATCTATATATTGTTTGAAAATAATAATAATAATAAGTGTGATCATTATCTATTTATATATATATATATTTAGGCTATTATTTATTCTTTTACTTTTGTCATTGTTTAGTAATTGATTTTTTTGTAAAATATCTAGAAAACATAACACCTATAATTATATATTAATACATTTTTTATACATGTCAATTTTTTTTGATTAGTTTATTTTATTTTTATTTACTAGTTATCCAAAAAGAGAATGAATATTCAAGTGATCCAAACCCAAACAAAAAAAAATTCTTTATAATTTATTTTTTAATTTTTAGATGATTACATTAGCATGTATAATTTATTTTTTAAAACTATTCAAATTAAAAGTTGCATATGCTTCCACAAGTATAATAATTAAAAAAATAATTTTATACATCTAAGTCCAATAATATTTTTTTTTTTGTTGCCACAAGCATAATATGGATTTATGACATATAAAGCCATTAATTATTAAAATAAAATGTAAAAAACTCAGTTTATAGTGATTTAAAAATATAAAATTTATTAGATCGTATTTTAAAATTTACAAAAAATGATCAATATTTATTTTAAAACTCAATAAATATGATTATGGAAAAAAAATATGCGTATCGGTAAAAAATTTTAAATTGTGCGAAAAATAAAAAAATTCACGGTTCCGGTTACCGCAACCGTTACGTTACGGCCTTTACACCCCGCAACGGCAACCGCGCCACCGCCACCGTTACAGTGACCACAATCGCTTTTCAGAACCTTCCCACCCATTACACCGGCAGCCTCTTCTCTCCTACCTATCCACCCTACACCCCTTCTTCTCTTTCTACCCTAGCCGATAGCCACCTTCGTCCCTCCACAGCCCCTTAAACCTGCTGCCGACAGTCTTTTAGGTGCCGACTAGGCCCCCTCTGGCTTGGGTCTAGTGCGGCTGGTCTTCTCGATAGTTTTACCCCCTTTTTACCCTTCCAGGGTTCTTGTGTTGATGTGGTAAACATCTTTTCTTTGTTATTTTTGTTAATGGGCTACCGGATTATTCGGTAGCACTTGTTGGATTAGTTACACCATGTGTTCGGTGTGTTCTATGATTTGTGTATCATTCTATATTGTTAACCATACACATCACCTGCTTCTCTAGTCACCATGACTGAGTCTTCATCTAATGTTTTTACTATGGTACCAGTTACTCCAAATTTTTCTCTCACATCATACTCATTTTCATCGTATCACGAGTGTGGTGCTAAATGGGAAAAATTTTGCTGCCTGGAGTCATTCCCTTAAGCTTTATTTAGGGGGAAAGGGGAGAGCTCATTGGCTTTCATTGTAAGGTTTCTAAAGAATTTTTGTATATTCAATTGTGTTTTTGAAACAAGAATACATTAGTATATATAACAATCCAAACCTTAGAAGTAAAAGGGAACAAAATTATATGCTCAAATCTCTAATATATATAGAATATATATACTACCATATATATATATAAACCTAATATTCTCACACCCCCGCTCAAACTCAAGGTGTTTGAGCAGAAAACACTAAGAGTTTGCCAAAAGAAACTAAAACCGAGCAGTGGTGTGGGTCTTGGTAAAGAAGTCAGCGAGTTATAGAGTCGAAGAGACGAAAGGAAGTGAGATAGAGCCAGACTACAGAAGTTGACGGACAAAGTGACAATCAATCTCAATGTGCTTCGTCCGCTCATGGAAGACGATGTTATGGGCAATCTAAATAGCACTGCGGTTGTCACAATAGAGGGAGGTCGGAGAAGACCGAGGGACATCCAAATCAGATAAGCGACAACAAAGCCAAACAATCTCAGCAGTAGCATAAGCTATAGCACGGTACTCTGCTTTGGCAGTGTAGCAAGCAACAACAGTTTGTTTCTTACTTTTCTAAAAGATCAAGGAATCACCAAGAAACATACAGAAACCAGACGTGGATTTGCTATCAGTAACCCCACTAGCCCAATCAGAATCAGCATAGGCCACTAAGTCCAGAGAGGAAGTAGATGACAACAATAAATCCTGAAATATAGTATCTCGGAGATAGTGAAGAATCCGAACAAATGCAGCTAATGTGAGGAGCGAGGAGCAGAAACAAACTGGCTAACCATATGAACAACATATGCAAGGTTAGGATGAGTAACCATCAGATAGACTAAACAACTCACGAGCTCTCGATATAAAGTAGGATCAGGCAAAGGAACACCATCAGTAGTCTTAAGTTTCACATTAAGCTCAATGGAGGTATCAGCAATCTTAGTGTCAGTAAGACCAACACGGTGAATAACTTCATTAGCATACTTGGCCTGAGACAAAAAGTAGCCCTTGGAAGAAGAAGCCACTTCAATACCAAGAAAGTACCACAATGGGCCCAAATCTTTCATTTCAAAGGTGTGAAAGAAATACTGCTTGACCTCAGAGATAGCAGAAGAATCAAAGCCAGTAATAATCATATCATCCACATACAGTAATAAGGCAACAAAACCAGTAGAGATGTGGAGGAGAAATAAAGTAGAGTCCTGGGCAGAAGGATGAAACCCAAGCTCAGTAACAGTAGTCTGAAAGCGATCATACCAAATACGAGGAGACTGCTTCAGACCATACAGAGTATGCCGAAGACGACAAACCTGTCCAGAGGAATGGTGAAGACCAAGGGAAGGACGCACGTAAACCTCCTCAGCAAGATAACCATTAAGAAAAGCATTCTTATCATCCATCTGATAAAGAGGCCAATGACGAACAACAGCGACATATATTAAAGTACAAACAGTAGTCATCTTGGCAGCAAGGGCAAAGGTCTCCTCATAATCAATAACATACTCATGTAAAAAAAACCCTTGGCAACCAGGCGAGCCTTGTAGTGCTCAAGAGAACCATCAGAATGAGTCTTAACTTTGTTCCTCCTCCATTACTGTTGTCCAGCACTCAGGCTCTTCAGTGCACCACTGGTTCTCCTCTTCCCCTCCATGAATGGCATCGTCATTTAGGTCATCCATCCTTTAGTATTTTAGAAAGACTTTTTCCTTCCTTAGTTCGAGATTGTTCTAGGAACACTTTTGTTTGTGATGCTTGTAAATTTGCTAAGCATAAACGTACTTGTTATCCTTCAGTTAATAAAAGTACCTTTCCTTTTATGCTTGTTCATACTGATGTGCGGGGGCCTTTCCCCGTAGTGTCTACTTCTGGATATCGTTGCTTTGTCACTTTTATTGATTGTTATTCCCATGTGACTTGGGTCTATCTTCTTCAAACTAAAAGTAAGGTTTTTTTTCTTATTTTCGCCTTTTTTCATAAAATGGTACGCAATCTCTTTAATGCTACCATTAAAAGTTTTCGGAGTGACAATGGGACTGAGTATATTAATGGAGCTTTTCGAGCATACCTTGAGGAGCATGGCATTCTTTATCAGACTAGTTGTGTTGGCACTCCTGAGTAGAATGAAGTTGCTAAACGCAAGAATGGCTATCTTCTTGAAGTTACTCACTTCCTTTTGTTTACCATGAAAGTTTCTAAGTCTTTTTGGGGTGATGTTGTTCTTACTGCTGCTTATCTCAACAACTGTATGCCTTCCAGTGTCCTCAATTCCAAATTCCTCTTGCACTTCTTCCTGTGGCTTATCCCACGTCTTCCATTCCTCTGGTTTTTTTTTGTGTCTGTTTTGCTCATTTGCAACCTCGTACTCATGAAAATCTTGATCCTAAAGTTGTGCGTTGTGCCTTTCTTGGCTATTCTGCTACTCAGAAGGGTTACAAATGCTATGATCCTCACACTCGAAAAGTGTATGTTAGTATGGATGTCACCTTTCGTGAATCTAAGTCCTTTTTTATTTCTTCTCCGCTATCTCCTCCGAGGGAGAGTGTTATGGATGAGATTACGGATGAGATGATGTCAAATCAGCCTGAGAGTGGTTTTGGTGTTAAGCCTGACATTAGGGGCCGTTTGGATAAGGTTGATTTTAAGACTTATTCACGACGCCAAAAAGAGCAACCATCCATTGTGCCACCAAGTGAATCATCGTCCCTCGTGCCGGTTCCAGATCCTGTTTCCACTGATTCTACAGGTAAAATATCTCATTCTATTTCTTCATCAGTAGTTGACAATCCTATTATTGATGATTTGAGTCTTCCTACTGCTCTTAGAAAGGGGGTTAGGGCATATACTCAACACCCTATTTATAAATTTATATCCTATGATTCATTGTCTCCTATATATAGTGCTTTTGTTTCGTCTCTATCTTCTATGTGTATCCCACAGGGTTGGAAATAAGCTGTTAATGATCCTGAGTGGAAATGAGCTATAGTAGGAGAGATGCAAGCCCTAAGCAAGAATAATACCTGGGAGTTAGTCTCTCTTCCAAGTGGAAAAAATATTAGTGCGATGTAAGTGGGTGTTCACCATTAAGCAAAAGGTAGATGGGGCAATCGAATGATACAAAGCAAAAGGGATATACTCAGACATATGGAATGGATTATCAAGAAACCTTTGCTCCTGTAGCAAAGATGAATTCCATTTGAGCCATCCTTTCATGTGCAGCTAACCTAGAGTGGCCTATGCTAAGAAGCACGGACACTTCTAGGAAGGTGACGTATCCGTGTCGTGTACGTGTCGGACACCGACACTCTTTGGACACTCTCAGGACACGTGTCCGACACTCTTCAAAACGTGTCCTATTTTTTAAAGACTTGGACACTCTTTGGACACTTGGAGGACACACGTGTCAATCGCTTAAACACACGTGTCTAACGATTAGACATATGTAAAACTAATTATAAGTATGAACAAAATAACTTAAGATACAATAATAAAATAAAAACCATATATATTTATAAGAATTAGTGTCATATTGCATTTTTTTATTATCTTTGAATGATATATTTATATATATAACTATAATAATATATAAAATTATATATTTCATGCGTGTCCTCCACGTGTCGTGTCCTGTATTTTTTGAAAATTAACGTATCGGCGTGTCCGTGTCGTACTCGTGTCGTGTCACGTGTCCGTGTCCATGCTTCTTAGGGCCTATGCAACAACTAGATGTGAAGAATGCCTTTCTTCATGGGGATTTAGAGGAGGAGGTTTATATGGATGTGCCATCAGGATTCTCATCTCAATCTACAATTGGGAAAGTCTGCAAGTTAAAGAAAGCGTTATATGGTTTGAAACAGTCTCCTCAGGCTTATTTAACAGATTTCTGAAAGCAATGTTAAGGTTTGGGTATAAGCAAAGCAATGCAGATCATACCATGTTTGTCAAACGCAGCAAATAAGGTAACTATGGTTATTTTATATGTGGATAATATAGTTGTGACAGGGAATGATAAAGAGGATGTGACACATTTGAAGATGAAGTAGGCCAAGGAGTTTGAGATCAAAGATCTCGGCCCGTTGAGGTACTTTCTTGGAATTAAAGTTGCCAAATCTGACAAAGGCATCCTTATTTCTCAAAGGAAGTACATTCTAGATCTTCTTGAAGAAACAAGCATGTTAGGCTGTAAGCCAGCTAATTCACCTATTGAGGTTAGCCATCATCTTTGTAGTAGTGTTGATAACTCGGTGGAGAAGGAAAGGTACCAAAGATTTGTTGGACAGCTTATATACCTCTCTCACACTCAGCCGGATATTGCCTATGCAGTTGGGATAGTAAGTCAATTTATGCATGATCCTCGTACAACACATTTGGAGGCTGTGTATTGCATTTTGAGGTATCTTAAATTTGCCCCGGGAAAAGGAATTTTGTTTTCTAATCATGGGCACTTGAGGTTGGAGGCATTTACTGATGCAGATTGGGCAGATTCTGTAGATGACAGGAGATCTACATCTGGTTACTGCACTTTTGTAGGGGGTAATTTAGTCACTTGGCATAGTAAGAAACAAACAGTGGTGTCCTGGTCTAGTGCAAAGGTAGAATACCGAGCTATGGCGCATGGTACTTGTGAACTCATGTGGCTTCAGCCTTTGTTGAGTGATATAGGAATTGTTTATGGTGATCCTATGACTATACTGTGACAACAAAGCTACCATCAGTATTGCTCACAATCCTGTTCAACCTGACAGAACCAAGCATATTGAGATTGACCGACATTTTATTAAGGAAAAATTGAATAAAGGTTTGATGTGTATGCCTTTTGTGAAGTCGGAAGAACAATTGGCTGATGTGTTTACCAAAGGTCTTAGTAGTAAGGTCTTTCATCCAATTTGTTGCAAGTCAAGCATGAGAGATATATTTGCACCAACTTGATGGGGAGTGTTAAGTGTTAGTGTATATGTCATCCATGTCACACCATGACATCAGCCCTATTCTGATGTCATTCATGACATCAACCCTATTCTATGACGTCATCCATGACATCATCCCTATCTTGATGTCATCCATGACACCAGCCCTATTTTATGATGTAATCCATAACATCAGCCCTAATCTACTTTGGCTTATAAATAGGCTACTTCATCTCATTGTAAAACACACAATTCTCCATATCAATAAAATCTTCTCTCTCTCTTCTTCTTCTTCATCTATATATCTGACAAGAAGTAATACAGGGAGACAGATACGAGAGAAAAACCATGGGTACGTTTGGTTTGGATTTGTAGAGTGGTTTTGAGAAAAAAAATTTAAAAAACTTGTTTGGTTGGTAATTTTTTCAAAACAAT
This sequence comes from Camellia japonica, assembly GCA_030407325.1. Lineage (NCBI taxonomy): Eukaryota > Viridiplantae > Streptophyta > Magnoliopsida > Ericales > Theaceae > Camellia > Camellia japonica. Next base: position 134,697,489 of record JAPPVO010000003.1, read on the forward strand.
TTTCAAAATCACTTTCTCTCTCCTACACATCAATCAATCACTTTTTCTCTCTCCTCTCTCCTTCTCAATCACTTTTTCTCTCACACACATCTACTCAATTACAACAAAATATCAAATCATTCAAAACTCTCAAACTCCAAAACTACTTTCAAAATACACAACCAAACAAACCAAAAAAATTCTAAACTCTCTCCCCAAAATAATTTTTAAAAACTACTCTCTCAAAACCAAACCAAACATACCCCATACCTTTTGTTTCTTCTTCTTTATATTTACTTGTGTAAGGGACCCCTTCAGCACATTCTTTTTTTTTTGGGTAAGTGCCTACAGCACATTCACTTCTTAAAAGATATATTTATATTGTATACTAGGGAAATCCTATGGTACACACCCCTCTAAGGGTGTGTACTACCACAAATTTCGTAACTTCACCCCAAAATTTCATAACATCAACCACAAAATGCGTAACCTTGCCACAAATTAGCGTAACAAAATGTCCAAAATTTTATGTTTCATGTAACAAAAGTTTGTGGCTTGGTTACAACATTTCTCAAATGCCATTTTTGTCCCACTTTTAGAGTCTTAGGTCACACTAGCCATCACTTGCCTTAGTCTTGCACCAATTTTGGAATTAGAGGAAAAGATCTGTTTGAGAACTGAATGCATGTTAAGAAGTGACAAATTTATGAAGCTACAGGTTCTGAAAGCAATTCTAGCAAAGGGGAAGCGAACTTGTTTGGTTAGAGGTGTTTCACTCCATGCAAACAGTCACAAGGAGAAGCATTAACTAGACTTACCACTTGTTTGATAAGATGATGAAACTCTTGACGAAGAGTTGACTAAACAAGAAACTTGATCAAACAACCCTCACAACAACAGAGTTCGATTGTAGGGCAGACAAGAAAAAGCTTAGAAATTTGGAGTAGCTGGTACAAAGAAGTATATCTTAAAGAACTTGGCCAATTGTCTATAAAAGTTTCCTTGAGTGGCGTGTCAGTGAAAAAACTAGTTTGAATGTTTTTCTATACCCAAGAACATAAGAGTTTTCTTTGCAAAGGCAAAAATGAAAGGAACAATGCGATTATGGTTCTAAATTAGATTAAGAAAATCAAGTTTTACCCAAAAGAGAGACAAAAAGAAAAATCAAGAGCAAGAATGCAATCTACCTGAGACATTCCTAGCCATGGAATAAATTGGAGATGATTCCACAACAGGCACCATTTGACTAACAAGAGGACCTAACTGCAGAATAGCATTGCAAACACTTTAGAACGTGCAATAGTAATTTGCCAAAGCACGACAATTCTGCAAGTAACTATCCTATAAACATTCAAGAACTTTATAAGCTCCAAAAGAAAAACTTTATATAGCCATTTTTTTGTTCTTTTCTCTCCCTTTCTTTTTTTTTTTTGGGTGTCAATAATCTGAATATGCGAAGGAGTTGAGTTACACGAGTAATGAAAGGAGCTGTCCCTAATCTCGAATTTTATAGCAGGTGATTGTTATCTGGTTACAGGTTTTAACCTTGAAAGCTACTGACTCACAGTATACAGTTACAGTTTCAGTTTCAAGGAACCTGTGAAGTCAAGCTTCATAGGTGAGGCTGTTTAAGGGAGATTACACATAATAACCAAACCTTTTTCTTTTTCTTTTTCAATTCATTCAAATTCCTTAAATAATACACACGTTGAATCTCATTTGAATTTTAACGCATAACAACAAATTTTTTGTTAGTTAATGGTGCCCCACTTGTATAAAATCACCCCACTAAAAGTTGATCCAATAACTATGCTTTAACTTGAATAATTGATGATCTATATCAACATTAATTTCAACCAGTGATCCATTTAAGCATTATATCCTCTCATCCCTTCTCCCTTGCACCCATTATTTTAATGGAAAAGGTGAAAAATACAGAAGATTGAACAAACAAACAACTCGCCTTTAATGGCAAACCAATAAGAGCCTTTAAATATCCACAAACTAACATCGAGTCCTTCATTAAAACATATGGAAACAACAAAATTGCAAGTAGACCTTTGTAGAGAAAGAATCTCAACTTTTACAATATGGAAAATAAGTCCTATAATGATTAATGTGTTATATGGGTGTCGCTTGGAGCTAAATTAAATATCTTTGTTATGTGAAACACTCAGAAACATGATCCAATATTTATATTAATTTTTTATTTTAGTTTTAAGTTGCTATAGAGAATTTTCCTATTGTTGGATTTATTTAATTTTCTTTGCTTTGCTAATTATACTTACGGATAACTTCCACCTTGTTAAGAAAAAAAAAAGAAGTACGTTTAATATTAAAAATAATACTCTCATAAACATAAGTTCTAAATATAAAATATCAACATAATAATAAAGTACATAATATGAAATCTAAATTTTCTTCAAGTCAAGAGGAAATAGAAATATAAGTTAATATTCAAACAATTAAGTGAAAAGGAAACGAACGAAAGCTTGTCAATTCAAAAAAAAAAAATGAAAGTTCGATAAAAGAAAAAGAAAGAAGCAAGCTCATTTAAACTTGATAGCAACTCAAGTCTTGTAGAACTTGAAGATTTTTACTTAAGTTTTGTGTATTTTTGTGCAATTTTAACAACTTAAAAATAAAAAAAGAGAAAAATGGCCTATATACAGAATTTATATAAATAAATTAAAAAATAAAAAAAAAAAGTGGTAATGGTGGTGTAACAGCCATTATCACCTTTACGTAACGGTATCGGCCATTACAGTTGTGAATTTCTGTCACACCACTATAGCGGCATAATGGGTGGTGGTAATCACCACATCCATTACGTAACAGTTATAGCCGCTTTTTAAAATCTTGATCTGGCATAACTAAAAAACTTGGTTCGGTAGGTAACAAAAGGGAAGGTCATGATTGAGCACCTTTTCTCGCCCAATTTTTATAGATTTATTTCCATATTAAATTCATATTTTTTTTTTTTTTGATAAATTAAATTCATATTCTAATTTGATTCACCTATGCATTTAAACTAAACCTACCATCTATGTGATTCACCAAAACAGACTAAATCACTTTTACTAGAATGCTTCCATACTTATTGATTCTTTTTCTTTCCAAAATCACTTCAAGAAAGTTTTCCAAAACTAAAAAGTTTCCAAGGATGGAAACTTCCCAAAAATAGAACTTAAATTTAAAGGTTTCTAAAAGTCTTTTTTGTTTGCATGGGATAGAAGCAATCTAATCTAAGCAATAGCCTTTCAATCATGGATTTACACAACATAGACAATTATAGCAAGTAAAAAAACAGAAACATGCCATTGATGGGAAATAATGCAAACACATACAAAAAGATGCAAAAGGAGGGAAGGGTACTTACAAAATTCCTCAGAAGCAAAGCCATAAAATCACATTAGGATCATATGAATATGACCAGAAAATGAAGACTAATGCAAGAACACATGACATGAAACCCTAAACGCTTGGAAGGCACTAAATATGACATGTACAACAAACTAGCATATATTTACATGAAACAAGCAATTAAAGATAAACAAAGCAATAGACAATGCTAAGATATGAGATGTACCGGGCCTATATGCATGATTAATATAACATCAATCCTAAACTAATATAATATTCATGAAAAGTAGATGAAATAATAACAAAGATGATAAAAACTACTCTAAAGATATGAGATATGCATGAGTATGATCTAACCATTATCAAAGACAAAAATCATGGTTTAAGTATCTAAAAACAGCGAAGAAAGTGAAACTAAACAAATAAACAATCGCAACAATATAACAAAAAGTAAAAAGAGGAGGCGGGAGGACTACAAGATGAAGAAAGGAAATAACAATCTCTAGAATAAAGTTTTAAAGCCACAATTAGATGAGCAACATTTTTCTAGTAGTAGAACAACTTCTTCCTATGATAATGCTTTAAGTAGATGTCTATAAATATAAAAAGCTATGAACAAATGAATTTGAAGAAATATGACTCAAATTAACATGTCTCTTTCATAACAACGCAACAAAACAGCACCATGTCTCCATGACAGAAGATTTAATGTGAAACAAACCAGAGCACAATCTGAGAGAGAGAGAGAGAGAGAGAGAGAGAGAGAGAGAGAACAAATTTTGCACTACAGAAATGTTTTTCTAAAGCCAACATTTGAATGTTGGAGAGTTGTGAGAACATTGTCAATACTATTGTCAATATTAAACAAAGAACTTTATGTATTGCAAAAGAGACTGGTGAAGGCTGTCATTTTTTACTTTCTTTCTATTTTGAAGACTACAATCCTAGAGTAGTACATCAAAAAGATCTAATTTTATTAGGGGATAAATATCAATACCATATGCATATGAAACCAAACACAATAAAACTGACAATTTTAGAAGGAAACCTTAAGGATCTCCGAATAAACACTAAATGCCAAGAAACAAACATAATCACCTGCTCAAAATAAGGGACTGCCTCTGTCGCTGGCCTGTTGTTGAATGATATTATGGCATTGGCCTTCCACAACAAATATGAGAATTTTTTGTCAATACTCCAAGAATTGTTTCTTTAATTTAAACTACAGGGCGTTTTGAAATGTCTATTATGCTTTCATAACTACCACATGATTTCAAAATATCCTTGCAAATCTGCTCCAGCCAGACAAACATGATTTTTAGGGGGAACAAACAAACCTTTGGTATCTTCTCAGAGAAATAACTTCCTGTAAGTAGTTGGAGAAGTGCACCATTACTGCAATTAACAATTAATAACAAGAAAGATGTCAATACAAAGATGCACTGCTGCTGAACAGGTAACAATATGACTTACCCAGTGCTTATGATCATACTCATGACAGATAGGAAGAATTTAGCAGTTAGAAACAAGTGCACTCACAATTTAGTGGTGAAGTGTCACTAAATCAGGAATTACGTTTGATATGTGCTTGATTTAGCACTTCCTGATGTAATTTGACATAACTAAAAGCCTCATTTTCTTGATATATTATAAAATAAAACCAACAGCCTCCATTGAAAAGTGCAATACAAATTCAAATAAAAAAACCCAAGTTCATGAGATAGCTAAGAGGTATATCATACAAATGATTGTGATCACTATATTTCTTCTGGAAACATACATTGCATAAAGTTCTTATATTGTTTGTCACCATATAAAAATTAGCAGAGTCGCACTATGAGCTATTATTTTAACCTAATGAAACAGTTTCATCACTTCCAAGCAGGACAAGCTCAAGGTGTTGAATATATTTAATAAATCCAAGTACTGTGCAATTTTGACTGTTGATCCATAAGCAACAACATAAAGAGACTGGTACTAGAGCTCAATTAAATGGAGATTATGTCAAGAGAGGCCTGATCTTTGGTGAGATATATCCAATAATTCTACCAATTTCTCTTTCTACAAAACTGAGGGCATTACTGCTGAGATTAAACACTATCCCACTAGCGACACTTTAACTTTTTAAATGTAAACACATTCATTCTAAAATTTACCCAAAATAAAAAATAATAAAGACAACATATTTCAGAATCTCAACATCACCTCCACAATACATTGCCCAAAATTAAGAATTTTGGGTGTGAAGCAGCTCTCAACACCTGCACAATGAGGATAGACTCATTTAACCCTTTCTAGGTGTAACTTACTGTAAGTTACATAAACTCAGACAATTGCAACACAAGATTATGGCCACGCATAGAAGATAGTGAACTCTGCTGTACAAGTTCAGAAAATTCTAGACCAACCTTAAGCCAAGTTTCTGCAATCCTTTGTAAAGACGACACTGATAAGGAACCCAACCCTAGCACTAAATTTTTCAACAGAAGGTATAAGTACCTCTGTAAGCTTGAGCTTTTACAATTAAATAAGTTTCTCTGGTGCTAAGAAGCACGGACACAGACACGTGACACAACATGGACACGCTGACAATTTTCAAAAAATATAAGACACAACAGGTGGAGGACATGTACAGAATAAATAATTTTATATATTTATTATATAAATACATGATTCTAATATAATAAATAAATGTAATATAACACTAATTTCTATAAATTGATATTGTTTTTTCTTTTATCATCATATTCCAAGTTACTTTGTTTAAACTTATAATTAGTTTTGTGTGTCTTTAAACAATGGACACGTGTATTTAAGCAATGGACATATGTGTCCTCCATGTGTCCAGTCTTTTTTTTTTTTTTTAAATAAGACACGTTTGACTGAGTGTTGGACACATGTCGGGAAGTGTCCGACGAGTGTCGGTGTCCGACATGAACACAATAACCCTTTTAGAAGTGTCTGTACTTCTTAGCTCTGGTGATTTTAACATTTACCAAGTCAAAATTCTGTCTATAATTTTTCCCTCACTCGCAAATTGTCGCAAGGTATTAGCTGATACTATTTTTATAAAACAATTTCATTTTTGCTAAATTCATGCGTAATAAATTCCATATTTAATATGCCAAATCAATGTGCTTTGGAATAATTTTTGAATGATCTTGAGCATCAAAATCATGATGTTTATCAAAGTTGTCTAGCTTGCTCACAACGAGCTAATGATACGAGTTTAATCCTATTGCCTGACCCCAAAAGTAATAAAAGGAAAACAATAAGAAATTTTTTGGCACTTCATTGGAGAATATAATTAGTTCTTTAGGCTAATATCCAATAAATCCCCTCAACTCAAAAGGCCTTAATACCAATTACAAGTGGTCATTTACATGGGTCTGCCTTCTCCAATCAGTTCATTGTAAAAGCATGTATTCTATTAATCCCAAACCTTAGTTGCACGAAGCGGAGCGGGGGAACGTGGCCACTTAGAGGAGTCGTAGATTAGGAGCGCTTACGGAGTGATATTATTATATATGATTTAATTAGATTTCTTTTAAACAATTAGATGATTTATTTTATTTATTATATGTTAAAAAGTTAAGAAATAATAATTTACTAAAATTATTATTATATATGATATTTTAAGAAATAACAATTAGATATTTTATTATATATGATAAAATCATAATTTATAAATTTTATTATATATATATTGTATGATAAATTATATTATATATATTATATATGATCAATTATATTATAAAAAGTAAATTATATTAAAACAAGAGAAAGAGAGAGAGAGCAGGGAGAAGCTTAGAGACAAAGAGGAGATCGAGAGTGAGAGAGGAGAGAGAGAGGAAGACAATCGAGATCAACAGTGAGAGAAGAGAGTGTCGAAGATGATCGAAGAGAAAAAAAGAACGAGACAGAGAGATCGAGAAGAAAAGAGAGAGAAAACGAGAGGCAAAGATAGAGCGATCGAGAGAGAGAAGAAGATCAAGAGACAGAGAGATCGAGATCGAGAGCTCGAGATCTTGATCGCTTCCTTCTCACATCAGATTCGCGTTTCTCACTCCTCAAACTCGCGATTCTTCTCCGATTCTTCCTCAGAAGCGCAAAATCGCGCTTCTTCCTCAGAAGCATAATTCCGGCTACCAAGTCCCAAACAAGCAAATCGCCATCCACAACCTAAACCCATGTTTTTTTTTCCCCCCATTCCTTTTGTTCTTTTGGCGCCTTCAATAAGAATCAAATCACTCCCATTACTATGTTGTTACACATGACCATACAAGATTACTTGATTTTCCCTCATCTGATCTCCAATCAATGTCACTTCTAACTTCTGTGTAAGGTATTAAATGCCAAATGTTCAATAAAATATAGCTGGCTTTACAACTGTTTATAAAACTTATCCTTTTACATATTAAAGATTTCTACAATTACATAAAACTTCTGAAGAATTTCTCCATTTGGTTAATCCAACTACTTAATGGGTAATATCCTTCTCGATTAAAGCTAGCTAGAAAAAACTAGTCACTCTTTAGTATCTCCCTTATCTAGCATATTTCACTAAATCCACATTTCTACTTCTAGTTTTGTTCCAACTACATTTTGATTTTATATTCTCTTTTATCCTATTTGACATAAAATCTATGTGATCTGGAATCTCTCCAAAATTCTAACTTGGAATTAAACCCTACTGCATTTTTATCAACAAAAACTATGTCATCATTAGACATCCTCTTGAATATTTTAAGTTCATCAATAGAAACGCAAAAAGGATAAAAAGCCAATGACCCTTGATGCCAGCTTCTTGTTATGGGAAAGTTGTAGTCTCTTTCTGTTGCGAAGATTACACAACTCCCACTTTTCCCTGTTGTTGATCACACAACTCCCATCAGTTCTTGATCACATTGATAGATCTAATCAACACCCCCTCTTCTACAAAACCCTCCATATTATACCCAATAATTTCCCTGTTCTCTCATTATAATTACAGGGACAAACACTTTATACTAATAATATATGATAATATCAAACCTCCATGAATCCAAGCATAGATCAAGGACATAATATGCAAGTTCATGCATATGTTGATGCAAAGAGTGGCATGAATGAAACAGGACCCTCATCTTTAGGTGAAAAGAGACCATCTAGACCCTTCTAACGATAATTTTAGAGATAAGGCACTGAGATGAACTCACCTGTGGCCAACGGAATAAAGTGGAAGGTTAAACAATTCAGTAGCTGTTAGGTTGGCACTGGGCAATCCAGATGTTGAAATTCTATCCAAGCATGCAATGAACCTCTCATAAATTTCTCTAGCAGCTTCAGCATGATCAAAGGTCACATTATAAGGCACAGAAATGATAAGATAGCCTTCATTTGCTAGAAGCTCAAGTAGATAGCTGCAAGGATAGAAAACAAGGGATATAGCCAAGATTGAGAGATACAAATACATATCTTTTTAAAGTATTATAAAGAGACTAAGTGATGCAGTAGAATTAATGTGTAGAAATCAAAATTAATCCTAGTATTGTGTCATTTGTTCCTTGTTAAGTTAAATAAGAGTTGGGGGTTACCACTAGGGTTAGGGATTTTCTTCTGTCTCTCTCTCAATTTTGATCTTGATTGCAATTCTAATTGCACCATTTTGTATCAGAGCTCTAGAGTTGATCAATACTCCCAATTGTAGTGAAATCCAAATGACCTACCTCCCAAGTTGCCTCCAATGCAATATATCCAACTTTGTATTGATTTGGTGCATGATTCAGCTCTTCCAAAAAAAACCAGCCTATAGAATGTCTCCAAAAAAGAGAGAACTTCAAAGGCAGGTTGAAGAACTCTTGGGCTAGGGCTACATACAGGAGAGTCTCAGTCCCTGTGTAGTGCCAGTTCTTTTGACTCCTATAAAGGATGGTTCATAGAGGATGTGTGGATAGTTGAGCCATTAACAAGATAAGTATCAAGTATTGGTTTCCAATTCCAAGATTGGATTATATGTTGGATTGCCTAGCCACTTCAAGGATCTTTTCAAGATTGATCCAAGGAATGGCTATCATCAAATTAGAATTAGATCGAGTGATGAATGGAAGACAGCCTTCAAGACTCCCTTAATGGAATCTTTGAGTGATTGTAATGCCCTTTGAGCTCACTAATGGCCCTAGCACTTTCATGCAGGTAATGACTTATTTGTTAACAACCACCTACATTACACAGACTTGTCACTTCTGGCAAAGTACCCATGTCGACACGACATGACACGACACGACACGGGTACAGGTATGGAATACAGCCAAGATACGGCAATAAGAAAATGGATACGGCATACTTGCGATTAGGGTTACGAAAATGGAGATTAGGGCTTGGTAGTAGGAATCATCAGATCTCAATCTTCTTCACTCGATCTATCTGTTTTCTTCCCTCGATGCTCGATATCCTTCTCTATCTTCTCTCTCTTGATCTCTCTCAATCTCTCTCTTGTTGATCTGTCTTCTCTCTCTTTTTTTTCACAGCTAACAAAATAAATCATCTATAATATAAAATAAATCATATATAATATAAATTATTTATATTATAAAATAATTATATACATAAATTATTATTTTATTAATTATATATATAAAATAAATCATCTATTTTTAAAAATATATAATAAAATCATATATAATATAAATTATTTTATACCTAAATTCATTTTTATATTTTAGTGGGATGCCAATTCAAATATGGGTGATCAGTGGGTGTGGTGTGGTGAAAAGAAATTATTGGGTGTGGTACCTTTGGTTTGAGGAGAAATTATAATAGAACCGCCATGTTATCAGAAAAATACATAAAATTTTATCAGAAAATAACATAATATTTTGTTGACACATCCATGTTTAGCCATATCCACGTACTCGTGTCTAATTTTTGGGTACTTTTTAGACATACCCGCATATCCCTCATTTAGAGGTTTGCTAAGTCGACCTCTAGGTACATACCAGCACCCGACACTCGTACCCGAGTCCATGTAATGTAGCCAGCCACACTTGGGAGTATGTGTAGTGGTATACTTTGATGATATTTTGGTGTATAGTTGCCGCCTTAAGGATCACTCGGTTCACTTTTGGCATGTATTGATATATTCAGAAGAGATAAATTTTATAGCAACATGAAGAAGTGCAACTTTGCCGTTGAGAAAGTGGTGTTCTTAGGCTGTGTTGTGTCTTCTAGAGGGGTTCTAATATATGAAGATAAGGTCAATGCATTTGTAGATTGGACTACCCCCTTCTAGTATACAAGAGGTCCATGGCTTGGTTACTTTCTATCAACAGTTTATTTGAAACTTTGGTAGCGTTGCAACTCTTCTTAGCGATTGCCTCAAGCAAAAGACTTTTGTATGGTCTATAAAAGCTGCCAATGGTTTTCACTTCTTGAAGAAGATGCTTACTAAAGCTCTTTTCTTGGCATTGCCAGATTTTAACATTGCTTTTGATCTTGATTGTGATGCATTGAGTGTGGGAATTGGTGGGGTTCTATGTCCAGAAGGATAACCTATTGCCTTCTTTAGTGAAAAGTTGAATGGGGCCAAGCTCAAATATTCTACTTATGACTTGAATTCTATGCTATTGTGTAATCCGTCAAGCATTTAGCTATCATTTGACCTAAAAGGAGTTTATTCTTAATCTGGTCATGAAGCTCTCAAGTATATTACTTCCTCTGTCCCTTTTTTTTTCCCTTACCATTCTATTTTTGGATATCCCAAAATGCATGTCCACTTTGAAAAGTCAAAATTTCAAATATGGAAGTTTCCAAAATTGCCCCTCAAAAGCAATTATAAATGGGTAAAATTCATTTTACCCCCTCATGGTTTGAAACCATAGCACTTTATGTCTTATGGTTCAAATATAGCCAAAAAGCCCCCATATGGTTTTGGACTAAAGTGTCACAATTAGTTTTTCCATCCAAACTTATAGGTGTATCACACACCATTTTTTAGAGTGGGCTTGGTTTTTTTAAAAAATAAAATGAAATTAACACAACAAAAAAACAATTTTATCCCATCTTCTCCAAACCTAAAATAAGATTAACATATTAATTAAAATTAAATTAAATTAAAATATAATTAAGGATTTGTGTGGGGGTGATTTCGCACTACAAAAAAGGGCAAAACTCCGTGGCCTAACTGCACTTTTTGAGAAGCAAAGTTGCACAATGTAGCAAATGGTGAGGGCCACCCAACCGGGGTTTGGTCGGAAAACCCCTCCAATGATAAAGGCAGGGACTAGGAAAGAAGGAGAGGATGCAAAGAGAATGTACTGCTCAGATAATAGAATTCGGATCCCAAGAAAGATAAATGAGTTTACCTTATATACAAGGAGCTTTGATTCTCCTCTAAGGTCTTTGTCTCTCTCTGCCATATGTCCCTATTTGTCTTATCCATTATCGTCTCTCATTGGAGAAGGACGACAAGTTCGCCTAACACTCTGTCATGTGTGCGTCGTGTCCCCCTACGTCTCCATGTCCCCACGTTCTATGCAGATAGGGGTATAGGGACAGGCAATGTCCTATCTACCTGGGAAACATCTTTGTTCTTGTTTGTTCCTTTGTAGCTTGATTCGTTTAGGAAAGACCGCCAAACGTAAGGTCGAATGTAGGGCTTGCCCCCTTGATAAAGATCCATCTTCGACTGCCTCATTGTTTCACCTATCTTAGAGTAGATGTTGGTCGCATGGTAGAGCTCCACAACATACCTGCTTCAGAGCATGCCTTGCACATTGGGCCAAGCTTCATAGCTCGCCCACTTCGGAGCGTGTCTTGCCTGTTGGCCGAGCTCCATAGCTCGTCACTTTGGAGTGGATCTTGCACATGGGCCAAGCTACATAGCTCCCCACTTCGAAGCAAGTCTTGTACGTGGGCCGAGCTCCGTAACCCGCCACTTCGGAGCGAGTCTCAAACGTTGGGCCCACCCTTATTGCTTTAGCTAGTTTTAACCCACTTCAAGATTGATCTAAAATATAAAGTAAATAATAATTAAAGACTAATCTAAAATATAATTAAATTAAAATTATATTAAGATGTTAGGAATTACAATAAATAATTAAGGATTTATGATTAATTGTGACAAAATATAATAGATTAAAAGGTTAGGAATTACAATATACAAAAAATATAATTAAGGATTTATGATTAATTGTGATTTAATTGAATTAATGTTAGGAATTATAAATTGTGTGTATAAGAGAGGAGAGAAAATGGAAATAACAAAAAAGGGATAGGGCTTGAGGGCATTATAGTCATTTCACATTTGTAGTTAATGGAGTTAAGGATTGCACTTTGGTGCAAAACCACATGGGGCTTTGGCTATATTTGAACTATAGGGAGTAAAGTACTCCGGCCTCAAACCACAAGGGAGTAAAATGAATTTTGCCCTTATAAAATATATTTTAAAATGAGAATAGAAGGGTATTGTTGGAATTGATGTTTTAAATTTTGAATTCAAGTGCAATTATTATATGTTCCCTTAAAGAGTTGGATTCTTAAAAGAGACTATCAAAATGGGGCAAAGGGAGTAATAGGCAACAACATTTGAACAAGAGACATGCCAAATGGGTGGCTTGCTTGCAAAATCCACATTTTATTTAAAGCACAAGTTAAGGGTTATTAACAAAGTGACTAACGGGATAAGTAAAGTAAAATACTGAAATTCTTGGTGCAAATGAAGACCCAAGTAGTTGGCTTTGATGAATTTCGCACTTTCTACGTAGACAATCACTATTTAGCAAGATTATCCAACCTCTACAAAGGGGAGATAGAGCTGCCCATCCTAGTTAAATGTTGAAAATGGTTTTCTTTTCAAAAGGCTAAAGTTAAGTATTCCAACATGCTATTTTAAGGAAAAATTGTTGGCTGAAAATCATAATTTGGGACATTTTGGTTAGAATAAGACTCTTGAGTTGCTCCAAGGTGAGTATTATTGGTTGAGGATGAATAAAGATGTGAGCAAACTTGTGCAAAGGTGTCACATTTGTCAAAGGAGTAAGGGATATCAACAAACACAGGTTTATACTTGCCTTTTTCGGTGCCTAATGTGGTCCTTGGCATGGATTTTGTGTTGGGCCTGCCACATACACAAAGAAAAATGATTTAATCCAGTGTTTTTTAAGGCAAAAAGCGAACCAAGGTAATAAGGCCTCCTAAGGCCTATGCGCAAGGCGAGGCTATAAGATTTCTAAATGAATAATCTGTATATTCAGTTGTGTTTGATTACATCAAGACCTCAGTATAAATAACCCTAACTCCGAAACCAAAAAGGAAAAATAAGATTACATAATCACAATACCTGATATAACGTAATTACAATCACGCCTAAATCAAGCCTAATATATTTACAATCAAAATATGCCAAATATAAAATATATACAATATATTCTCACACCCCGCTCAAACTCAAGGTGTTTTAGTAGAAAACACTAAGAGTTTATCAAGAAGAAACTGAAACCGAATAATGGTGTGAGTCTTGGTAAAGAAGTCAACAAGTTGCAGAGTCAAAGTAACAAAAGGAAGCGAGATAGAGCTAGACTGCAAATGCGAACGGAAGAAGTGACGATCAATCTCAATGTGCTTCGTCCGTTCATGAAAGACAATGTTATGGACAATCTGAATAGCGCTTGGTTGTCACAATAGAGAGAGGTCTGAGAGGACTGAGGGATGCCCAAATCAGATAAGAGACAACGAAACCAGATAATTTCAATAGCAGCATGAGCCATAGCACAATACTTAGTTTCGGCAGTAGAACAGACAACAATAGTTGTTTCTTGCTTTTTCAAGAAATCACGGAATCGCCAAGAAACATACAGAAACCAAAAGTGGACTTGTGATCATTAACATCACCAGCTCAATCAGAATCAGCATAGGCCACCAAGCCCAAGGAAGAGGTAGAAGACAAGAGCAAGCCCTGAAAGATAGTACCTCTGAGATAGCAAAGAATCTGAACCAACGCAACCCAATGTGTAGAACGAGAAGCAAAAACGAACTGACTAACCACATAAACAACATAGTCAAGATCAAAGCAAGTGACAGTCAGTAAACCAAATAACCCACAAACTCGCGATATAAAATAAGATCATCCAGAGGGATACAATCAGCAGTGTTAAGCTTCACATTAAGCTCAATGGGGGTGTCAGAAAGCTCACGGTGAACAACCTCACTAGCATACTTGGCTTGAGAGAGAAAATATCCCTTGGGAGAATAGACAACCTTAATACCAAGAAAATACTGCAAAAAGCTCATATCCTTCTTCATTTCAAAGGTGCAAAAGAGATGTTGCTTGACCTTAGAAACAACAGAAGAGTCAGAGCCAGTGATGATCATATCATCCACATAAGTAACAAGACAACAAAACCAGCATAGGTGTAGAGGAGAAACAAAGCAGAATCCGAGACACAAAGATGAAACCCAAGCTGAGTAACAGCCGTCTGAAAGCGGTGATACAAAACACATGGAGATTGCTTCAAACCATACAGAGTACGCTGAAGACGATAAACCTGTCGAGAGGAATAGGAAGTCCAGGAGAGGATACATGCAAACTTCCTCAGTGAAATGGCCATTAAGAAAAGCATTTTTAACATCCATTTGATAAAAAAGACCAATGACAAACAGCAACGACAAAAATCAAAGTACGGACAGTAGTCATTTTAGCAACAAGGGCAAACGTCTCCTCATAATCAATACCATACTCCTGTGAGAAACCTTTGGCAACCAAGCCAGCTTTGTAGCGCTCGAGAGAACTATTAGAATGAGTCTTAACTTTATCGACCCATTTGTAACTAACCAGATTCTTGCCAGCAGGTAAAGGAACCAACGCCCAAGTCGCAGTCTCTGCAATGCAGACAACGCATCCTCCATAGCTGGAACCCATTAGGATCCTGACAAGCCTCCTTGTAAGAGTGAGATTCTGAAAAAGAATGAATAGCAGACAAAAAGGGGCAGTATGAAGGAGAAAAACATGTTTTAGCAAAATCAAGTTTGACTGCCTGTTTATGGTAGCGAATGGGATACTGACAGTCCTCAGGATCAGAGTTGTTAGAAGCAAAATGATCAATAGCAAAGGAAGAGCCAACCGGTGACGGGAGAGCCTTGCAACGAGAATAAACTAACAATGGAGGAGGAGAAGTTATGATCTAGTATGCATAAAACATCATATGCTTATTACAACTCGAAAAATAGATGGTTCAGATAAATTCATATTTTTTCTATTTGTTTAAAATAAAATAATAAAAAAAAAAAGCAGCCATTGCCTTAGCCTAAGGTGAATACCTCACCGCGCCTCACCTCCCCTTAGGCCACTTAAGGCGCTAAGGCCTAGCCTAGCCTCACCTCATTTATTGCCTAAGCCCTCACTTAGGTGCACTTTTCAAAACACCTGTAAATAATGGTTGTAGTGAATCATTTTTCCAAGATGGCACATTTTACACCTTGTCGGAAGACCATGGATACCATACCACCAATGTTTTTAATCTCTTCTGCAACCTCTTGAAAGCCCACAATGAAATTTTCGGAAACTTCAAAGGTTTTTGAAGCCCCCATGGCTGATAGGTAGAGTTTTGAGTAAAATAAGTTGTTGCCAACTTGAAGATTGTCCAAGGGAAGCGAGGAAGAAGTTTAGTTCAAATTTCCAGCTCTTGCTAAGACTTCTCAAGCTGCTCCTGTTTATGAATACATTGAGACTCTTGTTATTTGTCATATTCCTCAACCTTCTTGGGAATGATATCCTTTTGCCCACCTATTACCGATGCCCACCCCTATACTCTACCGCACAAATATGCAGGTCAGAGGAAAAGGGTTTTGGAATAATGAAATTATCATTGCACCACTTGTAAGCATCAATGAATTTTGTTGAGCAGCATGTCTGATAGGTAGAGTTTTAAGTAGAACAAGTTGCTATGAAAGATTGTCCAAGGGAAGGAAGTAAGGAAGAAGTTTAGTGTATATTTCAAGCTCTTGAAAAGAATTCGCAGGCTGCTCCTGTTCATTGAATGCGTAGACACTTGTTATTTGTCATATTCCTCAACCTTAATTTGGAGCCTATTGCCAATACACACCTTATACTCTACTACACAAATATGCAAATCAAAGGAAAAGGGTTTTTGAACAATAGAGTAGAGTGTCGCTGTATGTTAGCACTTCCTCTACATCTTAGCATGAAGTTAAATAGCATTGGTCACTGCCAAACCTTGAGGAAGTCCTTTTCTCCAGAGGGATAAACATGATGCAGTAGAATTAATGTGTAGAAAAATACAAATTAGTTGTAGTATTATGTTTCACCAGTTCCTTCTTTAGTTAAATAAGAGTGAGCTAGACTTTAGTTTGTAAATAAGGTCATGTGGACTCAATTGGACTAAACATGAAAACCAAAAGCACAAGCAACCTCCAAGGAAGAATATTGATTGCTCCTTGAGCGTTGCTTTGCACTGATCATCCATTGCCGCCGTCACCTTTCTGCATGTTGGGCAACACGTGACAATGCCCAAAGAGCACTCGATAACTTCTCCTACCACCTCCAAAAGACCACCTAACTCTTGGAGTGATAGGATGGGACATCTTTTAGCATGGCATGGTTGTATAATTTTTTTTTTTTTTTTCTATTTCATTATTCAGATCAAAAAGTAAGAAGAAGAAAAAATGTGTCCCCCATCCGTCCCAAATGAGGGGGGGATCCGTTCGGAATTCAATAGAGAATCTCTCACCTGTATGTAACTTCAGGAACTGCTCCAATAAAGGCGCCACCCAGGAATTTGACAATTGCACGCAGCTTTTTACCAGTAGGCGGAGGGATGACCAAACAGGATTCCAACCTTTCATAAATTCTGCTGCTGTTGTCGTTATAACTACTTTTCATGTAGTTGTTTCTCCCAGTCCCAACATACCCATTCGAAACCGTCCTCCTCAGAGAGGGTACTGTGTGCTGTTGCCGATGCTGCTGCTTAATCTTTAGACGCTTGTCTCCTCCTCCTCCTCCTTCGGTGTGGAGGAAATTTGTGAACTTCTTCTGAAAAGGTATAGGGCGCACTCGATTTTGATGCCCCGATGACCAGAAGCACAAGTAGCCAACACCATCCACAACATTGCTCCCCCCCATCAAAAAACAAAACAAAGGAAATTGGAAGATGATTTATCGATAATACCCCCAACCAACTTACGAATGCTAGAAGCAGCAATCAACACTGAACTGAGATTGAGATTGAGATTGAGACAACCGCCATAGAAACAGAGAAGACACAACATTTTTACAGCAGAGTTAATAGTTGGGAAAATTATTATTAGCGTGATCCTTTCTAAATAAATAAATAAATAAAATAAAAATCGACATTCAAATCAGTGAAACGCAGACTATGAGATGGATATGAAGCAGTAATACCTTAGACCGCAGGGATTGGAACGGCAAGGCAAACCACGGAACCAGTTTCCCTCTTCTCTTCTGTTCTGCAAGATTTAGCCAGACGCCCACTTTTGAGAGGGGAGAGAGAAACACGTATTTGGGTGTGCACCATTCCTCCATCACAAATTGTTACCACTCACCGCTGCTGGTACAAACAACGAGCAAGAGCGTGTCATTTTAAACCCCATCTAGTTTGGCATTAATCATCTCAGGCCCTGGTGCTGAAGAGCTATTTTTTTTTATGTTGTAAATGATTATTCAATTACCACCGTGGTGGTGGCCCAGTGTAAAAAAGTATCTATTTCTATCGGCCTGATTCAAGTTTGATTTTAGGAGACTGAAATGTTGGGTAATTTTAATAATTTTTTAAGGAGATCTTGTTTTGTATTTCCGATCAAATCTTGGATACCGGGACCTCAGTCTTTGGGGGAGCGAAATATTAGGTAATTTCAATGGTTCACTACGAAGACCTCGTTTTTTACTCCGATCAAATTCTAGGCACCAGGACCTGAGCCCACAGATGCAGTGATGACACCTCAAAACATTTTTTTTTTTTTATAAAAAAATGATTATTCAATTATTGAAAAACTAATGGTGTTGTTATGTACCGTTTAAATTAATAAATAAATTTTATTTTAAATAATAATATATATTTATTTGACATGTATATAACAAACAATTTAGAATTAATAAAATTTTAATCATTTTTACTAGAGGTTTTTATTTATTTATATATGTTCTAAATTTTTGATAAGAAATAAATGTCATAGTTTAATTGATAGAACTGGAATATATATATATATATATATATAGAATAAATTACAAAAATTACATTTATAATAAAATAAATATATATTATGTTCTATAAGTTTTTCAATTTTAGTTTATCCTATGTCAAAGTTTACCCAATAATATATTAAATCATATTGTATAAAAGTATAATTTTCATTTTAACTTTCATGTAAGAAAGGACAATAGTTGGATTTTGAAATTAGAGTTGAGTTAGACATAACATAGAATTCAATCAAATCGACTTTTACACTAATTTTGTGAGAATTCGCATTTAATTATTCTTAAAAGAAAATAAATAAATAAATTTTATCCAGAGTCTATCTAATATATATTAGTGTATAAGTTAGTTCTAAATTAATCCATAACCAAAAAAAAAAAAAACCATTGCTAAGAAAAAATAATTTTGTGAGTATTCAATATTTATTGTTTATAATTTATTTTAATAAGGATTCAACATAATAATTATCCTTACTAAATACCTTAGTTAACTTAATTTTAAGAAACCCACACAAATACACAAAATAAATAAATAAATAAAATCAATCAGATTTTCGATGGTAGTGTTGGGTGACATTTGTGTACATGCGTGTTATTGTAGGATATAGGCTCTCATTACATCTCTTGGATTTAGAAAATTTGATTTGACTCAACAGAATGATTAGAAGAGAGGAACAGAGAGCCACAGGTGAGGAGTCCATATATATGCATACATACAGTTTACATTTCCTCCTCAAACTGATCGGAGGAAATCTTATTATTAAGTAAGAAAACCCTCTCAACCCTCTCATTCTTTTTAATTGTTAGAATTTCAAAATTGTGTTCATAGCAAAAATTTAAATAAAATCTTGTTTATAGTCATATGTAAATTTGTGATTTGTATATTAAATATTTGAAGATTAGTTTATTAGTAGCCTTAAAATCATGATATAATTGTGGAATTTGACTTTTATGTGTAGTTTGTGCCATTAAAGAAATGATTGAAAATTTTATTTGATTTGATTATATAACTCTTAAATCTTTCAGAAGGTTGTACGAATTTTTAGACAATTTTATATTCAAAATTTTGAGATGATTTCTACTAAAACGTTGTTGAGAATAATGCCTAGTTTATCCAAAAAATTTTGTAACAATTATTTGGGTTTTGTACCAATTTATAAAAAAAAATTAACTAAACTTGGAACTGTAGAGAGATTTTACTATATGTTTGAAAAATCATTAAAAATCCTATATTCAACCAAATCTGGTAATTTCTAAATAAAAAATGAAATTTGAGAAATCTAGTTTCATAATAAATTTTTAGATTATGGAATTTATTTATAAATTTAAGTATGGAATTAATTTTAAAAAATGTGATAAATCTGTGTCATAAAATTTCTTGGAATTTTACAGAATTATT
Organism: Camellia japonica; assembly: GCA_030407325.1. Classification (NCBI taxonomy): domain Eukaryota; kingdom Viridiplantae; phylum Streptophyta; class Magnoliopsida; order Ericales; family Theaceae; genus Camellia; species Camellia japonica. The sequence goes on from JAPPVO010000003.1 coordinate 134,717,435, forward strand.
TATAAATTATTTTTGGGAAAAGCTTTCTGAAAAATGACCATAACATATTTATTGAATATTCTATAGATTCTCATGAATTTTAGAATTGTATAAATAATTTATTTATCATTTTAATTACAAAAGGTATATTCTGAAAATTTATGGGCAGAGAAGGAACCAAGATTATTACTTCAATTATTTATTTGGACTAAAATTATATATTGTGCTGGTCTAATTAATTAAATCTTATAAATTAGTAGTCCATGCATGTATGTGATTATGGTTCACTTTTAAGTATGTAAAATTATCATTTCATACCATGATTTAAGTTAATTGTTTATTCTAATTTTGTACATTGATTGATTATTGTATGACATGTGTAATATTTTATGCTGCGAATTTTAATGAAATAGTATAACACTTACGGTAATTAAAAATTGTTATTATTGGTGATTAATATAAAAACTAACTAAAATGATTAATGGCATATACAAAATTAATGATTAAGGGTTAATACCGGTAGTTAAAGGTGAGCCTGATTTTTGATAATTTTTACATAATTGTGTCGTGAAACCTTAAGATGGCATGAGACTTATTTGAACCCTTATCGGTATTCGGTTTTGGGATAAGGGTGGATGTGCGGTGCACGTAGGGAGTTTGCATACCACTGACAGACCGTTTCCTTGGGGCAGACCACGGATGTCACGGCTTGGGTATATAACTCTCGGCGTGGGCATCCTTGGTAGTTCTTAAATATTCGACCAAAGAGGGGTTTTCAAATTAACCATGGCCATAGCTTAATGGTTGGTAAGAAAATATCTTTGGTGAGATTTTGAGTGTCACCTAAATTATTAAAATTGTTGAAATTATTTTAATTGTTGATATATTATTATGCTATTAATTCCGTCATTTCCTCTTAATTGTCATGATTATTAATTTGATTATTTTCTCTTAAAAAGAATAGTAGGTTGGTTATGTTTTCTTATTGTGTTGTAAAACTCATGGCATATATTTTTGTTGCTATTTTGACGAGGAATGAATGGAAGCTGAAATTAAAACTGTTGCTAATATAAAACCTTGGCTAACTTGAAGTCAAGACTTTAGCAAAATAAAATTTTACTATATCTTATGTATTAGGATGCTATGATGTTATTTAATGTTGTATGTGGACTTTAATTTTTTTTTTTTATCTATTTAGTGTTGTTAAACTTTTGACTATGTGAGAAATTTAAATTTTCCTTGTAAGATGTTAAAATTTTAATTTAATAAGTTATTTTATTGTTTAAATTCTTATGATGTTCCAAAAATTTTGGGGTGTCTCAAATTTGGCTCTAACCTAATCATTAAAGCATTATTTTAGGGGGTGTTGGATAATCTAATTCAGTAGTGAAAATTAAATGTATTAAGTGATAATTAATTAAGCTCGTTTTATAACAATAATTAATATCACTTAAAAATTTAAGTGCTTTTTAAAATATAGGCTAAAACTTAAGAAAATTTAAAATTATATGAAACTGACTTCTAATTGAATTTATAAATACTAAATATAAGTATGAATATACACTATTATAAACTCGCTACCAACATCATGACACCACTACCACTTCCATCACCACCATCACTACCACTACCACTATCACCACCATGACACTACTACAGCCACTAACATCGCCGCCTTCGTCGTCACCACCACCACTACTACCACTATCTTCATTGCTACTGTCATTGTTGCCATAAGTACCACTATCATTTTACTACCACTACTATCGCTACCGCCACCACTACCACCACCACCACCACCATCACCATTACCATCAATGCTACCATGCCACCACCACCATCAATGTTACCGCTACCATCACTACAACTACCATCAATGCCACCACCACCACCATGCCATTACTACCGCTATTGCTACCGCTAGCATACCATCATCGCCACACCATATGTGTAATTATGCCACCACCATGCTACTGCTCGTCGCTACCACTACCACCACCACTATCATACCATATGTGTAATTATAAATATTTTAATACCACCATTATTGATGGGTTGTTAAGAAATTTATGTTGCGCTAAAAATATTACATGAAAACCAAACATTTGAAAGCTCCTAATTTAAAAAAAAAAAAAAATTCAAAAATATGAAATATTAATATGATTTTGTAATATAAATTTTCTACCATTTAAAAATATTTACGAGTTAATTTAAGAATATAAATTTAAAAAGTTAGAGTATCTATTTGAACATTTGAAAAAGAAAATTTAGGAACAAAAATTAGTGACCTCAAAAATAAATCAAATCAACCTCAAATTTAAAATTTCAACTAATTAATGACCTCAAAAATACAAATTGTCTCCAAAAAAATTACACAAATGTCTATAATTTATACAAATCTCCCAAAAATAATATATAGTGGTGCCCCCAAATCTCTAACTTGATAAGTTCTTTAAATGCTTCAACTCCAATCATCACTAAATTTGTTCCACACTTGAAAAATAAATTAATTCGGGAAGTATACAATATGACAAGAATAAAAAGGCTCAAATAGAGAATAAATTAACAGAAATCCAACAATTTACAACATGCCACAAACAATTTGAATTGAGATACCAAGCAATTTAGCAAATTGCACAAATAAATCAACTCAACATTTGATAATTTATCCAGGATCAAATACACGGTCCTACTCAGTATATGACCAGTGATCGGTCTCACCCACCTCACCCAAACATAACCACTTATCCGGGAATATTGATGCAAACTATTGACAGATCCACTCGATCCATATATAGAGCATTTTCACGATATTTAGTTAGACAAATTAACATTTTTAACACTGAATAACTTCACAGGATTTATCAAATGACCAGAGTAATCAAGCATATCAACACAGAATGATTTCACAGAATTTATCAAACGATCAGTATAAACAAACGGAGTACAAATTGAAAGTAATTAAAATAAAACTCTTTGCAAAGAGATTTAGAGGAAGTTTATTGTATACCACTCAAATTACCTCAAGATAATTCATTTGTCACCAGCACTTTAATTCTTCGATATTTCACCATAAATCTCCTAAAGGTAGTTGATCAAAATTCTAAGATAAAAGGTATGTAATTTTTGACAAAATCTATAATTCTTCTCTTCTCTCAACCGTGGGATGTATATAGGTGGTGTATGTGTTTTTTGTTCCAAAATGTGGAGGGGAATGGTGTATTTATAGAGTTCAAAAGCTTCATCCATAATTTTCCCAAAGGCTCCTCAAAAATCCATCCAAGCTTCCTCAAGAATCCATAAAAGCTTCTTTAATAATCTGTGGGGAAGTATTTTGAGAATGACGCCGCGTGGCCAAGGTACCTTTGAGATGTCGGTCGAGATGGCATGAGGGCGGGTCATGTTTGCTTGAGGTGATTGCAATGTTGCTAAGGTTTGGTGCGGTAATGCCGGAATTTGAGATATTTGGATAAAGGACAGGAGTCCTAGATAGAAGGGGGCTCTTAGTCTGGATAAGGATAAGGCTCTCGAGAAGTTTAGCCCTATCTAGCTGAGAGCCTGAGATGAGCATTGTGCTTGAGTCCCATGAAGTGAACTTATAGGGGACTAGGTCATTGCTGTCTATAAAGGTAAGGCACCCTTGTAGGTCTAAGGTATGCTTTATTTTGTGAATTTAGTACTTGTGTGATATCTTTGAGAGATTGTTTGACTAATTTGATTGTCAAAGTGCCCCCGGGTGGACGAACCACCGTGATATTCTCATCTTCTTGTTGGCAGGTAGTTGACTTAATCTATTATGCTGCGTGCTCTCCAGCTAAGTTCCCTGTTTGGTTGTGTGGTGGAAATCAACACCCATAATTTGACGCTGTCTGCAAGAACTTAGTATAGAATAGATGGCCAACAATGGACAGGAAGTGAGGATTAGGGATGACATTTACAGTGAGAAAGAGGAACACATGGGTCCTAATACTAGGAATAATAATGAAAAAGTTCAGGAGGTTGACCCCGAGACAAACAATGTTGCCAAGGGCCAAAACGGGAACAAGAAGGGTAGTCGAGATGAGTACTACCACGAAGGCGATCTCCAGGTGTGCAAGGATAGGTGCCTAAGAAGAGATGAGAAACTGAAAGACATGGCGAACAAGTTGACAGATTTGCAGACAGTGGTCAACTTCATGATGCAAAACAACGTGATGCAACCAGCATTTTAACTATAAGGCACACCAACACCAGTAGCCAAGGTCGATGTCCAAAACGGAGGCTAGAAGACAGTACCAACTGTCCCACAACATACCAAGGGACAAGAAAATTCACATCGGCAATCACGGGATGTCAGGCGAACATAGTCAATGCAAGGGGAGTCAAAGAGGACACCACAGACCAAGGGGACCTATGTTAGAGGATCTCGGCAAATCCAAGGGCAAGGCCTCTATTTTAATGATGTAGTGGACGTGGAGAGGTCCAAGAGAACACACCCTAACACCTGAAGTAGCGCGTCGAAAAGGTTGAGATCGACTGACAGCCGAGCTCCTAGACGGACGAAGGAGGACCTGAGAGATTACCTCTAAAGGAAGAGATATAATGCTGAGATCACATCTAACGTCTAGCCACAGACACCGTTCTCAGTGGAGTTGGATGCATTCGAAGCACCAAAAAGATTCAACATGCCAAGATTTCAAATCTATGATAGTAAGTTTGATCCAAACTTTCATGTTGGCTTGTACTTAAATTCAATGGCCTTGTAGAGTGGAAATGAACAACCATTATGTAAGGTGTTCCCATTGTCATTCGGGAAAATAGCATCAGATTGGTTCCACAAACTCCCTAAAGGATGCGTAAAGAGTTGGGAAGGTCTGGCTGAGATGTTTGTGGCTAGGTTTGTTACAAATAAATTATAGCCACTAAGGGTAGACTACCTATTGGCCTTGAATATCAGCGATGACGAAGGTCATAGAGCCTACGCCAAGAGGTACTATGAGGTTTACAACCGGATTCCGGCTTGTAACTAGGAACTTGTAGTAGTATCCTTTAAGAATGGCTTAGATAATGATTGCCCACTTCGGCAGTTGCTTGCGAAGAACATGGAGGAATTAATGGCGCGGATCAAAAATAAGCCAGGATAGAAGAAGATAAGAAAATGAAAAAGATGAGTATAGTGAAGCAAGAGAAGAGAAATGGTTCGCCGAGGAGAGGCCGAGGAAACAACGGTGTTGATAGGCCAGAGTTAGGATTGAGATCCATACAGGCAGTGAGTATAGTTTTTAAGATCTCCATCTATAAGATCTTGGAGAGAATCAGGAATTAATCATACTACAGGGCACCACAGAAGGTCCCGAGAGAATATATGGGCAGGAACCTTGAGAAGCACTCTGCCTACCATGAGGAAAACGGACACATGACCCAAGGATGCCAAACTCTGAAGTCGCACTTGGAAGATTTGGTCAGATAGGGACACCTGAGAGACTTAATTGATGAAACAAAAACAAAAAAGGAACAAACGAAGGTGGCCCAAGCGCTGCCACCACCACCACTGTAAGTAAAGGGACTACGGGGTCAACGAGAACGAAGTTCGATGAAAGACTTAAAGGGTAAGGCATCTACAGCATGTCTAGCAGGTTCAGCAGAAGAAGCCCAGGACAAACAAATGTTGGGGGCCGATGATATCTTTCACTAAAGAAGACCTAGATATGGTATAGCATCTGCATAACGATGCTCTGGTGGTGACATTGAAAGTTGGTGATTGTCAAGCAAGGTACATCCTAATCGATCAAGGCAGCTCTTATGACATCATGTACGTCCGATGTTACAAGGAGCTCAGCCTCCATAAAGATGATCTAAAGTAATCCGATAGTCCTATGGTCGGATTCATGGCACGCCAACATGGCCGCTAGGGACCACGAGTCTGGGGGTATAGGTAGGGACCAATAAGGTAACTACAAAATTTACTGTAATAGATACCCCTTCCCCATGCAATATCATTCTAGAAAGACCTTAGGTGCATGCAATGAGGGTTGTTTCCTTAATGCTGCACCAATTGTTGCGATTCCCAACTGAGCAAGGGATTGAAGAAGTGAGGGAAGACCAAGTACAAGTGAAAAATTGCTCCATAGCAGCAATGAAGTACATTTGTAATGTGAGGGAAACATAAATAGTAGATATTGAAAGCGAAGACCGGGAGGTCTTGGATGATGTCGGCAAAAAACCAGCCTGCAAGAGCAAAGAACCCCTGAAAAAGGTTCTTATATAGGAAGGCAATGAAGAGCGATTCTTCCTCATTGGCTTTGGCTTAGTTGAGGAAGAAGAAAGAAAATTGCAGACTTTTTTTAGAGAAAACATAGAAGTGTTCGCTTGGACACCCTATGAGATGTCGGGGATCAATCCCGAGGTCACCTGCCATAGACTTAATATGGACAAGTCGACCAAGCCTATGAGTTAGAGAGCAAGAAAACCTAACTTTGGTACATGTGCAGGCAATTAAAGAGGAAGTGGAAAAGTTACTAGAGACAACCAATTCGAGAAGTGAACTACCCCACCTGGTTGTCCAATACGGTGGTGGTAAAGAAGAAGAATGGTAAGTAGAGGGTCTATGTAGACTTCACGAGTTTAAACAAAGCATGCCCGAAGGGCTGCTTCCTCCGGCCTAAGATTGACCAGCTTGTTGACGCCACATCAGGGCATGGTAGAACGAGTTTTCTAGATGTATACAGGGGATACCATCAGATGGCAATGTATGCTCCAGATGAGGAAAAGACATCATTCATCACCCCTAGAGGACTTTACTGTTATAGGGTAATGCCCTTTGGATTGAAGAATGTAGAAGCAACGTGCTAGAGGTTGGTTATCAAGATGTTCAAGCATCTAATTGGGAAGATTGTGGAAGTTTACATTAACGACATGATTGTCAAAAGTAAGGAACCAGGAGACCATATGGCTGACCTGAAGGAAGTTTTTGACATATTGAAAGCATACCGTCTTCGGCTAAATGCTTCAAAGTGTGCATTTAGGGTAGGATTTGGTAAGTTCCTGGGGTACTTGGTAATCCGAAGAGGAATTGAAGCAAGTCCAGATCAAATCAAGACCATCCTTGATCCGAAAAGCCCAACAACAGTGAAAGAAGTCCATAATTTGACCGACAAGCCAACAGTCCTAAACAGATTCATCAACCGGAATTTGGATAAATGTAAGCTATTTTTTTAGTTGTTAAAGAAGGCCATAGACTTTCTGTGGACAGAAGAATGCGAAGTCACCTTGGCCGACTTGAAAAGATACCTGACCACAGTACCAATATTGTACCAGGAGAAGAGTTGTTCCTATATCTGGCAGTTTCAGACCACGCTGTTAGTTTCATGGTAATCCGAGAGGAGGAGGAAGAGCAGAAGGAAGTGTACTATGTCAAAAAGACCTTGACAAATACAGAGACCACGTGTCACGAGCCAAACCCACCCCTATAGGTTTAACGTCGTAACCGGCCAATAATCCTTGGATTACCAAAGGCCTCTTAACAAAATAACATATATTTACGGGCTGCGGAAGCAAATATACAAAATATATATTCTCCATACAGCTGTGCAGACATACATAGGACATAACTTTTAATCCTTATAAAATATACACATAAGATGTCATGTTCGTACAAGTCTTGCATTACTGTGTAAGCGTCATCAAATGGGACTTAACCTAGTATACAGATATCAAAACAAGACAAACATAAACGTTCTTAACATAATACATAAGGGTCCACAAAATTTGACTTCCAGACACGGGAACCTTTCTGAGAGGCACGATGGCTGGTTGACCCTAAAACTTCCAGGCAGCAGCTTAGGCCTGGTCACGCGCTTGCTCACTTACATACATAATATAAATAGTGAGCGGGAGCCCAGTGAATAATAACAGAGTAAAGGATTTTAATAAATGATATCCATATCAGATTCAGAAATCAGAATTCAGATTCTTATATTTATTCTTGTTCTTGTTCAAGTCATAAATAGAAATCTAAGTTTATACTTAATCATACGTAGTACTTTCATTAGCGTTAACAAAACAGATACAGAACAGATGGTGGTTATGAGTAACCAGTTCTATAAAAGAACCTCCGGATCCGGGTAACAGATAACAGATATGTTGAGCTCCATGATGGAGCCTCTGGTATGGGCAACAGAGTGTAGACATATTAAGTTCCATATTGGAGCCTTCGATACCGGGTAACAACTAACAGATATCATGTGATGCTAAGGATGCCACGAATACATTGTCAGAAATTGGACAATCATTCATTGTATAGAACATAACATTTCATAAAACAAATCTTATTTCATCATAGAGAAAATAAATAAAGTTGAACATAACTTTACTAAGTTATTACTCACAGATGGCTCCGAGTGCAAACAGACAGAGCAGACTAACCAAACGGTTTGCAGCACATGACCTACATCAACACATAACAAATACACATTTGAAGTACATGTTCGGAATATACTTAACTCATTACGTTCTATTTTTAGTGTGTTTCTACGTTTTACCCTCATTATTATGTCTTAATCATGGCCTAGGAATGCTTAAGGTGCGATGAGGATGCCAAATTATGTTGTTCAACACTTAGGCAAATTTGCTGAAAATAGGGTCCCTGCTCGAGCGCAACTTCCTTCACTCAAACGGAGGTTCAAAAATGCAAGTGGTCGCTCGAGTGCAGCTTCAGTCGCTCGAGCAGTCTATAAACTTTGCAAAAGTATTGGTTGTGTGATTTTTCCGCTCGACAGTCGCTCGAATGTGAGACTCGGGTCTTCGCTCGAGCGTAACTCTTGTCACTCGAGCGGTCTGCAAAAACATGAAACTTTTGGGAGCTTACATTTCATGCTCGAGTAAGCTTCAAGTCGCTCAAGCGAAAGTGTGAGATCACAGAGTAGTCGCTCGAGCGCAGGATCTGTCGCTCGAGTAGAGAGGCATAATCTGGAATTTCTAAATTGCTCTGTCAAGTGCAAAACTTGAATTGAAGGTTGAAATTTACGATATTTTGGGCCAAAAACTTAAGGAAACTTGTATAAACTTGACAAACGTCATGAATTCAAAATCATTTCACAAAATCAAGCCCAAAAGTGTTGCCAATTGTGCAAAACCAAACTCAAATCTTTGAAAACATAACATGCATGAAGTCTTTTGGTTCCAAAGCTTTCAAAACTTGATCACGTCAGGTGTTTAACTCAAAAACTTGTTGAATTCTTAGGACGAGACTAAAATGAAGACATGCAAGAGGGATTTCTTTGAAGTCAACAACAAAATCGTGAGAATTATGCATGCATGCAAGATGTGGCTCAATTTCATCAATTTCAACTTAATTCTTATGTCATCCAACTTAATTCTCTAGAGTTCATGTTCTACACATCATGATTGACACTCTAAGGGTTGAATTCTTACCTAGGCTTGTCAAGGTGAGAGCTAGAAGCTTGATTCTTGTGTCTCTAAGTTTAATTCCTTTAATTTCTAGCAAATTCTTCCAAAACTCAAGTGTGGACATCAAACTCTCACTCTTGGTCTCTTTCTTCTCTCTCTCTCATGTTGTATAGGCTAAAATGATGAGTGTAGACACCCCATTTTTGACCGTCCTCAAGACTTGGACGTCATCGTTTGTGCACTTGATGATTATAATTGCATTTGCTCGCCAAGTGCTCGAAGTCCTTAGCGGAATGCCACAGTTTTGAGCCTTACACCTCTGTCACCTTATTTTTGGACCAAAACGTTGGTGTTTCAAGCTTGAACCTACCACCATGGGCTGTCGGCTATGTCTTCTGGTTGTCGACCATTGGTGTGGTTAGTCTGCCACTAGTGTGTTTTGCAAATATTTTATGCCAGTCGTGCCAGCTGTTTGCACATATGCATGCATCTGCACCCACGTGTAGGGCTGGATCTCCTTGTATGGAATTCATGCTTTCTATATATAAGGGGTCTCCTCCCCCATTTTTGAGGGTTAGAATTTTTGGAACAAAAATATCTCTCTCTTTCTACATTTTTCTCTCTCTCTCTTGCAAACTTGTGCATATTAGCCTACATACACTACACTTTTGCCTACACCTTCTTAACCAAAGTTGATCACCTTTAAGTTGAAGTTCCTTGAGGCCTTCTTAGAGATCTAGAAGTTGGTTTTGGCTTGAGTTGTTACCTAAAGTTGATCTTTGCTTCAAGAGGTATAATATTCCCCCTTTATCTTGTTTTGCATACTTGTTTTTCTATCTTTTTCCCACTATTTTTGGGCTATAAAAACTCTGTTTTTGTGGGCTACAATTGGTGGTTTTAGGCCATTTAAGGTTAGGGGGTGGTTCACCATTCTTTATTCCTTGCTTATAAGGTCTTTCCACCTTTGTTTCCTACTTTCAAACCATCTTTTTTTGGACTTTTAAACACTGAATTTCAGAGTAATTTCAGTGGTGAAAATCATGTTTTGAAGTCCAAATTTGGAGGGGTTAGCCTGCCCTCCTTGTGTTTTGTTTGCTAGCCTAGTTAGCTCTATGTGTTAACTTATTTTTCTAGCCATTTATAACTTAATCCTAGCATGTTTTAACCTTTGTTTTGGACTGCTTTAACTCTGTTTTGGGTTGGTTAAGTCATTTGAGTCTTGTTTTGCATGCTTCTAGTATAAGTATCCTCACAAGCTTAGTGTTTTAGGCTTTAGACACCACATGTTTGAGTTGATTACTGTCACAGCCCAAACCCGCCCCTATGGGTTTAGCACCGTAACCGGCCAGTAATCCGTGATTATCGAAGGCCTGCTTAACAGTAAGACAGTATTACAGAGTACAGGGGCATGGCGGAAGCCAAAACAGTAAATAAACAATGTCCAATGAGCTGTGACAGTCTGTATGCAAAAAGACTTTTCATCCATATGCACATTCATAACAAAACAGTCTATACATATGTACAATCACTCAGAACAGGGACCTAAGCCCTATTATAACAGTACAATAGTCCTGTTTGGCACAGTTTATAATCAGCTTATTCCAGCTTTCAACTTAATTTAAGCTATTTTGATGTGTTTGGTTTAGCTTATAGCTTATAGCTTATAGCTTTTTGGAAGTCAGAAATCAGCTTATTCTTTGAGTGGGGCAGGAGATGCTTTAAGAATAAGCTGGAAATCAACTTAAGCTGAAAGTTATAAGCTACAAGCTGTTTAGGCATAAGCTATAAGCAGTTTCCCACAGCTCTACCAAACAGGGCCATATACAGTGATACAGCTTATACAGTGTTACAAAACAGATGCAGAGACAGATGGGGAAAATAAAACACCCCTAAGCCATAACTTGGCAGGCTCGGAACCTCGTAGTGAGACATAGTGGTTGGCTTGACAAAAAAGGGAGTCTAGCCCAAGCTCCTAGCTCCGGTCTGGTGCCTGAACACCTACATATATATATAAACAGTGAGCTAAAGCCCAGTGAATAACATAATGTGTAAAGAGGTTAAGAATGAATGTCCTTTCAGTATTGAAAACAGTCAATTGATTCAGTATATCAGTCATTCAGTCATAACAGTCATATGTGGTACATCCATTAGCATAGTAGTACAGTAAACAGTAGGTCTTAAAAGACCGAACAGTCAATGATGGCCATCATAACAGTAAACAAAAGTTCCAAGATAGGAACTGACAAAGATCTCTGTAACAGTAACAGTAACAGTAGTTGCTAAGGATGCCATAATATAGTTTAGAATAGAGGACAACATTCATACAGTTAAGAGTAAACAGTTCAGAAAACAGTTCAGTTGATCATTCAGAAACTATTCATTTTCGAACATATCTTTACAACATTGTTACTCACAGAGTTCTGGGCTATAAGCAGCTAGAGCGCGTCTCCGAAGGCCAACCCTATACAGTGACAGAATGAACACACACTAAGTTCACATTCGGGAATCAAAGATTTAGTCCCTACTTAGACTTGGTGTGGTTCTACATCTATATCCTCATTAAGATGCCTTAAACTAGGCCTAAGGATGCCTATGATGAAATGAGGATGCAAAGATGCACTCAGAAAACATTTTCAGAATTTTCAGAAAACAGGGGTCCCGCTCGAGCGTATATGCAGATAAAGGTCCCCGCTCGCGCGTCACTTCCTATGCTCGAGCGGACTGCAAAACATGGCAAAAGTACTGGATGTGTGAAAATCACGCTCGATGGGCGCTCGACACCCACTCGAGCGTGAGACATAAGGTCCCGCTCGAGCATCAATTATTCCACTCGAGCGGACTTCAAAACAGTACAAAGTACTGGGAGCACGAATTTCACGCTCGAGCGCCAGTAACCCCGCTCAAGCGTGAGTTCAAAATCTGGAATTTCCAAACTTGAACCTCAAGCTCAAAATCAAGTTCTAAAACATCAATTCGATCCTCTTGGGCTCATTTTCTGAAAAACACTTGTAAATACATAGTATGACATGATTCAAAGCTCAATTTGAGAAATCAAAGCCCAAGAGTAGTTCAATCAAGCTCAATTTCAAAACCAAATTTCAAGAACATGGAGAATAAGTAACATGCAAAGTCTCATTTGAATTCAAGGCTTCTGTACAAGAGCAAATGAGTCTATTTCTTCAAAAACATGGTGAATTCATGTCCCCTAGCAAAGATATGAACATGCATGTAATAATTTCCATGAAATCAACTCAAAATTCATCAATATAGACATGTATGCAAGCCTTAAGCTCCAATTCAACAACTTAAGCTAGTTCTAGACTCAATCCACTAATTTGACATGAATCATGCAAGAACAAGCTCAATTCATAAACAAGAGGGTAATTACATTACCTTAGGTCTCCAATGCAAGATAAGGGAGCTCAATTTGAAAGCTATACTTCAATTCTTCAAGCCAATTTACAAAATCAAGTTGAAATCACTCCTCTCCTCTCACTCTCTCACTCTAGTCGGTTGTGGCCTCTAAAATGGCTGAAGAAATGTTAAGCAATGTATATGACTAAGTCTCACAAGTGTCTAGCAAGTGGCCCACTAGGATGGCAATTTGGTAATTAAAGCCAACTATGCAATTTAGCTTATTTTATTTTAATTTGATCATGCTAAAACACATTTCAGATAAATATGCCATAAAATCATATAAATTCTAACGATCATAAAACATCGATCAATTTTAGTTTCGGCCGCCGATAAAGCCTTCAATTCGCAATTTAAAACATAAAACATGGACATATAAGTTTAACAGTCAACAGATAGATATGCATTTAAACTAGCATATTCAATCAGTCAGTTCAGTATTTCAGTCGGCTCAATTACTTATCATAATCAGTCTCAGTTTCGCAGTAATCAGTAGCGTTATCAGTGATCAGTGGCGAGGGTTATTACAATTACCATGTTTTAGTGCTTTTCTCACTTAATTTCAGCACTATTAACCTCTACAACCTCCCTCATTTCTTGACTTTTTCATTTGCTTTGAGGGTTGTTTCAACCTTGGGATTGTGTAAGCTTGAGATTGAGGTCCATGCCTAATGGTTTAATCCTCTTTTGGGGGTTTATTACCAATGGCATGCCACCTCTCTCTTGCCTTAAACCACCCATTGTTTGACACTTCCATCTCTTTAGAGGACTTGATTCACCAATGGACTTAATTGGTTAAGGAATGATTGGTAATTAAAATGAGTAACTAAAAAGCTGCAACTAAAATGGTGCAAGATAAGAATTTGATTGTGTTTTGGTGTGTTCAATCGGACGTTAATTGAACACAAGGAAAATTGGGACATTTCATACTCAAAGTGATGAAATGTGCCAAATTCCCAAGGTCTCCATTGCCCTTGACCATGCATGATAGGGTGAAGGCTTTTGGTCTTGTTTGTGCATTTATTGAACTTATACATCTTAGTTCTTTGGCCATCATGCAATGAAATTGCTTGATTGATGGTTTAAGAACTAAGTGTATCATTCTTTTGAGATGTTTTGATGATAATAAGGGATACACAGTACAAACAACCTTTGAGAAATACACTGTCCTGCTCTATTTGCTCTCTGTTGCAGCAAGGAAGTCCAAATCAGTAGTGGCCAACAGGCCATCATCAGTAGCCGATCGGCCACTATCAGTGGTCGACCGACCATCAGCAACGGCCGACCGGCCCCCTGTCAGCCATCAGTGCAAATTCAACAGTGTTCTTCTGAGACAGAACAGAGTTGGTCCAGAAGTGGAAAATCAATATAAAGGTTGTGTAACAGAGGCTTTCAGAGGTAGACAGTGGATGTTCTTTGGGTGGAAACTGAGCATGCATGAGCCTCCCTTGCTTCTCGGGACTAGTTAATTAGTTTAATTAATAATTAATCATTTATCTATTAACTTAATTAGTTGCAGCTAATTAGTTTGTTTTGTACTTATTTAATTAGTTTAGATTGATTACTTAAATTAGTTTGTGTTGTAAATATTTAATTAGCTTAGCCTAGTTAAATTATTTAATTGTTGTGCTTAATTAATTAGCTTAAGGTAGTTAATTCTTCATTTGGTTTGTAATAATTAGCTTAGCTTATCTTAGTTAGCTAGTTAGTTTATTCGGACTCTCCTTCACGAGAGCATAATGTAATAATGTGTATGTCTTCCAACCCTACGTCTTTCTCCCTTTTATTTATCCGCTTATAATGGTTAGATTAAGGACATCACGTTTCAATTAGCATATCGCATGTTTGCATCCATTCATTCGTATTGCATGCACCGAGGCTCGGCGCATCATTCTAACTGTATTGTCATTTCAAATACTTCTTTGAATATGTGCTTAGACCGCATGTTATCAAATTGATTCATATGCCATGTTAAGTAGCCGAGCCTATTTTAGTTATATTTCGCATGCGTTGCATTAGCCATTTGCATAGTTAAGAATCATGCATATTTTTCTAACTCTTTTGTTTTATCTTAGCTTGGAGTACTAGGTGAGTTTTTAGTGCTTTAGTATACTTGCATGAGTGTGAAGTGACTGCCATGATTAGCATGCTTACCATGAGGCTAAGTGCTTACTTGTTAAACTGTTTGAGTGCCTGTAGATGAAGGCTTGTTGCTTGAATTAAAATGATTCAATGAATGTACATTTAAGCCCACTTTGTCAAGTGGCAAGCTCACGAAACTTTAAGCCCACTTTGTTGAGTAGCAAAATCAAACCCTTTGCAAAACAAACATGAAATTGAATTGTTTCAATTCGGGCAAACTAGTCTATACCTTGTATACACACATCACATAGTAAATGCTATCCTAATAAACCGGAACAAGAGCATATAATGTTGATAAAAATTATATCATGATTAGTAGAGGTCGATCTTTGATCGGGTGAGTGAGGGTGCTCAATTCATGACCTTCCCTCCTCGTACCTAAGTTCCCGAACCGAGACAATCTTGGTGATGACGGACACATGGCTTTGGCACGAGTCATGGGTTTTCTAAATTTTTTCAAAATAAAATATTTAGGTGGCGACTCTGTATCTGGAAAAGCAGTCTATTTTTGACATTTTGATTCAAAATCGATTTTCCAAAAGATTTGCCGGATTTGGACTCTTTGGTACATTGCACTTGTGAGATTAGATTCAGAACCGCAGGAGTCCGAATTGTAGGGCTTCTTTCGAGCTTTCGAAAGGGGACACGAAAAAATCGAGCTACAATAAGTAGAAGGTGACTCCAGGTAGTATATAAGCCTTTTATAGGCTTGGCTAAGAGAATTAATTAATTAAGCTTACCATTAATCCAGTGAGTATTAATTATTATAATTATTTCGTTCCAAATCGAATTTCAATTAAACCTACCACAACGTTCTAAAAATTCCGACTAACACATATACCAAGTCAATTTCATGATCAAATGTCCGATAAGGCCTTAAATTCGCAGAACAAATCAAAAACACAAACACATATTCCTACTGCAGACAGATATAAACTCAAATAATGCAATGCACATGTAATTAACTCAGGAATTCATCTTAATTACTTATTAGGCATAATTAAGCATGGGTTAACATTAATCAGGGGTTGGGATTGTTACAGTCTTCCTCCTTTAAAGAGTTTGGTCCTCCAAACTCGAATTACCTTCGTTTTGGAAGATTGTCGGGTCTAGAGGAAACAAATCTGGGTATCTCTTCATCATATCTTCCTCGGTCTTCCAAGTTACATAAGTCCTTCCATGGTTTTGCCAATCAACATTCACCAATGGGATTTCTTTGTTCCTTAGTCTTTTGATTTGGCGATTAACAATCTGTATTGGCCTTTCCTCATAGGTGTAGTCATCTTTCAGGAGCACATATGTTGGTTCAATGACATGGAATGGATCTCTCAAATACTCTCGAAGCATAGATACTTGAAAAGCGTTATGCATATGCTCCATGATTGGCGGTAAGGCTACCCGATACGTCACCGGATTGATTTTCTCAAGGATTTCATATAGCCTAACATATCTCGGTGCTAACTTTCCCTTAATACCAAACCGGGTTTGCCCTTTTATAGGAGTCACTTTTATGAACACATGATCCCTAACTTCGTATTCTCTATATCGCTTTCGGACATCTGCATAACTCTTTTGGCGGCTCTGTGCAGTTTTCAACCTCTATTGAATCAATTTCACATTTTCAGTTGTTTCTTGCACAAGTTTCGGTCCCAACAAAGGTCTGTTACCTACTTCAGCCCAATAGATCGGAGATCAACATTTTCTCCCGACAAAGCTTCATAAGGAACCATTCTAATACTTGAATGATAGCCGTTGTTGTATACAAACTCGGCCAAAGGAAGGTAAATCTCCCAATTCCCTTGGAAGTCCAATACACATATCCGTAACATGTCCTCCAATGTTTGAATGGTCCATTCAGATTGGCCATCTGTCTGTGGGTGATAAGCACTGCTTAATCTCAATTCAGTCCCTAAAGCTTGTTGTAAACTCTGCCAAATCTCGAAGTAAACTTGGGATCTCTGTCAGACTATGGACACTAGAACTCCATGTAATTTCACAATCTCATTGACATACAAATTAGCCAACTTATCCACATTATACAAACATTCGACAGGTAAAAATTGAGCAGATTTAGTTAAACGATTAACAATGACCTAAATAAAATCCATACCTTGAAAAGAGCGAGGTAGTCCAACAATGAAATCCATAGTAATATGCTCCCACTTCCATTCCGGTATTGGAAGTGGCTGAAGTAATCCAGCAGTCGTTGATGTTCAGCTTTAACTTGTTAGCAGTGTAAGCATTTAGCACAAAGTCAGCAATACTTTTCTTCATTCCCGGCCACCAAAAATTATGTTTTAAGTCATGATACATCTTTTGTTCCCCCGATGCATAGCAAATTTAGAATTATGGGCTTTAGTCATAACACGTTTTCTCAAAACATAACAATTTGGTACACAAAGTCTATTATGAAATTTCAACACATTATTTTCAAGCACAAATCCTGGCCTCGGTTTTGAGTCAAAGTCTCCCACAATCTTTTTCAAGAACTCATCTTCAAGTTGTTTCTTGTTGATTTCTTCAATGATAGCAGGTTGAGCAGAAATATCGGCCAAGATCCCGCCTTGTTCACGCAACACTATTTCAACCTCATTCTTTTCCAAGTCACATAACAACTCTCTCCGACTGGTGAGCAAACATGACAAATTCCCTATAGATTTCTGGCTTAATGCATCTGCAACGGTATTTGCCTTCCCTGGATGATACAGAATTTGCAAGTCATAGTCTTTTATCAATTCCAACCATCTATTGTATCTCATGTTTAGTTCCTTCTAAGTAAAGAAATATTTTAAACTTTTATGATTGGTATACACTTCACAAGTTATGCCGTACAGATAGTGACGCCAAATTTTCAAAGAAAAACAGCTGCCAATTCAAGATCATAAGCTGGGTAATTCTTTTCAAGAGGACAGAGTTGCTAAGAGGCATAAGCAATTACTTTCCCATTTTGCATTAGCACCCCAAGCCTTTGTAAGAGGCATCATTGTAAATCTAGAACCAATCGGTTCCGTTAGGCAATGTCAGATAGGTGCAGTTACCAATCTAGTCTTTAATTCCTGGAAGGCTGACTCCCACTGATTAGTCCAATCAAATGGCATGTTTTTCTGTGTCAACGACATAGCAAGTCTCAAGAAGTCTTTCACAAATCTTTTGTAGTAACTGGCAAGTCCTAGAAAACTTCTCACTTCTGACATATTAGTTGGTCTTAACCAGTCCATAATGGCTTCAATTTTCTTAGGGTCAACAAAAATACCATCCTTGTTAATTACATGTCCTAAAAATGCCACATATCAAGCCAAAATTCATATTTTGATAATTTTGCATACAGCTTCTTTTCTCTCAAAGTCTGTAAAGTAGTTCGTAAATGGTTCTCATGCTCTTCCCTGCTTTTGGAATAAATTAGTATATCATTAATATAGATAACAATAAATTCGTCTAGAAATTGTTTGAATACCCTATTCATTAAATCCATGAACGCCACAGGTGCATTAGCTATCTCAAATGGCATTACCAAAAATTCATAGTGCCCATATCTAGTTCTGAATGTAGTTTTCTCTATATCTTATGCATTAACCTTTAACTGGAGATACCCGGATCTAAGGTCAATCTTAGAAAACACTTGGGCTCCCTAGAGTTGTCAAATAGGTCATCTATTCGGGGTAATGGGTATTTGTTCTTCACGGTTACTTTATTCAATTCACGATAGTCTATACATAATCTCAAAGACCCATCCTTCTTCTTTACAAACAAAACTAGAGCACCCCAAGGTGACGTGCTCGGATGGATGAATTTCTTGTCTAAAAGTTCTTGGAGTTGGACTTTCAATTCTTTCAGTTTAGTAGTGGACATTCTGTCTGGAGTTTTAGAAATCGGTTGTGTCCCAGGTACAACATCAATAGTAAACTTGATTTCCCTATCAATTAACTTCCTTGGTAAGTCATTAGGAAATACATCAGGAAATTCACAGACCATAGGAATTGTGTCCACATTAGCACTATCCGGAGATACAGTCAACACACAACACAAGTAGCCCCGACACCCTTTCTTAACAATTTCCTGACTTTCATAAATGAAATTAAATATGGTGGAGGGACTACCCCATTTCCAGCAAATACAAATTTAGGTAACCCTGGAGGTTGGAATACAACAAGTTTATTCACACAATCAATAGTAGCAAAATACTTAGTCAACCAGTCCATGCCCAATATGCAATCAAAATTATCAATTCCCAAAGGCAACAAATCAACATACAACGTCATGTTTCCAATCACAATATCACATGTTGGATAAACATAAGCACATACTGTGGAACCCCCAGATGGTGTAGATACAGATAACAAATAATTCATAGGTTCTACTAGTCTAGTTAATTTTCAAGAAAAGGTAGGTAACACAAATGAATGGGTAGAACCAGAATCTATCAGCACATATGCATTTTGGGCACAGATGGGAATTATACCTGACACCACAACTTCAATGTTCTGCACATCACTCGGCACTAAGGCAAATACTCGACCTTGTCTCAGAGTTTCTTTCCCAGTATTAGTTCTTGCATTTTTTTTAGCTGTAGAAGCGAATCCAGCTGAACTCGCTATAGGGCGGTTGGCATTATTAGACCCAAGCAGGCAATCTTTCACTACATGACCTGTCTTGCCATATTAGAAACAAGCACCCGATGCTTGATAACATACGCCCCGTATGCCTCTTTCCACAATCTGAGCAAACTGGAATAGACCCACTGCTCTGACTTGAGCTACTTGTAGACCCTGTGTTCTGCTTCTTACTCACATAAGAACGTCCCTTTCTAAAACCGTACCCAGACCTTTTTCCTCTCCATTCTATTGTTGTTATTGGGGCCTTACTTTGTTTCATAGCGGCTAGAGTAGCTTTAGCCATTAAGGATCTATCAAGGACTTCTACGTATGTTGGCAACTTCAATACGCCTACTCGATCAAATATGTCTAAATCCAATCCTCCTTCAAATTTGCGGGCTTTCTTATAGTCTGTATCCACCATGTGAGGAGCAAATCTAGCTAACTCAGTGAACTTAGCCTCGTACTCAGCTACGGACATTCTGCCTTGCTTAAGTTCTTGGAATTCAGACACTTTTCGGTCCCGAAAACACTGAGGGAAGTACTTGTCATAAAAGATTTCATTGAATTGAGCCCATGTCATGTTTCCATTGGTATTCCGAATCAGTAACCACCATCTTTGAGCTTCGTCTTTGAGAGTATAGGTGGCCAATAAAACCTTCTGAGTCTCGATATAGGAAAAACTTCAAACAACTTCTCTATCTCAAGTAACCATGTCTCTGCTTTCAACGGTTCAATACCACCCAAGAAAGTTGACGGTTTCATCTTCATGAATTTCTGAGTTAGGTTGATGACGTCATTATTATCGGGTTCAACTTGTACCGGCAGAGGCGGAGGGGGAAAAGGTTGTTGTCTCTGCTGTTATGTCATTGCTTCGGTTAATGCTGCAAGCATTAGTTCCATTCGACTCATGTGAGCCTCTGAGGATTCACTTGTATCATTACTTCTTGCGTTCTCCATAATGCTATAGGGAACAAGATAATAATAAATAGAGGAATAATCTTGCTCAGTTCTTTCAATTTCATATATTCAGGTTCAGATTCAGTCTTCACAGTTATAGAAATTTCTTTACGCACTCACACATATAGGTGATATGTCCCTACTTCTTTCTAGGACATCTTATAGCTCATATGGACTTGTGTGTGCGGAATAACTCGTGCTCTGATACCACTCTGCCACGACCCAAACTCGACTCTATAGGTTTAGCATCGTAACCGGCCAGTAATCCTTGGATTAGCAAAGGCCTCTTAACAGAATAACATATATTTAGGGGTTGCAGAAGCAAATATACAAAATATACATAGTCCATAGAGCTGCGCAGACATACATGGGACAGAACTTTTAATCCTTATAAAATATACACATAAGATGTCATATTTATACAAGTCTTGCATTACTGTGCAAGTGTCATCAAAAGGGGCTTAACCCAGTATACAAATATCAAAACAAGACAAACATAAACGTTCTTAACATAATACATAAGGGTCCACAAAATTTGACTTCAAGACATGGGAACCTCTTCGAGAGGCACGGTGGCTGGTTGACCCCAAAACTTCCAGACAGCAGCTTAGGCCTGGTCACGCGCTTGCTCACCTACATACATAATATAAATAGTGAGCGGGAGCCCAGTGAATAATAACAGAGTAAAGGATTTTAATGAATGATATCCATATCAAATTCAGAAATCAGAATTCAGATTCTTATACATATTCTTGTTCTTGTTCAAGTCATATACAGAAATCAGAGTCATGCTTAATCATACGTGGTACTTCCATTAGCGCTAACAGAATAGATACAGAACAGATGATGGTTATGAGTAACTAGTCCATAAAGGAACCTTCGGATCTGGGTAACAGAGAACAAATTGCTGAGCTCCATGATGGAGCCTCTGGTACAGGCAACAGAGTGTAGACATATTAAGTTCCATATTGGAACTCCGATACCGGGTAACAGCTAACAGATATCACATGATGCTAAGGATGCCATGAATACATTGTCAAAAATTGGACAATCATTCATTGTATAGAACATAACATTTCATAAAATAGATCTTATTTCATCATACATAAAATAAATAAAATTGAACATAGCTTTACTAAGTTATTACTCACAGATGGCTCCGGGTGCAGACAGATAGAGCAGACTAACCAAACGGTTTACAGTGCGTGACCTACATCAACACATAACAAATACACATTTGAAGTACACGCTCGGAATATACTTAATTCATTATGTTATGTTTTTAGTGTGTTTCTACGTTTTACCCTCATTATTATGTCTTAATTATGGCCTAGGAATGCTTAAGATGTGGTGAGGATGCCAAATTATGTTGTTCAACACTTAGGCAAATTTGCTGAAAATAGTGTCCCCGCTCGAGCGCAACTTCCTTTGCTCGAGCGGAGGTTCAAAAATGCAAGTGGTTGCTCAAGCGTAACTTCAGTCACTCCAGCGGTCTGTAAACTTTGCAAAAGTATTGGTTATGTGATTTTTCCGCTCGACGATCGCTCGAGCGTGAGACTCAGGTCCTCGCTCAAGCGCAACTCTTGTCACTCAAGCGGTCTGCAAAAACATGAAACTTCTAAGAGCTTGCATTTCACGCTCGAGAGTGCTTCAGGTTGCTCGAGCGGAAGTGTAAGATCACAAAGTAGTTGCTCGAGTGCAGGATCTGTTGCTCGAGCGGAGAGGCAGAATTTGGAATTTCCAGATTGCTCTGTCAAGTGCAAAACTTGAATTCAAGGTTAAAATTTATGATATTTTGGGCCAAAAAATTAAGGAAACTTTTATAAACTTGACAAACATCATGAATTCAAAATCATTTCACAAGATCAAGCCCAAAAGTGTTGCCAATTGTGCAAAACCAAACTCAAATGTTTGAAAACATAATATGCATGAAGTATCTTGGTTCTAAAGCTTTCAAAACTTGATCACATGAGGTGTTTAACTCAAAAACTTGTTGAATTCTTAGGACAAGACTAAATGAAGACATACAAGAGGGATTTCTTTGAATTCAACTACAAAATCATGAGAAGTATGCATGCATGCAAGATGTGGCTCAATTTCATTAATTTCAACTTAATTCTTGTGTCATCTAACTTAATTCTCTAGAGTTCATGTTCTACACATCATGATTGACACTCTAAGGGTTGAATTCTTACCTAGGCTTGTCAAGGTGAGGGCTAAAAGCTTGATTCTTGTGTCTCTAAGTCCAATTCCTTCAATTTCTAGCAAATTCTTCCAAAACTCAAGTGTGGACATCAAACTCTCACTCTTGGTCTCTTTGTTCTCTCTCTCATGTTGTATAGGCTCAAATGATGAGTAAAAGGTGACTTAAAGTAGTATATAAGCCTTTTATAGGCTTGGCTAAGAGAATTAATTAATTAAGCTTACCACTAATCCAATGAGTATTAATTATTCTAATTATTTTGTTCCGAATCGAATTTCAATTAAACCTACCACAACATTCTAAAAATTCCAACTAACACATATACCAAATCAATTTCGTGATCGGATGCCGATAAGGCCTTCAATTCGCAGAAGAAATCAAAAACACAAACAGATATAAACTCAAATAATGCAATGCACATGTAATTAACTCAGGAATTCATCTTAATTACTTATTAGGCATGATTAAGCATGGGTTAACGTTAATCAAGGGTCGGGATTGTTACTTCAAGTACCTGTCCCTGGAAAATTGACACTTGCTCTAGTAATGACTTCAAAGAAACTGAACCATTATTTTCAAGCCCACAGGATGGTGGTACTAACTAAGCATCCACTAAAGTCTTTGCTGCAACATAGGGACTTGATAGGCAGAGTAGTGCAATGTGCTGTAGTTCTAGGTCAGTATGACTTAGAATTAAGGTCAAGGACAGTAATAAAGGGTTAGGTGTTAGCTGACTTCATCGCAGAATTCACACCAAACGCTTGCTTAAGACCGATACCAGCGAACCTCGGCCTAGGGTGCCCAGGACAGCCTGAAGAAAATCAGTTGGGACCATAGAATCCAACGTCCGCTAGAGAGAAGAAGGGCGAAGAGAAGTTAAATCATTGTGGCATTTACATTAGCAATGCTTTTCGTCTCTTTGTCAACGGTAGTTCAACCTGACAAGGAGCGAGGGTAGGAGTGGTTTTGGTTTCGCCAGATGGACAAATGATAGAATAGTCCATCCGTCTGGGGTTCAGGGCCTCAAACAACGAAGCAGAATACGAAGCACTAATTGCTGGCTTGAAACTTACAGCAGCAGCGAAAGCCAATGTGAGTGTAGTCTTTTGCTACTTCCAGCTAATTGTAAATCAAGCGACGGGAAAATACATAGCCCGAGATGAAAAGATGGTGGCCTACGTCAAGGAGGTCATCAAATTACTAGCACAATTCCAAAGCTACCAGCTGCAGCAGGTCAGCCGAGATAACAACAGTCATGCTGATGCCCTAGCAAACCTGGCTAGTGTTATAAAGTTAGGCGAGCCAAGAGTAATTATAGTGGATCACTTGTTAGGCCCAAGTATTAAAAATCTAATAACAGAGTATGAGACAATGTGCGTGGAGTTGGGTCCATGTTAGATGGACGCTATAGTTATGTTCTTAAAAGATAACAAGCTCCCAGAAGATAGAAAGGAAGCCCACAAGATCAGACTGAAGTCAGCCTGCCTGTTGGCAGAAGGCCATCTGTATAAAAGATCTTTCACTGGACCTTTACTGCAATGTGTACACCCATCCCAAGTGGAGGACTTTTTGTGTAAGATTTATAAGGGAGTATGTGGAAGCCATGCATGGGGCAGATCACTTGCTGACAAAGCTATATCACAGGGATACTAGTGGCCTTATATGCAGAAAGATGCCAAAGCCTATGTAAAGAAGTGTGAAAAGTATCAGAGGTTTGCACCTTTGATACACCAGGCTGTTGGAGATTTGAATCCAATATCCAGTCCTTGGCCATTTGCCCAATGGGGCATGGATCTTATTGGGCAACTACCCCAGGCAACTAGACAGAGGAAGTTCTTGCTCGTAGCAACTAATTACCTCACAAAGTGGGTAGAGGTTGAACCCCTTGCCAAGATCTGAGATATAGATGTAAAAAATTTCATATGGAAGAACATAATCACCAGGTTTGAGATCTCTAGAGCCATTGTGGCAGACAATGGTACCTAGTTTGACAGCAAATTGATCAAAAACTTTTGTGCGAAATATAAGATTAAGAATTACTATTCCACTCCTAGCTTTCCCTAAAGCAATGGTCAAGCCGAGGTGTCCAACAAGACCATCTTGGATGGAATCAAGAAAAGACTGGAAGCAGCCAAGGGTGAATAAGTGGAAGAATTGCCCAACGTTCTATGGGCATATCGAACGACACCTAGAAGATCTATTGGTGAGTCTCCTTTTGCCATAGCTTATGGCACAGAGGCTGTCATTCCACTGGAAATCGTCATCCTTGGGATTGGGACAACCTAGGGAGTGAAGAACGGGACAAACGAGGCATTTCTTGCTCGAGATCTGGACCTAATTGAGGAGAGAAAAGAAAGAGCATCAATTCGGCTGAGGGCATACCAGTAACAACTTGCTACGGCATACAATAAGAGGGTCAATCCTAGGGAGTTTCAAATTGGAGACTTCGTCCTCAAGAAGGTCGTCGGCAATAAGAAGGATCCCAAAGAGGGCAAGCTTGGCCCAAACTGGGAAAGACCATATGTAATTTGAATTGATTTTTAGCCAAAGTATTTAATAAAATAGTAGTTTCGATTTTTGGTTTTACAAAATGTTATTGAAATTTGTGATTGCGAGATACAACCGAGAAAGTATAAGGCGATGTTCCCATAGTGAACAAGGCGATCAAATTAGACTTGCCATGATAATAGAATTGAACTAAGTACAAGGTGATGTTTCAATGTGAAACAAGGCGATGTTCTCGTGGTGAACAAGGCGATTAACTTAGACTTGCCATGATGGTAGGGTAGAACTAAGTACAAAGCGAAATAAGGCGATTAACTTAGACTTGTCATATTGGTAAAGTTGAACTAAGTATAAGGCGATATTTCAAAGTGAAACAAGGTGAGGTAGCTAGTACTCTCAGTACACTAAGGTCAAGCCTTAACTGTTTAGTTTGGGCGAGCTAAACGCGATGACCTCAGTCATGGATGCCTAAATTACATTTAGGCAAGAACCAGGCGATGCATCCTTAATGTGAACATAAGTTATTCCTAGGTTCACATTAGGGGGCAGGAAACATGAGTGAGTATAACACTTGTGAAAATTTTTAGAAAATTTTACAAGTTGAAGTTATCCGAGATAAATGTTAGAGGTACTATCCGAGATGATAAGTAATTATAACACTTGCGAAAACTTTTAGAAAAATTTTATGAGGTAAATGTTAGAGATACTATCCAAGATGATTGATCAGTTCTAATATGAGATAATGCATCTGAGGTATTCTGATTCGAGGTAAGGAACCAAGTTATTAGACTTGGAAAGATAAGAAAATTTCTAAGTATGTAAACATACAAGACTGTCACGACCCAAACCCGCCCCTATGGGTTTAGCACCGTAACCGGCCAGTAATCTGTGATTACCAAAGGCCTGCTTAACAGTAATACAGAGTACAGGGCTGGCAGAAGCCAAAACAGTAATAAAAGATGTCCAATGAGTTGTGACAGTCTGTATGCAAAAAGACTTTTCATAACATAATCACATTGGAAACAAAAACAGTACGTACATACATCATATACAGGCGTTCAGGCTAGGGACCAAATCCCTACATAACAGTACAGTAACAGTCTATACAGTCGATACAAAACAACTACAGAGAGGGGGAATCTAAAACACCCCAAAGCAGCCTTGGCTTGGCAGCACTTGGAACCTCGCAGTGAGGCACAACGGTTGGCTTGACAAAACAAGAGCTAACCCGACGCTCCTAACTCCGGTTCGGTGCCTAGACACCTACATATATATATAAACAGTGAGCTAAAGCCCAGTGAATAACATATGCGTAAAAAGGTTAAGAATGAATGTCCTTTCAGTGTTTAAAACAGTCATTTGAACAGTAAATCAGTTATTCGATCATAGTAGTCATAAGTGGTACATCCAATGGCAGGCAGTACAGTAGGTCTTAACAGACCGAACAGTCAGTTGATGGCCATCATATTAGTAAACAGTAGTGGTTCCAACATGGGAACCGACAGAGATCTCTGTGACAGTAGCAGTACAGTACAGTAACAGTAAATTGCTATGGATGCCACAAATACAGTTCGCAAATAGGACAAGCATTCTTTCAGTAAGAAATATCATTTCAGAAAGCAGTACAGTTGATCATTTAGGAAATATTCATGATTGAATATATCTTTACAATATTGTTACTCACAGAGTTTTGGGCTACAGATAGGCTAGTGAGCTTCCTCGGATGCCAACCCTACACAGTTACAGGATGAACACACATTAAGTTGCACGTTTGGGAAACAATAACTTAGTCCCTATCTTGACTCGGTGTGGTTCTATAGCATTATCCTCATTAAGATGCCTTAAACTAGGCCTAGGAAGGCCTAGGATGGAATGAGGATGCAAAAATGCACTTTAAAACGCTTTTCAAATTTTTGCTGAAACAGGGGTCCCGCTCGAGCGTGGCTTTCTACGCTCGAGCGAACATGCAAACAAAAGAGCCTCGCTCGAGCGTGACTTTCCTCGCTCGAGCGGACTGCAAAAGTACTGGATGCAAGAAATTCACGCTCGACGGGTGCTCGACCCCCGCTCGAGCGTGAGGCACAAGTCCTCGCTCGAGCGTGCATTCCCTCGCTCGAGCGGACTGTAAACACATGCAAAGTACTGGATACACGCATTTCATGCTCGAGCATCACTTTCCCCGATCGAGCGGACTGCATGTATTCAGAGTGTACGCTCGAGCGTAAAGTCTTACGCTCGAGCGTGAGTCCAAAATCTGGAGTTTCCAGATTGAACCTCTAAGCTCAAAATCAACTTTTAAAGCATCAAATCCGATCCTTTTGGGCTAATTTTCTAGAAATCACTTCAAAACTCATAATATGACATGTTTCAAAGATCAATTTTATAAAATCAAGCCCAAAGGTAAGTCAATTAAACACAAACTTCAACTCAAAATTCAAGAACATGAAAAACAATGCAAAACTCTTACATGCATGAGTTCCCAAGAACTCTTATGCTACAAAACAAGATCAAATGCAATGTTTAACTTCAAAGCATGGTGAGTTCATGGATCAAGACCAAAAATATGAACATGCATGAAGAAATTCTCATGAAAATGACTTGAAAACTCAACAATGTGAACATGCATGCATGATTTAAGCTCCAATTCAACATATTAAGCTAATTCATGCCTTAAATCACTAATCTTACCATGAATCATGCAAGAACAACTCAAACTCACAATTAAAAGGGTGAGTCTCCTACCTCAAGTCTCCAATTCCAAGTCTAGAAGCCGAAGAGTGCAATATATTCTTCAATTCTTCAAGTTTCCCAAGCAATTCACAAATGAAATCAAGCTTTCCTAACTCTCTCTCTCTCTCTCTTATTCTCTCTATCTCACTCGGTTATGGGTCTCAAATGGCTGAGGAAATGTGTTTGAATAAGTCAAGGTGCCTTAGTAAGTGGCCCACTAGGTAGCAAAATGGGTAGTTTATTCAAAACTAATGTAATTTAACATTCTTTAATCTAATTTAATCACACCAAATCAATTTCAATTAAACATACCATAAAATCATATAATTCCAATTAACATGAAACACTAATCAATTTCAGATTCGGCCGCCGATAAGGCCGTTAATTTGCAATTTAAAACATAAACATGAAGATCAATTAACAGTCAAACAGATAGAAAATGTGTTTAACTAATACACTTCAATCAATCAATCAGAATTTCAGTCAATCAGTCACTAACATGCTTAATTATAGATTAGCACTAATCAGTGGTATTATCAGTAAAATAGTGGTGAGGGTTGTCACAGTCTCCCATTCTTACAAAGAGTTTGGTCCTCCAAACTCGAATTACCTTCATTTTGAAAGAATACTGGATTCAGTGGGAACAATTCAGGATATCTCTTGATCATATCGTCTTCCCTTTCCCAAGTGGCATACACGCCACCATGGTTTTGCCAGTCAACTTTCACTAATGGAATCTCTTTGTTCCTCAACTTCTTGATCCGTCTGTTTACAATCTAAATAGGCCGTTCTTCATAAGTGTAGTCATCACTTAGCACTACACGGGTAGGCTCAATCACGTGGAAGGGATCCCGGAGGTAATCTCTCAACATTGAAATATGGAACACGCTATGCATATGCTCCATTTCAGGAGGAAGTGCTACTTGATACGCCACCGGATTGATTTTCTCAATAATCTCATACGGTCCGACATATCTCGGCGCTAGCTTGCCCTTGACTCCAAAACGAGTCTGGCCTTTCATCGGTGTCACTTTAACAAAAACATGATCACCTAATTCGTACTCTCTGTCTCGCCTTCGGACATCCGCATAACTTTTCTGTTGGCTTTGTGCGGTTTTCAGTCTCTATTGAATCAGCTTCACTTTTTCAGTAGTTTCCTGTACAATTTCGGGCCCAAGCAAAGGCCCATCTCCAACTTCTGCCTAGCAGATAGGGGATTGACACTTCCTGCCATACAAAGCCTCGAAAGGCGCCATTCCAATACTCAAGTGAAAGCTGTTATTGTAGGCGAATTCAGCCAACGGTAAGTGGCTTTCCCAATTTCCCTGAAAATCAAGGACACACATTCTCAGTAAATCCTCCAGAGTCTGGATGGTTCTTTCTGACTGGCCATCTGTCTGGGGATGGTATGCACTACTCAGTCTCAGTTCAGTACCCAATGCTGTTTGCAGACTTTGCCAAAATCTCGAGGTGAACTTCGAGTCCCTATTAGAAACAATAGATACAGGCACTCTATGCAATCTAACAATCTCATCAATATAAATTATGGCCAATTTGTCCGCATTATAGATTATTTTGACAGGTAGGAAGTGAGCAGATTTGGTTAGTCTATCAACAATGACCCAAATTGAGTCCATACCTTTACTGGAGCGAGGTAAACCAACAATGAAATCCATAGTGATATGTTCCCATTTCCACTCTGGTATCGGTAAGGGTTGCAGTAAGCCTGCGGGTCGTTGATGTTCGGCTTTAACTTGTTGGCAATGAAGACATTTCGACACAAAATCAGCAATTTCTTTCTTCATTCCCGGCCACCAGAAATTCAGTTTCAAGTCTTGATACATTTTCGTATTTCCTGGATGGATAGACAGTTTCGAATTGTGGCCTTCTTGCAGAATTCTCCTTTTCAGTGCAGAATCACTCGGTACACATAATCTTCCTTGGAATTTCAATACATTGTTCTCAAATTTGAAATCCGGCCTCGGTTTAGATTCTCGTTCATCGATGATCTTCTTCAAGAAGTCATCCTGTTGCTGTTTCTCTTTGATCTCTTCGATAAGTGCTGGTTGAGCAGAAATAGCAGGCTAAGGTTCCACCTTGTTCACGCAAAACAACCTCAACTTCAAATTTTTCAAGGTCACATAGCAATTCTTTCTGTCCGGTGAGTAAACAGGCTAAATTTCCAATCGATTTCCGACTCAGTGCATCGGCAACGGTGTTAGCTTTTCCTAGATGGTACAAAATTTGCAAGTCATAGTCCTTTATCAATTCTAACCATCTCCGTTGTCTCATGTTCAGTTCTTTCTGTGTGAAGAGGTATTTCAAACTCTTGTGATCTGTATACACCTCACATGTTGCCCCATAAAGGTAGTGACGCCAGATTTTCAGTGCAAACACCGCCGCAGCAAGTTCCAAGTCGTGGGTTGGGTAGTTCTTTTCATGCGGTCTCAGTTGTCGGGAAGCTTACGCAATCACTTTACCATTCTGCATTAAAACACATCCCAAACCCTTATAAGAAGCATCACTAAATATGGTAAAACCATCCGTACTTGAGGGTAGGGTAAGAATCGGTGCAGTCATAAGTCGAGTCTTTAACTCTTGAAAAGCTTATTCTCTCTGATCGGTCCAGTCAAATGATACCCCCTTTTGAGTCAACTGAGTCAATGGTAAGGCAATTTTGGAGAAGTCTTTGACTAACCTTCTGTAATACCTGGCTAAGCCTAGAAAACTTCGGACTTCAGTAACATTTGTCGGTCTAGGCCAAGTCACTACTGCTTCAATTTTCTGCGGATCAACTGAAATTCCATCCTTACTGATTACATGTCCCAAAAACATAACATTATCAAGCCAAAATTCACATTTTGTCAGTTTAGCATACAGTTTCTGTTCTCTTAAGGTCTGTAGGGCAGTTCTCAAATGACGTTCATGTTCTTCTGTGCTTTTGGAATAAATCAAAATGTCATCTATGAAAACAACTACAAATTCATCTAAGAATGGTTTGAAAATTCTGTTCATAAAATCCATAAATGCAGCAGGTGCATTGGTAACTCCGAAAGGCATAACTAAGAATTCATAATGTCTGTACCTCGTTCGAAAGGCAGTCTTTTCAATGTCTCATGTCTTGACATTCAACTGGTGGTATCCAGATCTAAGGTCAATTTTGGAGAACACTTGGGCACCCTGTAACTGGTCAAATAAGTCATCAATACGAGGCAATGAATATTTGTTTTTCACTGTGACCTTGTTCAGTTCGCGGTAGTCAATGCAAAGTCTCAATGAGCCATCTTTCTTTTTCACAAATAAAACTGGAGCACCCCACGGCGAAGTATTGGGCTTGATGAACTTCTTATCTAACAGTTCTTGCAGCTGAACTTTCAACTCTTTCAATTCAGTCGGTGCCATTCTGTAAGGAGCCTAAGATACTGGTTGTGTGCCCGGAATCACATCAATGGTGAACTCAATCTCCCTAGCAATCAAATCTCCTGGCAAATCATCTGGGAAAACATCTAGGAATTCTCTGACTACAGGAATTCTGTTCACATCAGTGTTAGCATCAGTAGGCACAGTCAATACAGAACATAGATACCCCTTACACCCCCTTCTAATCAGTTTAAAAGTTTTCATGGATGAAATCAGATATGGGGGAGGTACTACTCCAACTCCATTAAACACGAATTTAGGCAATCCAGGTGGACGGAAAACAACTTGTTTTGTTACACAGTCTATGGTGGCATGATATTTTGTTAACCAGTCCATTCCCAATATTACATCAAAATGGTCAATGTTCAATGGCAGTAAATCAATATACAAATGCGCATTTCTAACAATAATCTCACATGCAGGGTACATATAAGCACAAGTCATGGATCCCCCAACAGGTGAAGATACAGCTAACAGATAGTTCATAGGTTCTAGTGGTCTATTTAATTTTCGCGAACAAGCATGCGATACATATAAATGTGTAGACCCCGAATCAATCAGAACATATGCATTTTGAGTACAGATTGAGAGTATACCTGACACAACGGTCTCGGTATTCTATACATCTCTCGGTACGAGTGCGAACACTCGGCCTTGCCTCATAGGCTCTTTTCTAGTAGTTTTGGGATTAGGTTTTGGTGCAACAGTTGATGCTGCGGCGCTGGCTGCAGCTTTACTATTGCCTTGAGGAGCAGAAGGGCAATCTCTGACCATGTGGCCCACCTTGCCACACCTGTAACAAGCACTTGAAATTTTATAACAAATCCCTTTATGTTTCTTACCACATTCAAAACAGGGCGGTATGGAACTATTTCCCTGACTGGAACTGGTTGTTGACCCCGTATTTTGCTTTTTGTTCAAGGGGTTGTTTCGGCCTTTCTTAAATTTAAAACCCCGTCTCTTACCGCGCCATTCAGTCGCTGGTGTTTCAGTCTATTTCAGTGCCTCGATGTTTGACTCAGCCATTATTGCTCGGTCAAGAACATCCACGTATTTCAGTAACTTCAGAACATTTATTCTGTCAAGGATTTCAACATTAAGGCCGCCTTCAAACTTCCTGGCCTTTTTGTAATCGGTATCCACCATGTGTGGTGCATATCTGGCAAGTTCAATCAATTTCGATTCGTACTCAGTTACGGACATAGTGCCTTGTTTTAGTTGTTCAAACTCAGTCACTTTTCGGTCCCTGACACACTGAGGGAAGTATTTCTCAAAGAAGGCTCCCTTAAACTGAGCCTAATCCATGGCAGTATTGGTGTCGCGGACCAGCATCCACCATCTTCTGGCCTCTTCCTGTAAGGTGAAGGTAGCCAGTAACACTTTGTGTGCTTCAGAACACAGAAAGACTTCAGACGATTTCTCGGTCTCTAGGACCCATGCTTCGGCCTTTAATGGTTCTAGGCCTCCTTGGAATGATGGCGGTTTCATTTTACTAAACTTCTGTGTTAAAGCAATTATGTCGTCATTCACATTCGGTTCCGGCTGTATCGGAGGAGGTGGGGGCTGTTGGTTCTGTTGTTGCCTTAAGGCCTCGGTCAGCAATTCAACTGTTCTTTCAAGCCTTGCCATTTTGGCATCAGATGATTCTGTTTCATCAGTAGTTCTTGCATTCTCCATTTCACTATAGACAATTATGGCAATTATAAACATAGACAGTTGCATACTTAACATATTAACACATATAAACGTGTCATGGCCACACACACTTTTTCAATGTTCATGCAATGCCCTATTCACTTTTCTAGGACATCCTATAGCTCATTTGGACACGTGTGTGTGGTATAACTCGTGGTTTAGTATCGCTTTGATACCACTCTATCACGACCCAAACCCGCCCCTATGGGTTTAGCACCGTAACCGGCCAGTAATCCGTGATTACCGAAGGCCTGCTTAACAGTAATAACAGTAATACAGAGTACAGGGGCTGGCGGAAGCCAAAACAGTAATAAAAGATATCTAATGAGCTGTGATAGTCTGTATGCAAAAAGACTTTTCATAACATAATCACATTGGAAACAAAAACAGTATGTACACACATCATATACAGGCGTTCAGGCTAGGGACCAAATCCCTACATAACAGTACAGTAACAGTCTATACAGTCGATACAAAACAACTACAGAGAGGGGGAACAATACCTTGCAGTGAGGCACAACGGTTGGCTTGACAAAACAAGAGCTAACCCGACGCTCCTAGCTCCAGTCCGGTGCCTGGACACCTACATATATATATAAACAGTGAGCTAAAGCCCATTGAATAACATATGCGTAAAGAGGTTAAGAATGAATGTCCTTTCAGTGTTTAAAACAGTCATTTGAACAGTAAATCAGTTATTCGATCATAGCAGTCATAAGTGGTACATCCAATGGCAAGCAGTATAGTAGGTCTTAACAGACCGAACAGTCAGTTGATGGCCATCATATCAGTAACCAGTAGTGGTTCCAACATGGGAACCGACAGAGATCTCTGTGGCAGTAGCAATATAGTACAGTAACAGTAAATTGCTATGGATGCCACAAATACAGTTCGCAAATAGGATAAGCATTCTTTCAGTAAGAAATATCATTTCAGAAAGCAATACAGTTGATCATTCAGGAAATACTCATGATTGAATATATCTTTACAACATTGTTACTCACAGAGTTCTGGGCTACAGATAGGCTAGTGAGCTTCCTCGGATGCCAACCCTACACAGTTACAGGATGAACACACATTAAGTTGCACGTTTGGGAAACAATAACTTAGTCCCTATCTGTAATGACCCCGACCTCCGATTAAAGCTAATTCATGACTAATTATGCTTAACAGTAATTTAGGAAGGATTTGGGATTAATTTTGTGGAGAAGTTGTTTGGAAATACTCTTCGAATCCTAGGAGACGCTAGTGATCCTCAGCTAGTCACCTGAAAAGATACAAACACTCCGGTCGGGGGTGCCAGAATTAGCACTCCGACGGACAAGTCAGTTCAGACACTCAGGATAGCTTTCTTACTAAGTTAAGTGAAGTGATTCTTACATACCTACTGAATATGTTGTTCCTGTATTTATACATGTTTCTCTCGATCCTCGGGGCCAGGGCCTACTTTTTGATCATTGTCCTTTACATTATCCGGCTCCAATACTACACACTTATTCGGCCCCCCTATTCTCGCTGGATACAGCCGATTATTATCAGCCTTGTATTGCGCGTGCCTTCTGCCTTTGTCAATAAATTCGGCTCCCACAATTGCCCCTCGAACTCGCTATTGACGGTAGTTAATCGGCGTGTTTGGTCTTGAATTGGAAAAGTTAAAATAGGTCAGGCGGCTTCACGTACCCCAATATAGATGTCAGGATGCGCACGCCTTTTCGCTCATCATTACGCTTTCCCGCCTCAATCGTGCGCTTCGCATTTATTGTGATTTGAAATTTCAGTCCTTTCGATTGCACAGTTCGTCGAGTATTCGAGACTCTTAGACCGCCAGCGGATATCCCTTCTCTGACTCGCGTTTTCTGCAACTCTTCTCCGTCTAATCTTCGTAAGTCTTCTTCTCCCTTCTTTACGATCCTATTTTCTGTTTTGTGTTTGATTTCGGCGAAACCTTGAATCCCTGCGAACATGGCTAAACACTTGAAAGACCTCCTTTCTGAGGGTTGTATTTCCGGATTTCTGAGACATTTTTCCATTCCTGACGACGTCCACTTATCTCTTGTAACGGACAGTACCCTTGATATGGAGAGAGAGGATCAGAACACGATCGTCTTCCCTCTATTATCCATAGCGGAGGGCGGAGTCCGTTTTCCCCTACACCCATTGCTTAGGGCCGTCCTTCGCTATTGGAGTCTGATTCCTTCTTAACCCAATGTAAATTTCTTTCGAATCATCATGGGGGTGATTGAGTTGAACCGACGTCTTAGGATCAACCTTGGCGTTCCGGCGATTCGGCACTGCTACGCTTTGGCCAAATCTTCCGGTCGGCTGGGGCGATACTTTCTCAGGGCCAACGACACTGACTATCACTTGATAACCATGCTTGCCAGTTTTAGTAAGAGGGTTGATGACGTAATGGTCAATGTCCAAGGTAATTGGGAGTTCGGTGAAGGCGAAGACCGCCTAGATCCTATTCCCAGACGAAAGGGTGATCCAGGTTGCCGCGTAACGCCTTATGTTTGTTGACTTACCCTTTACTCGGCTTTTTTCCTTTAACCACCCCTTGTTCTTTGCAGGTAACAGATTGAAGAAGATTCTTCCCTCAACCGACGGGGCAGTCCTTGAGGAGATCAAGTCTGCGCTCAGATACTTCGGCCGTCCAAACGTACAAAAGCAAGGGAGAGCGGCTCACATACTCCTCCGATACGAACCTACTTATACTACGTTCTCGACTGCGGAAGGCATTCCAATTCCTTCCGGAGATCAACAGCTTTCGGCTCTTATCTTTCCCAGCTTCAAGAGCCTTAGGCAAATTGGCCTCGAAGATTCGGATTCGAGGGCAGAGGCTGAGCCAGTGGTAGAGGTAGTTGCCGAACCAACCAGAGAGGTTGCTGAGGAGGCCGAAGAGGTCGACGAAGCGATACGCGCGGCGTTTGAGGCTGCCGGACTTAACCAGCATTTACCGTCCACTTCGGGTTAGGCGGAGTTTTCGTCTGGAGATATTTTTGCAAATTTGGGGGACCTACCTGGCAATATTTTTGAAGCTATGGCTGGGGAAAGCCTTACGCAGATGGCGCGAAAGAAAAATGCCGAGCGAATGGCTGCTCGAAAGAAGGCCGAGGCCGCCCATTCTGAGCCCACCTTGATTAAAACTTTCATACCCGTTATTGAAGAGATGATTCAGGGCGCTGAGGCCAAAACGGGGGTGTAGACGTCCCCGAACGCATCAGGGAGGGTTAAGTCCCGTTCCGTTCATATTGGGTTCACTACAGTTTGGACTCAAATTGTCACGGTTCTTAATCTGAACCAAAGAGTCCAACTCTGGCAAATCGTTTTGAGAAAAACAGATTTTGAAAAGAAGTGCCAAACATGGACTGCTTTGCCAGATACAGAGTCGCCACCTAAATATTTTATTTTGGAAAATTTAGGAAACCCTGACTCGGTGCCGAAGGCCACGTGTCTGTCATCACCAAATGTCTTGGCTCGGGAGCTTGGGTACGATCGGGGAAGGTCAGCTATGAGCACCCCCTTTCACCCGGTCCGAAGACCGGCCTCTACTAACCGTGATATCCGATTTTGAAAACGTTATGTGTTCTTATTCCGGTTATTAGCCTAGAATTACTATGTTATGCGCACAGCAAACAAGTATAGACTAGATTGCCTAATTTGGAAATAAGCATTGCATATCCGTTCGTTTTGAAAGCGTTTCGAAATTTGCTACTCTCAAGTAAGCTAAAACACGGATTTCAATGAGTTTTTCCAACTCAAACAATCCAACCTCCACCCACAGGCATTCAAACAGTTTATATCACATAAGCAGCTAGCCTCATGGTAAGCATACTGTCATGTTAACATTCACACATGTGCGAGATGCTAAAGCATAAATACTTACATTGTACTCCGTGCCAAAACAATAAACTAGTTAGCAAAATATGCATGACCTAGCTCATGTTAAGATGACTAATGCAACGCATACAGAGTGCAATTAGACAGGCTCGGCTATCCTAAACATGGCATGTGAAATGCACGAGTAACACGTATTCAAGTTGGGATTGAAATACAGATGCAGTTTGAATGATGTACCGAGCCCGGTGCATGTAAACAAATGCATGGATGCATGTAAACAAATACATAAGGTATGCTAAAATAGATATGCCCTAATCTACCATCATAAGCAGGTAAATAAAAGGGAGAAAGAAGTGGAGGTTGGAAGGCATGCACACCACTCACACACACTTATTACAAATACGTCCTCACACGGAGGGACCAAAAGAATAATACAGTCCGAATACTAAATTAATAAATTATTACAAAATTTCTAATAACTTAGTAAATAAATGCAAAAAGAAAGAAGGCCACAGCCCCCGCCTCGGGATGTGCGAATGATGCATGCTCGGATCCGACTCGCCCGGGGAACTCGTACCATGCCACTGTTGCCTCTGTTTTTACTGTCCTGCTTCTCTGGAAAATTTCCAAAGTCTCAGGAAATGTTCCTGCACACTAGGATCATCATCGGCTGGATGAAATGGCCACCGGCCATGTAGAATGTCCATCGGCTGCTCAAGAGTTCATCGGCCACGCATAAATGGCCGGTCGGCACTATATACTGCCGGTCGGCAGAAAATTCCTGCAGAAGACAGTTTTTGACAGCAACAAGGACAGACAGTGCATGGCATGGAATTTTCAAGCAAATGTGTACACCAACACATCCCTTATCATGCTTTGACTCAAAGGGGTATGTTCCTTGATTCTCGGACCACCAATCGCGCATTTCGATGCGTGATGGCCAAGAAACCAAGTATGCACTTTGATTTCAAATGTCATGCAAACCAAATAAACACATAAAGCCCAACCTCTATCACTTGATCAAGAGGCAAAGGCATGCATGCCAAATGCCACCTAAGCATGCAATCTAAACATGCGACATGAACATGCAAGCAAGTAATGCACACTACATGTTAGGCACACAACCTAAGCGAGCAAGCATGCAAGATATGGAATAACAATGGGAGTAACAAGCATA
Source organism: Camellia japonica (assembly GCA_030407325.1). Classification (NCBI taxonomy): domain Eukaryota; kingdom Viridiplantae; phylum Streptophyta; class Magnoliopsida; order Ericales; family Theaceae; genus Camellia; species Camellia japonica. The sequence continues at coordinate 134,755,479 of JAPPVO010000003.1, forward strand.
CAAGATGTGATCTAAGCATACAAGTATGCAAGGCATGCATCATGTTAAGCAACCTAAACATACAACAACACACAAGTATGCAACAACACACAAGGTAAGCATGCATCAACATGCAAAGGATGGTCTTACACTAACTTGGACAGCTCTCTACTAGGTCCAAAATAGTGGCCATAATGATGCAAGTGAGGCAACAAAATACATGGAATTCATGCACAATGCATTAACCAAGCTTAAGGCACAAAAATGCAACTCTACCAAAGCATGGCAAGGGATACAAGATGGCATATAAACATGTGAATTTCAGTACCAAATATGATGCTAAACAGCCCCGAAACATGGAGATATGGTACCCGATGCATGAGATGAACCCGAAATGCAAAACTAGGCACATGGAATGACTTACAGCTATACAAAGCATGCATTATTGGACTATGAAGCATGAAGATAGAATCTTGGCAGTCCCAAAACATGGACTTTTCCAGTTCTAAGCATGGCCAAAAAGTGCTAACAAGATGGACTAAATTAGCATGCGAATTTGACTAGCTAACATGGTTTACATGGCAAGTATATGATGCACATGGAATCTGACCAAACCATCAAAAATCAGTGAATAAACCATGCCAAAACATGCTCAAATAACCACTGAAATGAAGCCAACACATGCAAAAATGATGAGCTCCTTTAGAGGGCTATACAAGAGGTTATTAAGCACATACATGATGGACATTCAACAAGGCCAACCAGCTTTGGAAATGGCCTATAGGGGTCCTAAAACCACCGAAAAATGCCTGATCTGATCTCAAGAGGTGTGAAAATATAGGCTCCTTTGTAAGGCCAAAAATACAAGCAAACAAGACAACAAGGAGAGGGGATGACCCTCTCCTTCTTAGGACCTCAAAACACCACCCCCACCACTGAAATCCCTCAAGATTTCAGTGGTGGGAGGGCCAATACAAGGTGGTCCCGAAGCTTACAAAAAATGCACAAAATGGGGCCAAACAAGGCCTAAGAGGGGGTAAACGACCCCAAACACAAAAGTGTCCTTAATGAAGTATCTTAAACACAAAAAAACAGAACTTTTTTATGTTATACACAAAGCTCAAAACAGCAAGCAAGACAGGCTAAAAGCTGGTGCAAAAACGGGGAATAAAAGAGGATTAAAGGCTCACCCTTGTAGACCAACGAAACCAGCAGCTTCTTGGGTCAAAAACCAGTCCCTTAGCCTCTGAAAATGGCCCCCAAGCTCCTTAGGTTGATGATGGAGGTGTTAGGATAGGAGTTGTGGTGCAAAGGGGCCAAGAATCACTCACTTTGGAGCACTCTAACACATACAAATGTAGAGAGAGAGATATATAGAGAGAGAGTGATATATATTCTATATATATCAGATTTTCTAACCCTTGAAAATGGTGGAGAGGCTCTCTATATATAGAGCAAGACAAGGTGCTAAGCTTCTTAGAGAAGCTAACACAAAAAAGGGTCAAAGGGGGCAAGCTTCCAAGGGAAGCTAGACAAGGGTTCAAGGGAGTCAAGCTTCTCTTAGAAGCTTGGAGCAAAAGGGCCAAGAAGGCCAAGCTTCTTGGAGAAGCTAGACAAAGAGCCAAGCTTCTTGGAGAAGCTAGGCAAAAGGTTCAAGAGGTGCAAGCTTCTCTTGGAAGCTTAGAAGGGTTCAAGCTTCTTGGAGAAGCTAGGCAAAGGTGCAAAAGGTTGAAGCTTCTAGGAGAAGCTGAACCAAGGTGCAAAAGGTTCAAGCTTCTTGGAGAAGCTAAACCAAGGGTTCAAAAGGTTCAAGCTTCCTCAAGAAGCTAAAGACCAAGGGTTCAAAAGGTTCAAACTCCCCTCAAGAAGAGGTCTCGGCCAACCAAAAAGGTCATCGGCACAATAAAGTGCCGGTCGGCTAAACATAATGCCGACCGGCCATTATTTTTAAGAAACAATGGCCGGTGGCAAACATGTGTAGCCGGTGATGATAGGGGAGGGCCGATGAGGTGTTGAGGATGGCCAAAAAGCCATTCCCTGCCCTTCAAGGCAAAAACACAGGTGTTTGGTGCAAAACCGAACACGAAGCAGTCGAGTCAAGAGGTCCTGAGGCGAGGCGCGCTGCCAAGGCCTCCGGGAACTCGAGACGAACACAAACTTGGATAATCACCGAGTGTTCAAACGGTGACGTCCAAGTCTTGAGGACGGTCAAAAATGGGGTGTTACAGGGGGAAGAGGTTGAGGAACAGGTCATTGATGAACGCTGTGATTCCGGAGGAGCGGGGCGAAAAGCGTAGCGCCGAGGGAGAGGCTGGGTCGGAAATTAGCCTTTCTTCCAAACGGCCTCGTTTAGAAGAGTCGGACGTGGCTGCGCCTTTTATTGTTCGGCCTAAGATCAAAGATACGCCGATCTCCTCCGATGCTTCAGCCATTGAGGATCCAGCCGTGGCGTTGAGCCTGGCGGCTTCAATTTCCTTGCCGGCTGACGTCGCAGCCTTTCGCGCCATGTCGAATATTATGGCTGTAGCCCTATCTGCGCAGTCGGCGTTCCTGGTCAGTGACCATCTCAAATTCTCTTGACTTTGTTTTTATTTAAAGATATCTGACGATCCCAACTTGTTTTGCAGACCGTTGGCAGGATCGCGGACTTAGGCCGCCGCCTCCTCCTCCATGATGCCCTCGGCAGAGTTGATCGTTTGCAAGCGGAGGCGGACGGTCAAAAGAGTAGGGCTGAATTTGAAAGGATGAGAGCCGCGGTGGAGAGTGCGCGAGCTGAAGTAGAGAAAGAGAGGGCTCACTCAGCTGAACAGTTCCACTCTGACGCTGAGAGTAGGGCAAATGCGAGCGAAGAATCGCTCAAGTTAGCCAAGGAGGCGCTTGCTGAGGCGGAGGTTCAGTTAGCGGAGCTCAAGGCCGCCAAGGAGAAAGCCGATTCTGAAGCTTCTGCGGCATTTGAGGCAGGCAAAAGCGCTGCCTTCACGGAATATGTAGATGAAGTCCCCAGATTCGAGAATCGGGGGTTCAAACATGGATGGCTCAAAGCCCTTGCTGCCGCTGGAGTTACATTGGCCTTGCCAATTCCCTACGAGCAAGTGGACGTTGAGCCACTTGAATCTGACCCCGAGGATTGATCTGGGAGTCAACTTGATTTTTTTAAGTGCTTTTGATTTTGATGTAAGTTTTTGTTCAGTAGACTTTTGTTGGCTCAGGCTAATTTTCATGTATAAATTGGTTACTATTTGCGTTCAATTTATTAATGAAAACTGTCGTGGTATTTCTAACTCTTAATTCATGGTTTGTGAAGTTATGTTAATGAAGAGTACTTTGCCTTTCACGAATTTGGATAAAATCATTGCTGTGTTTGAGCTTTCAGAAATTGAATATCTTATGACAAATTGAATTAAACATTCATGTGCCGCGTATTGTGGGTATTGGAATAATATTGAATTATCATTCATATGCCGCGTATTGTGGGTACTGAGCCGAATCGAGATTGATGAATCTGCCCCTCCCAGGCGGTGCATGATCATTCGGGCGCCAGATGAAACGACCTTAAGGTTTGTGAATGATCGATGAGTCGGCTGGGGTACATAAGCCGAACAGATTGATGATGAATCTGCCCCGGCTCCAGGCAGTGCATGATCATTTGGGCGCCGCATGAAATGAGCTTAAGATTTGTGATCGATCGATTCATGAGCCGGCTGGGGTACATAAGCCGAACAGATTGATGAATCTGCCCCTACCCCAGGCGGTGCATGATCATTCTGGCGTCGGATGAAACGACCTTAAGGTTCATGAAGGATCGATTCATGAGCTGGCTGGGGTACATAAGCCGAACAGATTGATGAATCTGCCCCGGCCCCAAGCGGTGCATGATCATTCGAGCGCCGGATGAAACGATCTTAAGATTTGTGATCGATTGATTCATGAGCCGGCTGGGGTACATAAGCCGAACAGATTGATGAATCTGCCCCTGCCCCAGGCGGTGCATGATCATTCGGGTGCCGGATGAAACGAGCTTAAGATTTGTGATCGATCGATTCATGAGCCGGCTGGGGTACATAAGCCGAACAGATTGATGAATCTACCCCTGCCCTAGGCAGTGCATGATCATTCGGGCGCCGGATGAAACGATCTTAAGATTTGTGAAGGATCGATCGATTCATGAGCCGAACAGATTGATGAATCTGCCTCTACCCCAAGCGGTGTATGATCATTCAGGTGCCAGATTCATGGGCCGGCTGGGATTTAACGAACTCAGGAGTTTTGATAGATCTGTCTGCCTTCGCCCCAAGTAGGTCGATCCAATCGGCACCGGGCGATTGAAGTTTTTTACAATTAATGAGATTGCCTCGAGGGTGCTGCCTCTGGAAAGGAGAAATGATTAAAGGTAAAACTTTTATGAGCGTAGTAGACAACTGACTCCAGCATTTGAAGGTATCGAGTGAATGTCGAACAGACTCTTCTTTAACAGCAGAGGGGAAGCGAGGACGCTGGCTGAGCTGGGTGGAGACATGGATCGAGGTAATGACCCTCCGCGCACAGGGAGCAGGAGTTCCAGGGATCGAGAGAGGCGTCAGTCTCCTCGACGTCGAAGCAGGTCACCCAGGCGGGACAAGCAGTCGCAGGGCAGAACTTCTCAACCTCGAGTCGAGAGGGAATCTGAGGCGAATCCGCGCCCATTAAGCTTCGCGGTATTTGTGGGGAATAGACCCATGACAGAGGTAGACTCGATCGTTCGAGACCCAAATGTAGCGGTCGAGTTTGCTCGACAAATTTTTCCTCCTGAGGTTCAGCAGTCGATGGTAGGTCATCAGGACTACGAAGTATTTCGCGAAGGTGTTCACGGGGCGGTGAAGAGGCTGTACACTGCCTATGAAATCGGCATGCAGTTGCGCGCTGCCCGCCGAGAAATGGAGAAGAAGGAGGAACGTATTCGAAATTTGAAGGCCCGCGCGGAGGCCGCTGAGCGCGAGTTAAGGAAGGTCAAGGCGGCTCAGGCACAACCTGCCGGGCAGGAAAACCCAATCGTGGAAGAGAGGGTTACCAGTCGGCTCATTAGTTCCGCGCTTGCCGATCGTGAGACAGCGAGTATGTTCGCAATGGAGAACGCGAAGGGGAGGGCCTATGAGAAAGGTTTCCATGAAGGCCGAAAAGTTGGAATCGAGAAGACCAAGGAAAAACTTGCCGAAGAAGTTTGTCGATGTGAAAATCGTGGATTTAGGCACAATTGGATCAAGGCATCTCAAGCCACTGAAGCTCTTCGAGCGGCAGGCATCGATTCGGCATCGCCACTCCACCACAGTAAACATTTTCTGTTTTCTGCTTTTGAAGTCGAGAAGAGTGATGATGAGGGTGACGCCGTATAAGTATATTTATTGTAAGGCTGAAACGCAGCTCACATTCAAAACTATGTAATTTATTGCTTGTTTTTTTGAATAAAAAATGTTCTGTTACAAATATTTTATTGTAATTCATATTCGGCATGTATGTGTTTCGTTTTATTATGTTGGAATGAACGTATAAGCGTTGACCGGCAGGGTCAATCCATAATTGATAGCCATTTAATCCTGACAGGCTATTGTAACCTGAAGAAGCCGAAAGCCAGTGGGTAGAGTGGCTTTGGTAAATTCAACTCGGCTGGGGCCTAGATTTTTGGCCAGTGCACGTGCTTCAAAAAGTCGTTTGGATAACTACGCCATGGCGAATGTCAACCGACGTTTTTCTCATGGAATTTAGTGTTAGCGAAATCGCCTCGGGATTGGGGCCTCGAGATCGCTGCCAGTATTGAAAATAAAAGGAGTGGGCGCTTTGCGCAGATAAACAATCGCTTATGTGAAGTGAGATAAGCGGGGATGTTAGTTAGAGGTTGGAGTTCAGCCGAACTTGGTGTTGCCATGGATCGCGGCAGAGGATCCATCCGTATGGGAAGTAGGGCGTCCAAAGGTTAGCATGAATCTTCAAGTCGTTGGAGCAGATCACCCCGAAAGGAAAGGCAACAACCGTTGGGTTTATCCCTCCTTGTCCTGGATCTTTGCCTTGACATTGTCAATGGTATCAGGGAAGGACTTCGGCACAGTTGGCTCAAGGCATTGCAAACCGCGGAGGACTTCCGGGTGACGGGAGTTGATTCGGCGCTGCCGCTTTACCAATGCGTCTTCTCCACTTTTTAGCTTTTGAGATCGGACATGGGTATTGTAATGCTCAAATGCAAGTTGCGTTTATGTAACAACTGTCTGATTAAATAAAAATTGTAATGCTTAGATGTGAGTTGCGTTTATGTAACAACTGTTTGATCGAATAAAAAGCTTTATTTCACACATTTGCGTCTTACTCTGAATTTTTGATATGCTCAGTTAAGGAACTTATTTGCGTCTTGCTTTGAATTTTTAATATGCTTAGTGAAGCACCTAGGCTTAATCGGCCCTAAGGTGACATGCACCTAATCCGGAGACTTAATCGGCCCTAAGGTGACATGCACCTAAAGGGGCTCCGAATCCGGAGACTTAATCGATTTTTAATATGCTTAGTGAAGCACCTAGGCTTAATTGGCCCTAAGGTGACATGCACCAAAAGGGGCTCCTAATCCGGAGACTTAATCGGCCCTAAGGTGACATGCACCAAAGGGGGCTCCGAATCCGGAGACTTAATGTGGCCAATCATGATATCCACGAAGGGCGCTCCGAATCCGGAGACTTAATTCCCTAGGGTGACATGCACCAAGGGGGCTCCGAATCCGGAGACTTAATCGGCCCTAGGGTGACATGCACCAAAGGGGGCTCCGAATCCGGAGACTTAATGTGGCCAATCGTGATATCCATGAAGGGCGCTCCGAATCCGGAGACTTAATCAGCCCTAGGGTGACATGCACCAAGGGGGCTCTGAATCCGGAGACTTAATCGGCCCTAAGGTGATATGCACCAAAGGGGCTCCGAATCCGGAGACTTAATGTGGCCAATCGTGATATCCACGAAGGGCGCTCCGAATCCGGAGACTTAATCAGCCCTAAGGTGACATGCACCAAAGGGGGCTTCGAATCCGGAGACTTAATCGGCCCTAAGGTGACATGCACCAAAGGGGGCTCCGAATCCGGAGACTTAATCGGCCCTAAGGTGACATGCACCAAAGGGGGCTCCAAATCCGGAGACTTAATCGGCCCTAAGGTGACATGTACCAAAGGGGGCTCCGAATCCAGAGACTTAATGTGGCCAATCGTGATATCCACGAAGGGCGCTCCGAATCGTCGTCATGACGAGCATCACAATGGGGTTTGTGAAATAAATTGAACGACAAAGAAAGATGGTTTGCATTGCAGAAGTGAAATATACACAAGTATCAAAGCCCACAGATCGGGTCAGTGATAGGGTTTTCATAAAATCGTTGTTTGTGCTGATTGGGGGGAGCCACGAATCTCTTCAATGCCATGGGCTGTCGGGAAGCGCATGAGCTGATGATAAGTGCTTGGAACGGCCTTCATAATATGTATCCAGGTTCGCCCCATGATGACATTATAAGGCGAAGGGAGCTTTACGACCAGGAATTCTACTTCGACCGTTTTGGAGCCCGCTCGGACAGGTAGTATGATCTTTCCTAATGGGTATTCGGGATTCATATTAAAGCCGAACAATGGATGAGGCGCCGGAGACAGATCTGACTCGTTGAGGCCGAGTTTGACGAAAGTTCGGTAATACATGACCTCTGAAGTACTCCCCGGGTCTATGAGAATTTGTTCAATGGTGAACCGGTTTATGTGTAAGCTAATGACCAACGGATCAGTGTGGGAAGCTGTTGTGCCACTAAGGTCGGAGTCATTGAAAGTAATTGTCGGAGCATCTTTGGGCCATTTAGTCGAAATACGTTGCTCCTGGGGGATTGGATGCGATTCAATTGTGTGCACGGTTGGGGGTGCAGGCAGGCTGTAGATCACATGGATCACGCCAAGTGGAGGAGAGTCCTGCCTCAAGGCTAGTGCCTTGGTTGGCTTCCCTTTCTCACATACTGTTGCAGTCGGCCGTCTTGCACCAGTTCTTCCAGGTGATCTTTTAATGCGTAGTAGCTCTCTGTTTCGTGGCCGTGATCTTTGTGATATTTGCACCGCCTATCCCTTATTCGCGTGTCGGGCGGCCCCACCATCTTTGACGGCCATTTGAAGAATGGAAGGTGTTGGACTTTGGTCATTATTGCAACGATTGGTTCTGACAACTCTGTGTACTTTTTGTCGGCACGCCTCGAGCGTCTGCTGTCGACTTGCAGTTGCTCATTCGTCCGATAGGGACATTGATCGCTTGTTCGGCGAGTATCCCGCCTTTTGTCTCGTCTAGCGCGTTGTCGAGGCTCTGGGCTAGGAGGTGGCACAGAACTTATTGGTTGAGCAATTTTAGGGAGGGCCGTTTTATTGGACATTTGGCCGACTTTTATTCTCAAGGCATCATCTTCCACTTTGCAATACTCCTCAACTTTTTTCATCAATGCCCAGACTGTTTTGGGGGGTCTTCTGGTTAGGGAACTGCGAAGAGGACTATCAGGATGTAGTCCCATTTTGAAGGCGGTGAAGGCCATGGAGTCATTGCAAGCGTCGTCAACGAGGTTGAAGCACTCCCAATAGTGCGCCGAATATGCTCTGAGCATTTCTCCTGACTGAATCTGCATAGCCCAGAGAGAGTCGGCCTGCTTCGGCTGTACCTCGTTGGTGATGAACCTGGCCCTGAAGGACTTCTGTAATTGATGGAAGCTTTTGATGGAGGCCGGCTCCAGCTTGTAATACCACCTGACAGCTAATGGCCCCAGGCTGCTGGGGAATATTCGGCACATGAGGGCTTCGTTGTCTGCATGCAATGTCATGGCCTGCTTGTAATGACGGATATGATCAGTGGGGTCCGATTTGCCATCGTAAAGAGTGAATGACGGAGCTTTGAACTTCTTGGGCAGGGCCGCCCTTGCAATCCGTCGGACAAAAGGATCGTGCTGGTCTTCTTCGTCTGAACTGCTCCGCCTGCGCTTGTTCCTTGTATGTAGACTCTTTTCGGAGGAGCTGGAAGTTTCGGATCGTCCCTTCTTGGTGAGCTTCGTGGATAATGAGTTGGAGTCGCTATTGGTATCCTTTGGTCGGGCTCGAGGTCGTTGTCCACCGGCCCTCGGAGGTCGTTCAGGATCTTGGCGCATGGCGTCTTTCGATTTTGCGACTTTGAGGGCCAAATCTTGACGGAGATGTTCATTTTCAGCGATCATGTTCTCCCTAGCCTTTGTTCGTTCTGCTTCGCTTGTTCCATGATCGCCTGCATTGTCTCTTGCACTGAAGTCGTTGGTGAATCGAAGTTCAAGGCGCGTCTTGCAGCGATGGTTTCTTTTCGAGCATATTTGCTGGAGTAAGGTCATCTCCCTGTGCGGTCTCGTCAATGGCTACCGGAGGATCTTCAGTCACGCCTGCCATGGATGTATTTGAGTATTCCCACAGACGGCGCCAATTGTGGAGAAGTGGTTTAGAAATACTCTTCGAATCTTGGGAGACGCTAGTGATCCTCAGCTAGTCACCTGAAAAGATACAAACACTCTGGTCGGGGGTGCCGGAATTAGCACTCCGACGGACAAGTCAGTTCAGACACTCAGGATAGCTTTCTTACTAAGTTAAGTGAAGTGATTCTTACATACCTACTGAATATGTTGTTCCTGTATTTATACCTGTTTCTCTCGATCCTCGGGGCTAGGGCCTACTTTTTGATCATTGTCCTTTACATTATCTGGCTCCAATACTACACACTTATTCGGCCCAAATAATATATTCGGCCCCCCCTATTCTCGCCGGATACAGCCGATTATTATCAGCCTTGTATTGCGCGTGCCTTCTGCCTTTGTCAATAAATTCGGCTCCCACAAATTTGCATGCATATTGCATTATTTTTGTGTTCCTATCTGTTTGCCATAAACTGATCTGTTTATGTCTTTGACTTTAAACTGCGAATTGAAAGCCTTATCGGCGCCCGATTTCGAAATTGATTAATGTTTTATGCTAGCTAGATTTTATGTGATTTTATGGTGGGTTTAATTAAAAGTTGATTTGGTACGATTAAATTAGATTAAATAATGTAAACCATTAGTTGGCTTTAATTGTGAAATTGCCCTTGAGTGGGCCACTTTCTCACACATTGTGTAGAGTTGATTAAAACACCATTTTCAGCCTTTTGCCTTGCCCAAAACCGTGGGAGAGGGAGAGCTAGAGATAGGAGAAAACTTGGTTTAATTTAGAGATTTGCTTGGAGAATTAAGAGAATTGAGGAGGCTTGGCAAATTTGAACTCCTAGACTTGGAATGCAAGACTTAAGGTAGGAGATTTCCCTTTCAATTGTGAATTTAAGATTAATTCATGCATGGTTCATGAGACATTAGTAATCTAAGTCTAGAATGGGTTAAAATGTTGAATTGAGGATTAATTCATGCATGCATGCATAAATTTCCATGCTTTGGGTTTGAATCCTAAGATTTCTTCCATGCATGTGTTAATTTCACTCTCATTGTGGTCATGCATCTTATTGTCCATCAAATTGTCTAGTTTCATCATGTTTTGGAGGGTTTGGTTTCAAGGAGATTCTTGCATGATACCATTAAGTTTTGTTCTTGAAATTTTATTTGAAATTGTGTTCAATTGACTCATCCTTGGGCTTTGATTTTACAAATTGATCTTTGAAACACCTTATACTATGAGTTTACAAGAGTTTTCCAGAAAATTAGCCCAAAAGGATCGAAATGGATGCTTTAAAAGTTGAGTTTTGAGCTTGAGGTTCAAATCTGGGAATTCCAGATTTTGGACTCACGTTCAAACGAGGAACTCCACGCTCGAGCGTACACACTGAGTTCATGCAGTCCGCTCGAGCGTGTAAAGTAACGCTCGAGTGTGAAATGCGTGTATCCAGTACTTTTCACACGTTTACAGTCCGCTCGAGCGGGGTAATGCACGCTCGAGTGAGGACTTGTGTCTCACGCTCGAGCGGGTATCGAGCGCCCATTGAGCGTGAATTTCATGCATCCAGTACTTTTACTGTAGTTTACAGTCCGCTCGAGCGGAGGAATACACGCTCGAGCGGATCCCTTTTGTCTGCATGTCCGCTCGAGCGGAGAAAGCCACGCTCGAGCGGGACCCCTGTTTCAGCAAAATTTTGAAAAGTGTCTTAAAGTGCATCTTTGCATCCTCATTCCATCCTAGGCATTCCTAGGCCATGTTTAAGACTCTATAGTGAGGATTTAAGGTCAGAAACACACTAAGAACTAACGACATAAGTTTTGTGCTGTTAGAACGTATGTTTCAAGTGTGTGTCCGTTATGTGTTATGTAGGTCACGTGCCGCGTGTCGTGTGATCAATCTACTCCGTTTGTCTGTTTCAAGGCCAACTATGAGTAATAACTTTGTAAAGTTATGTTTACCCTAAGTATTTTCTGACTAATATGGTATAATATGTTTTCTAAAATGCTATCTTACGAATGATGAATGAATGTCCAATTTTCTGAAATGTATTTGTGGCACCCTTAGTTCACGTGGCCCTCGCCCGGGGGTAACAATACCGCGGCCAATCTGCATGTGGCCCTCGCCCGGGGGTAACAATACCGCGACCAATCTGCACGTGGCCCTTGCCTGGGGGTAACAATACCATGGCTATTTGCGCGCAAAATATGGGCCTTTATGGTTGTTGGTACCAACTACGTATGTGGGTCTCTGGACCAATCTGATCTGATAGCTAATGGGTGTACCACGTATGATCTTATGCAAAATTCGAATATGAACTTGAGTGTGTATCTGAATCTATATCTGTTTGAAATCTGAATATGTTCTGATTTAAATACTGGATTCTAACTTGTGATGGACATCATTCATAAAATCGCTTTACTCTGTTATTATTCACTGGGCTTTCGCTCACAGTTTATATTATGTATGTAGGTGAGCCGGCACATGACCAGGGCCAGAGTTGATGGCCTTTCGTACTATTTTTGTCAGCCAACCGTTATGCCTCCCGAGGAGGTTCCGATCGAAGTCTAATGCCATGGTTGTTTTTGTTTCCATGCTAGTCTCTATAACTGTTTGTAAAGTCAAATCTTGGGAAGTTCACTTCTGTAAATATTTGTAAATATTGTGTATTTGGACTGGCATGTTTATACATTGATAAATAAGTTTTGAAATGCTCTGTCTCATGTACGTCATCACAGCTCATTGGACCTTGTCTATTTCGTATTAATGCTTCCGCTGCCCCTTATTATTTGCTAATCTGTTCAGAGGCCTTTGGTAATCCACGGATTACTGGCCGGTTATGGCGCTAAACCTACAGGGGCGGGTTTGGGTCGTGACACTATCTTGACTCGGTGTGGTTCTATAGCATTATCCTCATTAAGATGCCTTAAACTAGGCCTAGGAATGCCTAGGATGGAATGAGGATGCAAAAATGCACTTTAAAACACTTTTCAAATTTTTGCTGAAACAGGGGTCCCGCTCGAGCGTGGCTTTCTACGCTCGAGCGGACATGCAGACAAAAGAGCCTCACTCGAGTGGACTGCAAAAGTACTGGATGCAAGAAATTCATGCTCGACGTGCGCTCGACTCCCGCTCGAGCGTGAGGCACAACTCCTCGCTCGAGCGTGCATTCTCTCGCTCGAGCGGACTGTAAACACATGCAAAGTACTGGATACACGCATTTCACGCTTGAGCGTCACTTTCTCCGCTCGAGCAGACTGCATGTATTCAGAGTGTACGCTCGAGCGTAAAGTCTTACGCTCGAGCGTGAGTCCAAAATCTGGAGTTTCCATATTGAACCTCCAAGCTCAAAATCAACTTTTAAAGCATCAAATCCGATCCTTTTGGGCTAATTTTCTGGAAATCACTTCAAAACTCATAATATGACATGTTTCAAAGATCAATTTTATAAAATCAAGCCCAAAGGTAAGTCAATTAAACACAAACTTCAACTCAAAATCAACTCAAAATTCAAGAACATGAAAAACAATGCAAAACTCTTACATGCATGAGTTCCCAAGAACTCTTATGCTACAAAACAAGATCAAATGCAATGTTTAACTTCAAAGCATGGTGAGTTCATGGAGCAAGACCAAAAATATGAACATGCATGAAGAAATTCTCATGAAAATGACTTGAAAACTCAACAATGTGAACATGCATGCATGATTTAAGCTCCAATTCAACATATTAAGCTAATTCATGCCTTAAATCACTAATCTTACCATGAATCATGCAAGAACAACTCAAACTCATAATTAAAAGGGTGAGTCTCCTACCTCAAGTCTCCAATTCCAAGTCTAGAAGCCTAAGAGTGCAATCTATTCTTCAATTCTTCAAGTTTCCCAAGCAATTCACAAATGAAATCAAGCTTTCCTAACTCTCTCTCTCTCTCTCTCTATTCTATCTCCTCTCTCACTCGGTTATGGGTCTCAAATGGCTGAGGAAATGTGTTTGAATAAGTCTCAAGTGCCTTAGTAAGTGGCCCACTAGGTGGCAAAATGGTAGTTTTTCAAACTAATGTAATTTAATATCTTTAATCTAATTTAATCATACCAAATCAAATTTCAATTAAACATACCATAAAATCATATAAATTCCAATTAACATGAAACACTAATCAATTTCAGATTCGGCCGCCGATAAGGCCGTTAATTTGCAATTTAAAACATAAAACATGAACAGATCAATTAACAGTCAAACAGATAGAAATGTGTTTAACTAATACACTTCAATCAATCAGTCAGAATTTCAGTCAATCAGTCACTTAACATGCTTAATTATAGATTAGCACTAATCGGTGGTATTATCAGTAAACAGTGGTGAGGGTTGTCACAAAGACAGAGAAGACAACAAGCATATACAACATATGAAGAAATAGAGTCAACATTTAGACAAAAAGAGGGCTTGCATTGAAAAGAGAAAGCTCATCTAAGTACATGAAAATGGCATATTGGCCCGACAAAAATAGAGATTGTTCAAGAAGATTACAACTGTTTAGAAGAAAAGAAAAAGTATAACCTAAAAGAAAAGGAAAAAAATTCTAAGTGTTAGTATGGTTCTCTGGTTGGTCCACCTTGGCGGTTGGCGTTAAGTCGGCCTCGGTGACCAGAATGTTCTTCTCAGCTGCTATCTCGACATCGATTTCTAATAAAGTTTGGTTCGAACTATTTTTTGTAGCAATGACCTCAGCTTCAGAAGCGTCGGCCTTGTTAGGCAAGTGCTTTTGGACACCTCGTCCCTGTCCTGTTCAGTCAAGTCCTAGACTTGATCATTAAGAGTTGGGGGACTTGGCCCCAATAGTGACGTCGGCTTCGGCTTCTTTCTCAACGCCGACCTCTTCTTCTTCGGCCTTATCGTCAAATTAGTTAGGCGAGGTGAGAAAAGACACGTTGAGTCGACTGATATCAATGGGTGACGAGTCCTCAGGGACATACAGCTCTTTCAGCGTTGCCATCTAGCCGAGATAGTAGCCTTTGTTGCAGGCCAGATTAACTTGCATTTTATACTAGTCCCAAACATCGACCTGTCCCTTCGCGTATGCCTTCTCATCGGCAGCCTTGACCTCAACCTCTTGGTTTCCAATGCCTCTTTAAGCTTGGACTCAGTTTCAGCAACCTTCACCTCGATCTCGACGTACTTTACTTCGGCTGCCTTGGCCGCGTCCTCGGCTGCCTTGGCAGCAGCCTTGGCTTTGTTTTGTGCAGACTTGGCGGCATTGGCCTCATCTATCAGATTGTGAATACGGGTCTCGGCCTTGTTCAGTGAAGAGAGGAGACCAACAACTTCTTGTGTCTTTTTGGTCAAGTTCTTCTTCACCAACTCGGCCTTGACCGCATGTGCATGGGCGTGCTGGATGGCCTGTAAGGAAAAAGCAAGTTAGAATTTAGCTAAGTATGAGAGACCGAAATAGAAATAGAAGAGTGAAGAGGCTTACCAAGACTAAATGCTTCATCATCAAGGAAAAATTTTTCATATTGGTTGAATTGGTTAACTTATACCATATCCTCCGATAGAAGTAGACCTGTTGTCAGGGCGGCGCCGACTTCAACATCTTTGATGACACTGTCGTTAACTTTTAGAAGTCGGTCGCCCACCTTGATTTCGGGCAGCCAAGTGTCCTTAGGCAGAACGTCCCTCTCACCTTCAGGACCAGAGGACCTTGGCTTCTTTGCTAAAGGGGCATCAGATGACTCAGCCTTGGCGGGCCTCTTCTCGGCGTCAGAAGGCCTCTTCTCAGCCTCAGCCAGCTTTGATATCGACATTGTGTCCTCAGTGTCCTTCTCGGAGTTAGAAGGGATAGTGATAACTTTGGCCTTTGCCTTAGTCTTTTTTATCCTCTTTGGCTTGGGCTGGGGAGAGGGCGTAGATTGGACCATGATGATCTCGGGTAGACCGGCAAGGGGGTCATCAACAACCGTTGGCTTTCGACCCATGTCCTCAGCGGTTGAGGTGACGGTTACTCTGGTACCAAATTTGATTACTGGCAGAGCGATGGGGGGATCTGCCGGATCATATGTCGATGCCTCAGAACCTCGGTGTTTCCTGTTGCGTGTTCTTTCGGCAGGAGTGCTGGGAGGTCTTTGACAGCGTTGACGTTGTGGTGGAGGAATTTGTTGAAATGGAGCTGATGTGGATAGCTCATTTGCTGAATCAGATGTTGATACCTAATTTGGCCTTAGTGAAGAAGTGGCTCGGGGAGCGGAGAGCGATACGTTGGCACGAAATTCAGCAGGATTGGGGCTTTCTAAACCTCGATCGGCAAGCCAAGAAACCGAACAAGATCTCGACTTGGAACGTTTGTCTGTCAGAAATTCTTTGAGGGTTGAGGAAGATCTGCAAAATAACAAGAAGAATATATCAGAACAAATATAAGAGATAAGTGCTTAAGTGTAACAAGAATGGGACTTTTACTAAGTTCTTACCCTTATCCTCTCTAAAAACTCCTCGGCGTAAAGGGTAGAGATGAAGATCATCATCAAGGCGCGAATTCCTAATTGCCTGAGATAATCAGGCAGTCATCTCCAACGCCTTTGTTGGAGTCTGGAAGGTTAGCTATAAGTTTGTACTTGGTAGATCTGGATTTGAGGTAGTATGTGTTGCCGTTGGTGGACTTGAGGCTACATATAGTATAACAAAATTGGATGTCAGATAAAGTGATCCTATCTTTTTGCCGACGTGCCAACTCAGCAATTCCATTTATGACCCTAAAGGTGTTTATTGTTAGTTGCATAGGGTTGAGTTTGTAAAAATGGATCTCCTCTCTGAAGAGGATGTCGAGGGGAAATCTAATCCCACCTTCAATGATGGACACTATAGGGAAGGGCATATAGGTCTCCCCGAGCATCATGGAGTCCTTCTTCCCAGCCAACCTAAGATGAACATAGAATGGAATGTTGAACTCCTGGCGGACATACTCTAGTTTATTGGGTGAGTCTACCCTCCATTTAAACATCCTCATAGCCTTGACTAAGGCGAATTTGTTAAAGTTTACTAGGGGAAAGGTGGACTGTGTAGGCTGAAGAATCTCAACGAAGCATTAGAAAATCCCACACCTAAAATCTATGCAAATGGACAAGAATCAGAGGCAAGAATCAGGAAACAAGCAAGAAAAACAAAGACAAAGAAAGTGACCTAGTGGGCAAGAGTGCGAAAGTATGAACAAAGCATGTAAACAATTTTGAAACAAAAATAGTGCGCAAGAAATGTGAACAAAAATAGAGCATGAAAGGATAGGTTCAAGAACATGAAGAAACAAGGATAAATTTGGGCAAAAGCATAGAAGGAAAAAGAGTATGAACATGAATATAATGCAATCGCAGTGTGTGTAGTGTAAAAATTTACTCAAAAAAAGTAAAGCATTCAAAATGAAATAGGAAGAAATATGGGACTTACAGAGTAAAGCCGAGGAATAAACGCTGGAACGAGGTTCGCTGGAGTTAGACAATGGCGTTGAGCAGAACAGAATGGTGAAAGGGTCGTCGGAGGAGATAAACGGAGCAAGTGCAGAGCTTCAAGAGGTTTGAAAATGACAGAATGAGAGAGAATTCATAGAGAGAGAAGTCTAAGAAACTGTGTGTGTAAAAGTGAAGAGACAGAGAGAGAGGGAAAAAGGTTTTGTCAAAAAATGAAAAGGCAGCAAAAGATGATAAAATTGCCTTGGACGACGTGCTTGCGCTGACGTCAGGCGGTGTGGTAGAATTAATGTGACATAATGACGCATGACCAGTACGGGCCAATAAAGTAGTGACACGTGGAAGAAACAGTTGGGGTAATGAAGCATGATAGCTCATGCGCAGTTGAGATTCTTGGAATTCTTGAGCTAGTGGGGTAATGACCTCGGCTAGCGCAATGATCTCGGTAGAGATGTTGAAAGAGCTTGACTCTTAGTTCTTGATTTTTGATGAGTAGACGCTTGAGTCTTGGTTTCTTAGCGCTAACGAGTCCTGATCTCGATTAAAGAAGTACATTTATCTGGCCGACGTGGTTAGAAATCAGACAATATAGGTTCTATCACCTTAGGTTTTCGAGGTAATAGAACCTAGGGGCAGTTGTGGTGAAGTATTTTGAGAATGACGCCATGTGGCCAAGGTGCCTTTGAGATGTCAGTCGAGGTGCCACGTGGACGGGTCATGTTTACTGAAGTGATTGCGGTGTTATCGAGGTTCGATGCGGTAATGCTGAAATCTGAGATATTTGGATAGAGAACAGGAGTCCTAGATAGGAGGGGACTTTTAGTCTGGATAAAGATAAGGCTCTTGAGGAGTTTATCCCTATCTAACCGAGAGTTTGAGATAAGCATTGTGCTTGAGTCCTATGAAATGAGACTTCTAGGGGACTAGGTCATTGTTGGCTATAAAGGTGAGACACCCTCGTGGGTCTAAGGTACGCTTTATTTTGTGAATTTAGTACTTGTGTGATATCTTTGGGAGATTCTTTGACTGACTTGATCGTCGAAGTATCCCTGGGTGGATGAACCACCGTGGTATTCTCATATTCTTATTGGCAAGTGGTTGGCTTAATCTATTTTGCCGCGTGCTCTCTAGCTAAGTTCCCTGTTTGGTTTTGTGGTCAGAAATCAACAACCACATAATCCATCAAAACTTTTTCAACTTCCTCATTAATCTTTGTTCAAGGTGTACGCAACACTCTTTGATTTTTTAGGGGGTCCAAATTTAATTTATCTAAATTATGAGGGCTAGGGCTTAATTTTATGATTTGAAAAATTTATTTAAGTGTAGAATTTAATAAATCACCAATGCTTCTCACTAAAATATTAACATTTTAAAAATACGAGATTTCACAGGTTTAAACTGCCTATTTGGTTTAGTTTTTATTAGTTTCGGTTCTGGTCCTGGTTTTGGTTATGAAAACGGTGGTTTTTATTAGTTTCGGTTTTGGTCTTGGTTTTGGTTCTGAAAACGGTGGAACCGTTCAAATCAGTCTGGTTCTCGGTTCCAAGGCTTTGGTTATGGTTCTAAATCGAACCGGACCGTGACATATATTTTATTTTTTTTTATATTTATGTTTGTAAAAATTAAAATATAAAAAGTCACTTTTAAGATTTGAACACAAGCCTTCATTGTGAAATTGATAAACTCTAACCAACTTAATCAAATTAATTTATAACACCCGAGCCATGCACTGTATTTTTTTTTTTTTTTTGGGAGGGGGTCAAAGATAGCGTTAGTATGTTAGTAAGTTAGATTACAATTGAAAGGTCCGCTGCTGCTCCATCAGTTCAAACTCCTGACTATGCATTGCATTTATACACTCATTTATCTAGGAATTTTCTTGTTCTATCTTTCTATCAAAATTGCTTCATTTTACTAACGGTGACGACTTTGATCCGATCGGCGGATCGGCCGCACCTCACGGTGGCATGCTGGATGCAGTGGAGGACCAGAGTGTCACATCCCAAACCCAGGTATGATTGGTTGTGGCCCACAGGGCCTTAGCCCAAGGCACACTTAAGTCTAAACATGAATCCATAATCACATTGAACAACTATACAATAGTCCGATAATAAATAACCAAACTCAATCCAGTGACATGCCACAAGTACAAAAGGCAAAACCAACCGTAATCAATACCATCCAAACTTATGTGATATAAACAGCCCATATATCAAAATAATCCTAAATGAACCTCAATAAAAATAAAAAGAAATATGCACAAACTAGACATAACAATCTAAAACAAAATAAATGAATGTCCAAGAGGTCCATGCAATTGAGTCCCCGCTACGCTATGAGTCCATTCTAAGTCCTTATAACACCTGGAAATGATGAATAACTAAGTCGGTTGATAGCTCAGTGAGTAGTAACATGGATAGTAAATACAGTTTTGAAAACAGGGTTCGATTCCAAAATGAGATATATATCACAGAAACTAGATCGGCATACACTTTTGATAAAGATAATCTATTTCAAAAAGAAGGTTCCACAGTTCAACAATTAAAATATTCATGTCTCTTAAGAATATGATAAATGACATTTTCCACTTAAAACAGATTACAACATGAACACCAATAATTTTATGGGTACCAAAAATAACAAGTAACATGCCACAAAGTTCTCAAGGTTATAAGTCCATTGGATCCAACATCGAACCAAGAGTCATCCTCGGTGTGGCAACCTGGGCCTTTTCTCTAAGACGATCTGATTAAAGGTCACCTAGCCTAGCCTAGGTCTTTTCCTTACAATCGTTGAGCACTAGAGTCATCGCTGCCCAACTCGGATTTGTTCTTTAGTGGCTAGAGTCACCACACACAATGGAATAATTTTCCTGAACTAAAATATACAGATGGTCCCGATAATCAATACAATTCAGTTTCACAAAACATGGTAGTTCACTATTATAAACATGAGACCATAACAAATAGTTTACAGTATGTCAAGTTTATACATGTTTTGGAAAAAATTTAATTCCATTGATAATATAATAATTTATCAAAATAGTTTAGTCCTGAAACAATAATTTAATTTTCCAACAGTTTAGGGTAGGGCAACATTTATAAAAATATGTAGCATGCAACTACTCACCTGAAAACGGAATAATGTTATCCTCAAATAGAGTATAAAGTCCAACTAGTGCTCTGAACTAAGTATGAAAACTACACGTCACTACTAATTTAAAAATACTAAAGAATAAGAAACTAAGTAATCCCAAACTAAAGCGCATTAACACGGCTCAACTCAACTCACCGTTACTCTTAAATATTACCTAAGGTCATGTTCTTCAAGATCTAAAATCACCCAAGACATGGGTTCAAATCGAAATTTAATTAAAAGTAACTTTAAGATAAAACAGAATTTTAAATAAGTTTTCCCAATCTATTCGCTAACTTTGAAAATTACAAAACCCACTCCACGCTGTTCGAAAAATTCCAAAACCCTACAGATATCAACTAATATATCCTAAGTTTCAAACCCAAATGGTTTCACTTGATTTGCTTATCAAAATAATTATTTACAATTAATTATACCCAAACAGATTGTTTTCTGCAGCACTTTAAAGAAATTAATGGTTCTCTTAATATACACGAGCAATCAATGCAAGGCCAAAAATGTAAGAAAATAGACTTGTAACCGGTTCTAATGACGCTAATTTGATAATTTTTGAATTTATACCCAAAGAGAACAACACTTTCAAAGTTACTGTTTTACATTAGTTTTCTGGACAGATTTGAAAGCACCAGTTAATATAGATTTTGACTCCCAAAAATTATGAGAAAATTCTTATATGTAATTAATCTACTGTAAAAATTTTAGTTCAAAATTTATCCATTTGATATGATTCCTTGATTTTAAAAGTTTATGGTTCTGTACAGAATTTTTTTTGAACTAAGAATTACACCCATTATTTCTCATCACCAACCACTGACTTGGCACCTAAACAACACACCCATTTTTCCCATTCCTTCCCAACAACAAGTAGATTACACACATGAACCATCACAACATATAGATATAATAAACTAGGACAATACCTTAGAGTTGTTGACCACCAATGTTGTTAAAAGTTTCTCTCAAATCTCTCTTTTCTCTCTCTCTCTCCCTTTTTCTCCCTCACGGCTGCTGCTAACATGTGATGAGCAAATAAGAAGATAGAGTTTTGTGTATATTTTATTTAATACTAGTGGTTGGACACACCCAAAGCATGTGTAGGTCAAACAAATAAATAACATACAAAATGTTTAAATATGTTGTACGCAACTCAAATGATAAGACCATTATTTATCAAATTGTGGTCTAGAGTTCAAGTCACACACTCTTCTCTATTTATTTTTACTTTTTTAAAATAATAAATCTTACTTCTAAATTAAAGACTTCACCATAAATTTATTTTAGGTTTTAAAATTAATTAAAACACCCTCCAACAATAATATTTAGTTTGCACTTCAAATATTCACAAGCAAAATATTTGAGATTGTAAAATAATTGAATCACCTTGCTTGTTTCCACTCTTCAAAAAACACTTTTTAGAAAATTCTACTTTCTTATTTTCCGTATTTTTTTTGTTTTTACTGAATTTTTTTAATATTTTAAGCAATTTTTTTACTTTTTAGACACACCTAACATAAATACACCTAAAAAGTTAAAAAAATGTAAAAAAAATCTTTTAAAAATTCACTAAATACCAAAAATACAAAAAAAAATACAAGAATTCAGTATATTTTTTGTATTTTTATGAATTTATTAATTTTTTAAAATATTTTTTCACAAATTTTTTACTTTTTAGATACGTCTAAGGTGCATCTAAAAAAGTAAAAAAAAGTTTAAAATTTAAAAAATATTCACTAAAAACAAAAAACACGAAAACCAAAAAAGTTAGTTTTCAAAAAACTTAATCTAGAAAACTCAAACCAAACAACTGATTATTACTTAATTATTTATTTGATTTGTATATTCGGATTCTCACACGGAGAGCCGCCGTTGCAACGCCGTCCATGGCGGGAAGCCGCCATCGAAGACTGCTACTCCGCTACTGCCTCTTCTTCGACCCCTTTCTCTATCTTCACTTCCTGATTGTTCATCACAGTGTTTGGGTACACTATCTAAATTTGTAACTACGTGTATAAATGGAAAAGGAAGGGCCAATATGCAAAATTTAATTTTTTTGAGGGATAAAATTTTGAATACAGAGAGAAGTATTGCGTGAAATGGAATTGCAAGAAGATTTATGGGCAGAATTCTAAATACAAAAAAAAATCTTGAAATCAAATTATAAAAATGGTTGGTTGGCCATAAGAGAAATTGATAAAGATTTGGAAAAATTACAATTAAGTAAATTTTGTAAAAAATAATTACAGATTCATGAAAAAATATATGAGTTTAATTATTAATATTTATAAAACTTATCATTAATTTTTAAAGCCGACCTACTTGTTCTGTCTTTCTATCAAAATGACTTTTATGCACTGTCTTGAAGTGTAATTCCACTACACATAATCTGGGATATTGAGGCCAGTGGCATTGGAAAATAGACTTAATAAGGAAAACTTCCGCCAAATTTAATTGAAGTTTGAGTAAATGGGGTTAGGGATGTGAATTTTTTGAGGTTAAATGATTTTGCAGAATGCAGTGATGTTGTTCAGATAACAATTTAATGATAAATTAAACTTAGTTTTGACCCTCATGCCTTAAACTTGGACCTTTTGGTTATGAATCCAAGTTAAAAAAATCCAAGATGTGGCGAAAAAAGATAGATAAATAGACACAGACAAGGAAGTCATGCAAAAATTAATAACATGTGTTTTTCAAGAGTTGATAAATTCATTATCAGCCAGCAAAGCCAAGCCTTAAAGTAAACACATTCCACAGTAGACACTGACAGTGACCACCAACTCCTCTCTATTACATTACATCATTATATACTATGTAATAATAATATAATGTAAATCCATTATATTCTTAGGTACTATGAATGCTGTAAGGAGGGGGTTTGGGCAAGTCCTTGACAATGCCACACAGTGGGGTGTCGTCTGGGAGGTTGTATTCGTCCCTAAGGGAGCGTGCAGGGGAGAGGACGCTAATGTAGAGCTGTTGTCCCAAGTAAAACCTCTCCCACATCTCTGACCTCATGTTCCACATTCCAGCGTTGTCCAGTGTGGTCATGATGGCTGCCCACGATCCTGGGTACACCTGGATGTTGTGCCTGCTCACCGCATCCACAAGATTGTAGTTCTTCCTCTTCTCTGGGCTCCACCTCCCGGGCTCAATTGCCACGGCAAAGAAGGAATACCCATCCAGGTGCCATGTCTGAATGGTCTTCTCATGGTTCTCTAGGATTATCTCCACGAAGTTACGGAATGTGGCATTAACGACGTTCGGGCTCAAAGCCACTTTCTTCTCAGCCTCAGCCTCAGGCTCATCTTTGATGATGTCATACTTGAACACCTTATCATGGATTCCATAGTACTCAGCGAGCTTAAGAGGGGTCGACTCATCTTTGTGAGAGACACCGTTGATGGCGTAACGAAGATTTCCGTTCACATAGCTCCTTGAGTTGACAAGCTTGATGGTACGGGTGATGTTGATCTTACCATAGTGGTAGGAGCCCTGAGGGTTTGGGCGGGCAGCACTGGCTGTCAAGTTCCAGCGGAATGAGCGAAACTGGTTAATGGACCAAGCAATGCCATTGGCAGTCTCCGGTGGGGGTGGTGGGAGCTCAGCAGAGGCTGGGCCCTTGCCATTGGCATAGCGGACGATGCCAACGGCAGTTAGTGGGTGTTTGGTGAACCTACTGGAAACCACCATGTAATAGTCCTTGGGCTCTTGGTTGGCGGTGACAAGCACTGAGAAGCACTGCCCAACATGAATGTCAAGGGAGTCGTACACATTTTGCACGGTGTGGGAACCGTCCATCTCCACCAACTTCAAGGTGTGGCCTTGGATCCTCAAGTTGAGGGAGGTTTTAAGCCCGACGTTGCAAACCCTGTACCTATAGGTTTTTCCAGCCTCCATGGTGAAAAGGACGGGTTGTTGTTCGCCAACCTTGCCAGACTTGCCATTGATCTGGATGCCATCAGGCCTGGCTAGGGTGCGACCGGAGTCTAAGAGCTTCTTAAGAGCTTTGTGACCCTTAGTGTACCAATCCCCTATGATTACGCTGTAATCATCGGCGGGTGCATCAAAGGGGACGGGGATAAGATTACGACTGTGGATTTGGAGGCCACCAATGCCGCCAGATGCCCTGTGCAAGCCTGTGGTGGGGAAGTAATAGAAGCTTCCGATCTGGTCCTTGACTTGAAAGTGATAGGTGTAGTTGGTCCCGGGCATGATTGGGCACATGGTTCCGGGGGTACCGTCTTGCCAAGAGTTCTTCCTGTGCTGGATACCATACCAAGTTAGGAGGAAAGGCTCGTCGAGGTTGTTGAAGACGTTGACAACGATGTTATTGTTGGAGGTGCAGTTGATCTTAGGCCCCGGGAATTGACCATTGATAAGGATGCCTTCCTGAGGGACACCCAAGGGGGAGATTGTCCCATAGGTGACGTTCCACTCGAAGAACAGGTAAGGGTCCTCCGCCTGTACCCCAACCCAAAGGCACATCAAAAAAGCGGTGGTTGCCACCGCCACTGTGAACGTGGACACTCCACCCATGATATATAATAAATTTATCAAACTCTGTTTTTATTTATTTATTTATATATTCTTTCTTCCTTTCTTCTTCTTGTTATTTGTTTTGATGAAGAAGAAGAAGATGAAGAAGATAGAAAGAAAGAAAGAAGCTAATGCTTGAGTTGTTCCCCTTACCAGGTATTCCCTTTTATAGCTGGGACTGTTACAATTATGACCTCTCAAAACTCCCGTAAACTACTCTGTGGCTCACCTTTTTTTTATGCTCCTTCCGTTGCGGATTTCCTTTCATTTTTTTTCTCCTATTTTTGGTACATTCTGTTTCATTTCCCCCTAAACACTACTTCTTCATCTCTCTACGTGGATTGAAATTTTATTTTCTTTCTATATTGTGGAGTTTTACTCTTTGCGTAACACAACTTTACATAAAAATTTATAATAAGAAAACAATCATATAAGGTATCATTTTTAGTATTGTTTATAATTTATCTAGTTCTCATAAAATATTAAATATGTTAATGTTAATGTTTAGTTTAACATAAATATATTGTATATACGTCTTTTTATGACATGTTTTAAAAATAAGTGAAAGATATAACTTATGAGTAGTGATTACTGATTATTCGGAAGTGGTGGCCAAAAGTGATCTTCATTGATGGCTTAAAGTGATTGTTGACCTTTGGATATGGTGGTTGGTAGACATCTTGAAGTGGTGGTCAAAACTTGTTTCGATAAGAGGTGGCTAAAGGTGATTATTCGCTAGTGAGTTGCAATGGGAGGTGGTGGTCGGAGGTAGTTTTCAAAGGAGTTCATTGGATTGGGTCGTGGTGATAAGTAATTAGTGGTGGTTGGAAGGGGTTGGATAAAGATGAAGAAATAAAGAAAAAAGTTAAATAAGTAAAACTAAATTTTTTGTAGTCACAAAATTTTACTAAATTTAGTAAACTTTGTACATTTTTTTAAAAATGAAAACAAAATGAATTTTGTTTGTAATTTTAAAATTTTTATAAATATGAACATAAAATTGTAAACATAATGCTATCAAACATGCTTACATGTTTCGGAAAAAAATAAGGAATTTAACATTAATTAATTTATGATTTAATTGAATTATTAATTTTTTTATGAAAATTAATGTTGTTTAAGTTAAAAATTATGTGGGTGAGAGAAATAAAATGGTTCACGGAGTTGGGACTGTCATTTTGTTTACAATCACAATAATTTTTTTAGTCTCTATTTAAATTATAAGGGAATAAAGTGATTCAAGTATAATGTTTTATTATTTTAATAAAATATTACTTTCTTTTTGAAGATTAAAAAGAAAGTTTAATATGAGCATAAATGATAAAGTGAATTTTGGCCAATAAGATATCTCGAATTCCCACATGTATAGGCTGAAGCCAGTTTTTTTTTTTAAAAAAATCCACAAGTCTTTTGATGGGAATAGTATAACGTTAGGGATTATTAAAAAAATATTATAAAATGTTTCAAAAAAATTTTTATCGTTTAATTAGTGTGTGGTATTTTGTTATATATATAATCCAAAAGTAAAAAAATTTCATAAAACATTTATGATTTTTTTTTCAATGATCCATAACATTACTCATGGGAATAACGGGAGAATCATTCTAAACCAAGAAATTAGTGTTTCCGTCACCAAAGTTTAATTAAGTAAATAGGCATTAAGACATGAAAGTTTGATTAAGTAATTAGGCATTAAGAGGGTCTACAATTATAGAAATCAACAAACAGAATAGAAGAATGGCAAATGCCAACAGGTGAGGCACTTACGCCACAACCGAAATGCGAGCACCACTAGTTGGTACGTTTTGGAGAAATTGGAATTGAATTGATAATAACTCAGGAATTACTCACTTAATCTTTTATAGAATTCGTTGAGAATATAATACTTAGATTGTAATTAGCTATGTCCTATGTTGTCTAATTGGATATTGAAATAAAGAAAATTGTGATTGGTATGATGGAATTAAAACTAGGGTTGCTATGGTTAATGATATGGTTGAATTGTGAAATTCAAGCGTGTTGCGAGCAATGAAGATAACGAATGATTTAGAGGATTTGCGAACTAAGGGTTGTTAATTTAATTATGTGTTATGCATTGTTAGTATGGGAGTAGCTATTGTTTAGAAATATCCGTTTGGCAATCGGTGAAGGATTGCATTGCTTGTTGTAGAATGGCTATGGAATTAGGCGAATTGAACCCTTATGTGTTTATAATTTTGTTGAATTGTACGTAAATAAAAGTGATTTGATTTTGTTGTGTATGTGATGAAAGTTCTATATTGAAGTCCCAAGTTCCTTCCAATTGGCACTTGGTAAAGTGGTTTGTGCTTCGAATGAGAGGTACCATTTTCTTTCCAGTTAGTGCCTGGTAAAGTGAGATGTGCTTCGAATGATGGGTCCCAAGATCTCTCCAGCTAGGGCCTGGTAAAGTGATTTGTGCTTCGAATGATGGGTTAGAAGCTCCCTCTACCTAGCACCTGGTAAAGTGAATGGTTTTGACTTGACAAAGCCGAGTTTTTCTTACGTTATGTTATTGTTATTGTTTAGTTTATTTATATATACGTGTTGTGATTGAAGGGCGCACCATTTGCCTTCCGTGCCTAATGGCTAGTAAAACATGAGAATACGTGTTTATGTTACTTTGGATTTATATTGTGATGGGTGCACCATTTGTACTTGCGCTTATGGCCATAAAATACGATAAATGTCTTGAGAATATTGTGAATTGACGTGCGTGTCGTGGTGATTCTAGTAGAGTTCTTTAACGTGTTGATTTGTTAAAAGTTACTTATAATATCTTGTTGCATAACCACAGAGTTATTTTAGTTGATTCATCTCATTGAATTGAAAATATTTTGGAAATGATTTTCAAATGTCTAAAGTGATAGCGTTCTTAAAACCACTGTGAAACAAATGGAAAGCTAAGGTATACCTTTTTTGGTGGTGATTTATTTTTCTCCTATGGGAGTTGTTGGGCATGAGCTTGGACTTGATAGACCTCGTATATTAGTTGTGTTAAGTTTTGTTGACTTTCTAGTTATTGTAGACTAATAACTTATTTGATGATACAAATATTTGCGAACTAAGGGTTGTTAATTTAATTATGTGTTATGCATTGTTAGTATGGGAGTAGATATTGTTTAGAAATATCCGTTTGGCAATCGGTGAAGGATTGCATTGCTTATTGTAGAATGGCTATGGAATTAGGCGAATTGAACCCTTATGTGTTTATAATTTTGTTGAATTGTATGTAAATAAAAGTGATTTGATTATGTTGTGTATGTGATGAAAGTCCTATATTGAAGTCCCAAGTGCCTTCCAATTGGCACCTGGTAAAGTGGCTTGTGCTTCGAATGAGAGGTACCATTTTCTTTCCAGTTAGTGCCTGGTAAAGTGAGATGTGCTTCGAATGATGGGTCCCAAGATCTCTCCAGCTAGGGCTTGGTAAAGTGATTTGTGCTTTGAATGATGCGTTAGAAGTTTCCTCTACCTAGCACCTGGTAAAGTGAATGGTTTTGACTTGACAAAGCTAAGTTTTTCTTACGTTATGTTATTGTTTAGTTTATTTATATATATGTGTTGTGATTGAAGGGCGCACCATTTGCCTTCCGTGCCTAGTGGCTAGTAAAACATGAGAATACATGTTTATGTTACTTTGGATTTATATTGTGATGGGTGCACCATTTGTACTTGCGCTTATGGCCATAAAATACGATAAATGTCTTGAGAATATTGTGAATTGACGTGCGTGTCGTGGTGATTCTAGTAGAGTTGTTTAACGTGTTGATTTGTTAAAAGTTTTTATAATTCAAATGATTGCATTATCCCATCTTCTTGCATAACCACAGAGTTATTTTAGTTGATTCATCTCATTGAATTGAAAATATTTTGGAAATGATTTTCAGATGTCTAAAGTGATAGCGTTCTTAAAACCATTGTGAAACAAATGGAAAGCTAAGGTATACCTTTTTTAGTGGTGATTTATTTTTCTCCTATGGGAGTAGTTGGGCGTGAGCTTGGACTTGATAGACCTCGTATGTTAGTAGTATTAAGTTTTGTTGACTTTCTAGTTATTGTAGACTAATAACTTATTAGATGATATAAATATTTCTCATATTTATAATTATTCTCTTATCGGCTTAAAAAAAGAAAAGAAAAAAAAAAAAGACAGGATATTGGTCCCAGCTAAAACTGCAGCAATCCGATTGGTGAAATACTGTCACAAACCACATTATTCTCATTTACACTCCACTATTACAATGATTTTTCTCATTTCCTATTTATCGAATATTTTCCTTTTAAAATTATAATTTATGTATATCAATGTTATCCACCCAAAAAAAGTATATCATTGTTGTTTTGGACAAATTTTGGAACTAAGAGATGCTCTTGAGAAAGCAATGGCAGCAACGGTGCTTGAAAAGGGAGGATGAGAAAGATGCTGAAAGAGAAAATCCGGAGGCAGAAATAAGGCACCGCAAGAAAATTGAAAAACTTGAAAAAGATCATTCATAGATTCTAATCTACGGATGAAAAGTTTCAGATTCTTCCTGCCCCAATCCGATTCATTGAGGGTAAAACAGCCTCTATGTTCTCAGGTTTGGCTCAACAGTGGAACAATATAGAAGACCTGTCCATAGGATTAGGCAATGCTTAAGAACTCATTTCTCAAACTCATATCATATCACAACTAGATGAAGCCTTATCCACATTATTCGATGAACAATAACAATAATAGTCTTCTCATAACAAATGTCACTTGCCAAAACAAAATTATATGACCATAACATTGAAGGTGTGAAAGTACTTCCTTGCTAGGCCAAAACTGGACGACGCACAATATAAGGTACAGTGAGGACATCATACAATTCCAGGGTTTCCTTGTCAAAGCCGAAAGGATTCATCTTTCTCCAACGTGGGCTTATTTGATTATCAAAAAAATTTATATTAAAACACAAGCAACTCAGAACTGGGGTTTAAATGTCTTGCCTCCATTGTTCATTGAATCAATTGTTGATTTATGACCCTACACATGATGAAAAAGAAAGGTTGCAAATTTTAAACTGAAAGATCTAATACGGTAAACCCAAGGTTCAATGATAACAGGAAACAAAAACAAATGTAAAATGAGAGAGTAACAATACTTACTATCCTGCAGTTTTATGTGGTAGACATTGCTTTATATCCTTCTTTCTCAACACGTTTTGCTACCGACACATCTCCTGTTTCCACAATTCTTCCATTCTCCTACAAGAAAATGATTATTTCTGAATCAAACCAAAAGAATGAAGATGCAATTAAAAACTTACCTAAAGTTTCGACAATTCCCTATTAAAGTGTAGATGATGGAATTTGATTGACGACAATACAAATTATGTGCTTCGAAGGCGGAATATATCAAGAGTTTAGTTCAAAAGATGGTAAAAACATGACAGAAAGAACGATTAGTTAGCCACTAAACATTAAGGACAAACCACATCTAGACTTGTTCAAAAGCATACCTTCCAACTTCAAAAGTCTCGACATAGTTAATTAAAACCCCAAAAAAATACACCAACAGATCTGACAGTCTGCAAAATCACAAAGCTGGCACTGGCAGTTGATTTAACATATATTTTTTTGCCCTTTTGAATTGAGATTTGGGTTCAAGCACATCCTAACAATTATTATAACCTATGAGATGTATCTAGTGCATGCTTTGAAGGTTCACTGTAATAAAATAACCCCATTTTGTCATCCATGATAACTAATCACAAATCCATCATCCAAAATAGAGGCATAACAACACTGAATACACTAACACAAAAATGGCATGGCCTCTTAAATGGAATTTAAATGTAATGGCTAATTTCTCCTAATAAATGCAATAGTGAATTAGATAGTTGATTTCAATTCTACCCTTTTCTATTGTGGTATTAACAACTTGCTCACCATAATATGAACATAATTGGGCTTAATGAATTCCAAAAGGCGATGATAGTGAGTGATCATCAAGACAGAATTCTTGGGAGTCAAAAGCCCATTGACTGCTTTAGCTACATCTTGAAGTGCATCAACATCTAGCCCAGAATCAATTTCATCTAACATAGCCAATTCAGCACCTAGAACCTGCAATACATACTAGCAAAGTCAAATAAAGGGCAAATTTTGAAATACTTGCATTTAGTGTCACATTTACTTAGCAATTTAAGTCCATAAACACCACAATGGCAGAGCGTATATAGTACCGATATACACTGAGACAGAGAAACAGAAAAGCAAGGAAAAGAAAGAAAAAGAAGAAACTTAAATTTAATTATGCAGTGGAAACATTAAGCTAGTGTACTTGACCCAGTTCTGCTTATATGGTGTTGAGTAAGAGAATAATGCTATTGGAGCAAAATAAATTGTTTGGGGAAAAAAAAAAGTAGTAAGTATGTGCTTCACCATATAGACCCTTACAAAATAATACAAAGAAAGGCTATCTTGGAATTCCATTTCTTCAATCTGAATTCAAAAACTGCTGCTTCAATGTATCAATTAGACACTAGACAGTGCCTAATCCTAACTAGCTTACATCAGCAAAAGAAATTCTATTCAAGCCATTTCAACCAGTCCATAGTTGTTTTAAGTAAAGCAAGAATTCCCAAAGTATCTTACCATCATCTGATCAAGATGAAACCTGTGCCAGGTTAAAGGTAAGAAAACAGAACTAAAATATTCTTACGTGAATCATGTAATCTTGTTTATGCATTGACAGTCCAATTCATACAAGGGAACCCATTTGCAGCACTTACAAATCCATTATCACATTCCAATAGCACAGTAAATTAGTGGAAAACCAAAAAAAAGGAAAAGAACACTACTTTTTTAGGTCAGTAACACAAAAGGAACCAAATACAGGTAAAATAAATTCATACCGCAAGTTGTAAAATCTCATTGCGTTTCCTTTCACCACCACTAAATCCTTCGTTAACATTTCTATTTAAGAAATCTACTTTCATATTTACAAGATTAAGCTTGGGAGAGATGAAGCCATAGAACTGCAAGGAAAAAACTTTATCAGCGAATCAACTAAATGAAGCCCAACAGCAAGGACAATATGCAATTAGTAAATTAATGAAACAAATGAAGCCCTAAGCTTTAGCCCAATTTCTATATGCAAGAGATTTCATGTGATAATGAAAAATACATAGTAGGTACTCTAATAAATTGTAGGAGTTCCCATTGATTGAATCATATAATTGAGAGAAAATGAACAAATATTCACAAATGTAACATAGCTATCATGGTTCCTTTAAGAATTAGTAATAGAGACACAGTAGGAAGACAATAAAAATAAAAATAAAAACCATCCAATCACTCTACTACCATTAATGTATGTTTTGAGAGCATGGCATAACAAAAACGAAATGACTGCAACATAGTTCAGAGCCCTTGTCTCACATATTCTTGATCAAGTAACTGAGTTCAAGATCAAACTTATTTTAATGGACGAGAAAAAGTACATAAAGAACTGCATATTATCATATCATATGATGTTAGAGCACGTCCAAAGAAGGTATATTCTCACAATAAAGCTACAAAAACAATTTTATTGTATGAAAGATTTGTCAATGCATTATTTCAAGTTCAATACTCCATTATTTTAAGGCATGTGTACAGATGTAACAGAATATATCATCCCGTGTAACAAAAAATGAGAAAAACGAAAGAGAATTTTTTTTTCCCTAACAATTACTTAGAAATTAAACGCATTTCTTTTTAATAGAGAAATAGGAAAAGAAGGTGCTCAACAGTTCAAGTTCAGGCGGAGACTTGAGCCAAGATGTGGTACAAGTTCCATAAATTACCAACGTTCTTGGCCCGACAAATAAAAGCCAAACATGTTCTTAGCATTAGCATGAGCGTCATGCTTCTAGATCCAGTGAAATATCACGACAAGTATGGTGTGAAGGAGAAACTTTGAATTTGTTCTTCATGGGAGGCGTCTAGCTCCAACTCTTCCACAGGCCACTTCAATCCTTCATGAGCCATAGTGAAATGCTCTTCTTGTCATGTTTTTGGCCATAGTGAGCTTAAATGTACGAAAAATTCTTGTGCTAATGACAAGGCTGTGAAAGCTGAATGGGTTGTACAGCAAGACAAAGGTAAGAATGTTGTCAGTCACCCTGCATCTTCTGGCTCCCATATTACATAACAATAGTACTGCTAGAGTTAGCAATATGTTTTCCATCTTGGAAAATGTAGCAGAGTCGTCTGATCAACTACCCAGGGTACATATTGCCACTGACAACAAAGGTGGCCTCTTCTGAGAGCAGTACTGTGAATGTGGAATGTTCTAGTCCTCTAATGGATAAGCCTCAGGTAGAAGAGATTGTTCCAACTATTAATGAGGTTCTGATAAGGGCTGTTCATCTGTTCAGGAAGGTTCTAAGTCAGGGCAGAGCTGTTTTCCAGATCAGTGTATGCAAAATGATAAGATTCTTTCTCTACATTCTTTCCCTATTGATGTATGTGTGGAGGGTGATAGTCATAGTCCTAGTGGGAATTCTTCCAACCCTCTGGTGTTGGAACAAGTTAAAGCTAAGCCTCAGGGGAGGAAACCTAAGGGTAAAGGGGGTGGAGTTTGTTCTCATAAATGAAGTTACGAGTATGGAATATTAGGGGACCAAATGGTCCTTTCTTACCTTCTAAATGGTCCTTTCTTCATAATTTTGAAAATCAGGGTGTTGCTAGAATTTTTTTTGGTATGGAACTCTCTAATCTTGAGGGTTTGCCTATTGGTATTTCTCCTCAATCTATTACAGTATTAGCACAAATGAGTTCTTGTCAAGAGTCCTTTCATGTTTCCGTTGTTTATGGTTCTAATAGTCCTACTTTTAGGAGGAGGTTATGGTCTGATTTGAGGAATCTCAAATATATGGTGGATGATAAGCCCTGGATTATTTTTGGTGATTTCAGTGTTGTTAGACATTTTTCTGAAAGGTTGGATGGTATTGTTGGGATCCAAGTCCAGCTGTTGATTTTAACTATTGTCTCAATGATATTGATGCTACTGAAATTGCTACCAAAGGTGCCTGGTTTACATGGTCTAGTAAGCAGGATGGTATGGGAAGCAGGAAAAGCAGGTTGGATAGGTTCTGCATTAATCCGAAATGGCTGGAGTTGTTTCCAAATTCTGAAGCTGTGGCCCTTCATCCTGGTATTTCTTCTGATCATTGTCTGCTTGTTGTGTCCATTTCTAAAGACCATGTCATGAGGAAATCTTTCAAATTCTTTGATTTTTGGATGTTACATAAGACTTTTATTGGTTCATTGACTCAGTCCTGGCTGCTTCCTACTAGTGGTTCCCCCATACAGGTTTTGCAATTCAAATTGAATAGGCTAAAACCCATCTTGACGAAGCTTAATCATGCTCATTTTTCTGATAGCTCTAAGAGAGTAGCAGAAGCAAAAGCTAATCTTGAGCAATTTCAGAGTCAGAATACAGATATTATTCTCAATGATAACCTAGTGAAGGTTGGATCTGAGTTACTCTCTAAGTATGCAGAACTAAGCCTTGCTGAGGAGTCTTTTAAAAGGCAAAAATCTAGAGTGCAATGGCTCAAGTTGGGTGACCAAAATACTAGTTACTCTCATAAAAAGTTATGCACTAACAAGTTCGTTCAGAGTAGAGATGGGGTTTTATTGGAAGACCCTGATTCTATCAAAACAAAGATTATTGATTTCTATAAGCAGTTGTTGGGTTCAGCTTTTTCCAGTAGATACACAGATTTAGATGCTCTCCAAAGTCTGGGTTTACCAAAGTACAGCACTTCTCCAGAACTGATCTCATTAAGGCTGTCATTGATGATGAAATTAAGGCTGCTATGTTCAGCATTAGGGAGGGAAAGCTCCAGGTCCAGATGGGTATAATGCAAGGTTTTACCAAGCTAATTGGCATATTGTGGGGTCTGATGTAGAGACTGCTGTGAATTCATTTTTTCATACTGGTTCAATGCATAAAGGTTGGAATAGCACTGCTATATCCTTGGTTCCCAAAGTAAAGTCCCCCATCACTGTCAAAGATTTTAGACCAATCTCTTGTTACAATATTACTTTATAAGTGAATTGCCAAAATAATATCTAGTAGATTGCAAAAAGTGATGCCTGTTCTAATCAATTCATCCCAATCAGCTTTCATTAAGGGAAGGTACATTACATAGTGGATAATGTTCTCATGATGCAAAAGCTAGCTAGAGGTTTTCATAAAAGTAAGGGGCCTGGTAGATGTATGTTGAAGATTGACCTTATGAAGGCTTATGAGTCAGTTGCATGGAACTTTCTTCTTGATACAATGGTTGCTATGGATTTCCCCCAAAAGTTTGTTGATTGGGTTAAAGAATGTATCTCTTCTGTCATGTACTTTCCAAAAGTAGTGATTAATGGGGAGCTTGTTGATTACTTTCCAGCTAAGGGGATTAGACAGGGTGACCCTATGTCTCCTTATCTATTCTTACTTGTCATGGAAAAGTTTTCATTGTCTCCTTCATAATAGAGCTGGTGTTGGTAATTTGGTTTATTATCCTAGGTGTAAAGAATTGGGCATTCTGCACCTTGCTTTTGCAGATGATTTGTTCCTATTTAGTGGAGCTGACAGGTATTCATTGCAGTTGATTCAGAAACTGTTGCATGAATTTCATAAGATGTCTGGCCTCCAACCAAATTTGAAAAAGAGCTCTATGTTTATCAGTGGCGTGGATGATCAATTTAAGGTTGAATTGTTAGAATTGATGTGAATTCCAGAAGGGCACTTTCCTGTAAAGATTTAGGTGTACCCTTGATATCTTCTAAACTTCAAGTTCAAGATTGTTTTCCTTTGAAGGACAGAATGTTGAATCAGATACGTAGTTGGCATACAAGGTCACTCTCTTTTGGTGGTAGAGTCCAATTAATTCAATCAGTGCTCTTTGGGATTCAGGTGTATTGGTCCACCATTTTCATTCTTACTAAGAAAATTATTAAAGAGATTGAGAGTGCAATGAGGAATTTCTTGTGGTCTGGTTCAGATATTAGTAAATCAGCCCCTAAAGTCAGCTGGGCTGCTCTTTGTTGCCTAAAGGAAGAAGGGGGCCTTGGTCTTAAATCTGTGTTGCAGTGGAATAGAGCTGCAATCCTTAAACAGTTATGGGCCCTGTGTATGAAGGCAGATGTGTTATGGATTAAGTGGATTCACACTTATATCATCAAAGACCAGAGTTTGTGGCACATGAAGACTCCTATTGATAGTTCTTGGACAGTGAGGAAGATGTTTAAACTGAGAGACATTGCCAGGCCTTATATCAAATCTGTTATAGGGAATGGAAAGAACCTATGAAGCAGGGGTGCAGGTACGATACGGGTATACCGATACGGCAAATTCTTAAAAAAATAGGGTACGGATACGGCTAGGGTACGTCATTTTTAAAAAAAAATTTAATATATATTTTTTTAATTTATAGCTAAACATCCAACATACAAATTAAAGTTTCAATATCAAAATTAAAAAGAGAATAACTTGTATAAAAAGTTATTTAATTTTTTCTTTTTCTTTTTCTTTTTTGATTGTCTAAAACAGGATGAAAAAGAGAGCAAAACCATGACTCATAGGTAAAGGGTGTTGGAAATAAATTACTTGATATTTTCAAAATTGAAAGAAAAATAATAAAGGTTACAACAAATTCTAGTAGCTGCAAAAAAAAAAAAAAAAAAAAAAGAAGAAGAAGAAGAAGAAGAAGAAGAAGAAAAGAAATCACCTCGCCGTACCAGTATTGTACCCACGACGTACCCAAATGTATTTGCCGTACCCGACATGTATTTGGCGTAACCGCACCTGGTAAGCACCCGGTACGCATACCCGCACCTAGTAAGTACCCGGTATTTGTACGCCACTATTTTTGGATTACCCGTGCTTCATAGGCAAGAACACATATCTCTGGCATGATACCTGGCACCCACTTGGGCCTCTTTATCACAGATTTGGCAGCAACCTTGGCCATAATCTAATTAGAAATATGTATGCAAAAGTGAGTAGCATGATTAGTAATGAAGGTTGGAATTAGTGTAGAAGGCTTAATGGTGTAATGTCAGGGATTGTTAATCAAATTCCTCCTAATGAGATACTTGATTGTAGCAAAGATGATCATCTAAGATGGACACCTAGCTCTGATGGTATTTTTTCTATAAGATCAGCTTGGCATATTGTTAGAACTCATCATCCGGTGGTACACTGATCTAAGGTTGTATGGTTTTCCTTAAATGTTCCCAACTGATCATTTATTTGCTGGTTGGCCGTCCTTGGTAGACTTTCCACCCTTGACAGAGTTAGGAGTTGGGGCCTTACTCAAAATATGACTTGTTCGCTTTGCAATTCTGCTAATGAAAATCATGAACATTAATTTTTTCAATGTAGCTATGCAAGTAGCCTTTGGAGGAGTGTGTTAAGCTTGAATGGTGTGCCTAATCTAAGAATGGATATGTATCAGATTATTTCCTGGGCAGTGCAAAATAGGAAAGGCAAGAGTTTTAAACACAAGCTGTTCAAGCTTTCTCTTTGTGCTGCTGTCTATCATATATGGCAGGAGAGAAATTTCAGATTGTTCCAAACCAAAGCAAAGCCTGTAGTTGATCTTCTTAGCAACTTGATAGAGGACATTGGAGAGTTGCTTCTTGGAATAACATTGAGAATAACCAGACCTCTAGGACTCTAATATGTGCTTGGGGTTTCTCCCCTAGAATCCTTCATGGATATACTTCCTTATGATGTATTTGTTAGCTTACGGAATGCCCTGGCTTTTTGTTGCTGTTTGTGTTTGTGCTTTAGAAAATTCTCACATTAAAAATAAAAATAAATCAATAAAAAAAATCCTCCTTGAGACATTTTTTGTTTCTTATTTTTTCTTCCTTTTCCTTTTCTACGAGTTTTGAGACATCTTTGGATTGTTGTAACTTGTTTTATTTCCTTAATTTAGTGATTGTGTGTGTGTGTGTGTTTTTTTTTCTTTCCTTCTTCTTTACTTTCTTTCTTTTTTTTTTTTTGTTTGATTCCTCATTAATTTTTCATTTGCAACTCATTCTTTTGTTTCTCTAAAAAATTATTTCTGGTCTCCTCTCAAAAGATGAAAGAGATGCATGTGAAAGAATGCAGGGTCTGACCAATCAATAATAAGATGAAGTTTTGAAGTAGCAAATAATTACTACAAACCTCAATTGGTCCAAGCTCTGGCAGACCAAGTTTTCTTCTTCGAGCATTGTAAGCCATATTCAGGAAGTCAATATTGCTCACACCTGGGATCTCAACTGGAGACTGGAAACTCATAAAAATCCCAGCAAGAGACCTTTCCTCTGGATCCATTTCAAGCACATTCTCACCTTTAAAAACAACACTGCCCCCTGTAACTTCATAATCCGGATGACCAACAAGGACCTACAATAATAATGCACCACTAAGAGTTTTGGTCAAGAAAGTAAGAACTGACTAGCAAAGAAACTTATTCAGGCAATGAAAAGGACAATTGTCAAGAACTATACAGCTGCTAATCAAAGAAACCATTACCTTCTAAAATGAGCATATATAGAGCAAATGCTTGTATATATCACATCCATCAAATTTTAATTTTAATTTTTTTATAAAAAAAAAAAAAAAAAAAAAAATCCTTTAAAGGGCATATCTACATATCTGAAAACAATTAAATGATGCATGTGGGATCTTTATTCTTACAAATAAACATGGAAGGTAAATTAAGAAAAATCAATTTGGTTCCATGGAATATGAACATAATGAGTACATCTTTATTTGTTAAGTAATTTTATATGGCAGAAATGTAAGCACCAACCTTTGCAAAAGTGCTCTTCCCAGAACCGTTCTTCCCCATGATTGCATGTACCTATCAGAATTAAACAACTAAGCAGTATTAGAGCTAACACATTACACTTACCGAAAATTAAACAAGGAATCACTAGATCAGTGGTTGGTTATATCAATCCATTAAAATGTCCATTCTTACATTTGATTTGCTAAAGAAATGGAAAACTTCACTTCGCCTGCTCAAACTATCACACTTGTGTCACTTTACCCATAAACTATCAATTTGAACAATTACACCCTTAAACAATTACCCAACCAATCAACAGAGTTAATATTTTTGACAAAATATCACCACACTTGCTGGCACATAAAAATATTTGTGAACGTGAAATGCTTAATTTGATTGTATCTGAAGGCAGTACTTTCCTATAATTGGTTTGCACTGCATTTTATTGAATATATTTGCAAAAGAATTGATTGTGATTGTTGTATAATACTCTCATATATTCCCGTGTGTATTAACCTCACCAACTAATTGGGGGTCAAATGAACTAATGTCAACAGTTTAAGGGGATAATTGTTCAAATTGATAGTTAAGGAGGTAAAAGTGACACAAATATGACAGTTTGAAAGGACAAAAGTGAATTTTCACAACAACAACAACAAAAAAAAAAAAGAAAAAGAAAAAGAAAAATGGTCATTCAATAAGAATGTCAGGAATAACCACTCGATTCCATTCCACTTGGGTTCTAATGAAACAAACACTGGAATACCCATTTAAGCACTATCACAAATTAAAGCATCACGATCACAACAAAAGTTTCAGATGAATTCAAAATTAACTAGTGTTGCAATCAATTGTTCAAATTGATATCAAATTTTCTACCAAACCAAGATATCAAATATGTTACATAACAAGTGTTGCAATCAAAAATTGAATTGATAATACATATATGTATATATTTTTTTAGCATATATAAGCAATTAGAGACCTCTCCTTCATAGATGACTAGGTTTACACCCTTGAGAATCGGTTGCTTAGATTCAGCAATCACGGCGGAGAGAGAATTAACCTCCAGAAGGAGCTTCGGAGAGTCGCCGCCGCGGTCTTCACCGGAAGTGGAAGGAGACTCCACGGCAAGACTGGCGTTCAGCGTCGGAGACAGCCGGCGGTTCTGCCCAAAACGGCGGCGGAGGGCAGGGACCGTAAATAAGAGGGAATTGGAGGTCAATTTTTTGAACTGAAGAAGAGGGGGTGGTGGTGAAGGGGGAGCTGAACAAGAGCAATAATGGAGGAGAGCCATTGGGATCTCCGGTTCTTCGTTCAAACCGAATCTAAGGTAAGGCAATTGAAACAAGAAGAAGAAGAAGAAGAAGAAGATCCTCTGGGTTTTGTCTTTATATTGAACTTGGGCCAGGGGCTTGGGCTTTTATGCTTACTAGTGAGGGGCTGCGTGCAAATCACGCTAGCTTATGTCCGTTAAAATGTCGATTAATGGAAGGAAATAATAATATAATTTTGTTAATAAATTTAATATTTTGAATAAATGGATGAATCATGGTAAAAACGAAATGGAATTAAACGAAAATATATAGACTATTAAATGTGACAATTGCATTCAGGTTATTTATTTGTATAAATCATAGACATGGGAGGAAGATATGGACTTAGCATGTTTTGAGGTCTGCATGGAATGAACATGTGGAAAGTTCAATAGCTTTTAAGGTACAAGTTTGTGATCTATAAAAACAATCAACACACATCATATTTTTTTGATTTTAAGAATAGTGCTATAAAAATTAAGTCCAAACTATTCATGCAGGAAGAGGATGAGAGTTGTAGCAGTAAGTGGGTTAGTACCCATTATAAGTAATATTGGATAATTTATTTGCATAAACAGCAAGATATGTTACACAAGTAACATTGAGTTGTGTCTAGCACATTGTAGTTCCAAACAGGCAACAACAAAAATATATTACAAACCAAACCACGTGAGCTATACCAAGCCAAAAATATGTCACATTGTAGTAACCTGTTACAAAAATATTATAGTGTAGAGTGTTCTTTCTACAGAGATGTTGTAGAGAGTACACTTGTTGCAGCAGAAATATCAGAAGCAGAATTTGTACTAATAGCAGCAGTTGAAATATCAGAAGCAACATTTGTACCAACAGTTGATGGAAACAGTTCTTTCTTTGCTTTGGGTTCTATTTGAACAGATTGTTGATGTGGTTTCGAAGCAAGAGTTATGATGAAGGGTTCTGCATCATCATTGTTCACTGATGTGATGACATGTTGAAGCATTACTTGTCCACGAAACTGATATTGGTGAGGCTTTAGTTGAATAATGTGATATTCTAGCACATTCAATTTTGGAAGGGCTTCATTTGAAACTTTTCCATCCTGCATAATATATGTTGAATATTTTAAAAATTGGGAACAAAAATAGTGAATTTGAAGATAAAGCATGTTAATTTATTTTACCTGTGTTGTATACTTTATTAGGTCAGTAGATGAAATTGAAAAGAACTTTTGTGCATGATCCCGGAATATTGTTGCCATTATTGAACCTAAATTATCTTTGAGTTCAACTTGGAATTTGACTCTGTTTGTTTGTAGTAAATTATATGTTAGTTTTATTAAATATAAAATATTAGTTATATTAAAAGGTGTAGGGTTAGTTTGTTGTTACCTCGGTTATGCAATAACTTCTTTTTTTTTTTAATTTTTTTTTATTATACAGTGGAAATAGTCAAAAATAGTTTGATATTTTACATTTATGGATTTGAAGCAATTGTTGCAGCTCATGTACCAAAAAGATTGATCAAGTGAGATGATGGACATAGTTGCTTTGACCTATTACATTTTCTAGTAACAGATGATTAGCAATGGTTACTAATGATATATTTAAGATGCTTAAAAACAAGAAGAATGTGTATGAAGTTTACCGCATTTGGAGAAGATGAAATGCTGCTGATGGAAATGATTTTATCTATTTTAGGACTCAGAGTGTGATGTTTCGAACATGAGTTTCAAGTGGAGAAGGTAAAGTTCTAATGACTTCTTCATTTTGAATGCACCTACATCAGTTTATTTTGATATTAGTGTTTGTGAGAAATTATTATTTGAGTTAAAGTATTTGAATTAGATGGTACCAATTGTGAAGTTGGTGTGCAGCTTTGAAGTTGGGGTTGAGCACAAAAGCTGATGTTGGTTTTGTTGATAATGATTGTCCTGTAAAAAAAAAAATTTAAAAAAATATGTTTTATATATTTTAATATTTAGTATAATGTGGTAAAATTATAATTACCGCGAAATAATGAGACTTTAAGCCTGATTGCAATTAGAGTTGGGAAGGATTGAGCAATGGCTTACAACTTCTCTCCTTCATTAGTGACGAATTGACCCCACAAAGTTAAAACTGTTGGCATTAACCTGCTACAATTAAGAGAATTGTTCGTATTGAAATCAAGTTATACTAAACGCAAGTATACAAAATACTTACTCTTCATTAATGAGTACAATTTCTTGTGCAGTTGTGGTTCCATTTTCTGTTGTGATTGTTTTTGGTGGCTTAATTTGAACAACTGCTACAAGAATATCTGTTATAGATACAAAAACAATAAGAGTATATAACGAAAAAGTAAGTTGATAATTATTTATGTTGATCTAAGAAAATTACCTATAGATGATGTTTCATTGCCAAGATGGTCAGAGAATTCATTGAATGGTACGAAGTGATATGTTGGGGCGTTGTTATCTTCATTACTGTTTTCAACATCTCGAATAAGTGTGCTAGCAGTGATTGTCCATTGTTGTTGCCATGACTGTGGTGTGATACGATATTTCTTGTAGCAACTTCACAGCAGCATTTGAGACATAGTATGAGTTAAAAACTTTGAAGGTATCTTGGAACTGTTCTATTTGATTTTCATAAAGTACAGCTTGAACTTGTGTACCCTATATAAGCGATGTGTATAACAGAAGTCAATGAGGCAGTGGATTATGTAATTATGAATTAAATGAAAGTTGTTATTGTTAAGAACCTAAAAAATGAATATGGTAAATATGGTATATATTTGAAAATAAGAATTTCAAAGTGTAACCTCTGCATCAGCCAAAATGAGCCTTTGATATCTTGTTGAGCCCCTTTTTGGGATTCGTGGATTTCACTTTTCCAAGACACGAATCTTTGCTGTCCATTCTTTAGTTGTGCTAGTTATTTTCTTGATAGGTGCTATTTCTTCATTCATCCTGCAAAATTTGTTGTAAGAAACAATTTAATAAGAACTTAATATAAGGATAATAGATAATTATAATAAATGCAAATAAAATTAAAATTACATTATATAAGAGGAAATTTACCAAAAATTTACAACAAAAAATGAATTATATACAGCCTGCAAGTGTTAGTAGTTCTTCATAAACAACATTTTTTGTGGTATTGTTATCCAAAGCATATTGATTTGTTGGTGGAATGAGAACTTTAACATCTGCAGCAGTTGTAGCTCGTGATAGAGCAACATAAAGTTGTCCATGGGAGAATACTGGCTCTCGTAGGTAAAGACCTACTTTTTGTAATGTTGGCCTTGCGCTTTATTTATTGTCATGGCAAAACACAACTTTATTGGGAATTATGTTCTAGTAAACTGAACTGGGTATTTTTGTTGATCTAAGGATTGCAATGGTATTCGTGGTATGAAAACCATTTGTCCTTTCTGATCCCCAATAGCAATTTCAGCACAAATGATGAAATCTTTGAGATCTCGACAAATAAGTCACGTTCCATTGCACAAGCCTATTGAAGGATCTATCTTTCTTAAAGTCATGATTGGACTATTGATTTTCAATTCTAAATGATGAGGTGGGAGACCATTTGGTTCAAGAGAATTCAAGAAGTCTTCATATTGTCCTTGATCATTTGGATCGATTGTCTTGTCGATGCTTGTATATAATCTACCTTTTGTTGGGAATTGTTTGATCAACAAATCATTTATTTCTTGTACAGTAGTTCTTGAGATTTGGAAACATAGTTTGAATCAAGTCTTTGATAGAATTTTCAGCATTTGAAAAATTGTTGGAAATTATCATAGATGCCCGTATTTTTACTTTGTTTTGATCATTGACTGATTTAGATCCATTGCCAATGCGCAATAAGTAATTGCTGAAGGAAGGATCATGCCTTGCTCGCATATTTTCAGTCAACTTTATTTTCTCAAAAGATTTCCATAATTTTGAATTGAACAAGCTAGCATCAATTGAATCATATTTTGTTCATTTGGGAATGACTAGTGGTATTTGTCAAAAATCACCACCCAAAACTATAACTTTGCCTCCAAAGAGTAACTTTGACTCATTGATATCCTTCAGCATATCATTCAATGCCTCAATGTTTTGCCTCTTGGCCATGGGTGCCTCATCCCAAATGATTAGTTTTGCAGTTCTCAAAAGATTTGCAAGCCCAGTTTGTTTACCTATGTTGCAAGATTTATATGTATCAACATCTATAGGTATTTTGAAATGAGAATGGGCTGTGCGGCCTCCTGGGAGAATAGAGGTTGCTACTCCAGATGTTGCTGTTGCAAGAGCAATGCAATTCTTGGATCTAATTGCTGCCAACAATGCCTTGTATAAAAAGGTCTTACCTAATGCCTCCAGGACCATCTATGAAAAAACATCCTTGATTTCCTGAGAAGACCCTATTTAAGATTTTGTCAAATGCTACTTTTTATTCTGAGGATAATAGGGAAATAGACTGGTAATCAGCTTCAGAAACAACAATATTCATTTCTTCTTCAATTTCGCGGCAGGTATCTTGATTATCAGATGAGATCATGTTGTCAAAGCAAATATTGAAATCTTTGATATCTTTGCCCATTGATTGAAGAGTTGA
This sequence comes from Camellia japonica, assembly GCA_030407325.1. NCBI lineage: Eukaryota > Viridiplantae > Streptophyta > Magnoliopsida > Ericales > Theaceae > Camellia > Camellia japonica. The sequence continues at coordinate 134,799,759 of JAPPVO010000003.1, forward strand.
ATTTATGCTTTGTAGAACTTTTTTGAAAATTTCTTCTTTTGAAAGATTTGTTGTTTTGGCATAATCCTGTGCCATGTAGTCTTTGAATTTTTCCCACAACTGCTTTGGATTATTAGGAGCATAATGAATGAGAATGGTTGCAAACAATCTTCTTAGAGAGTAAGGCATTTGGTAAGAGATTGCTTCTTCTAAGCATTGTTCAAGATTGTTGTCTGATTGTAAGAGACCATAGAGAAGGGCAGCTTCCCGAAACGTTTTTGCTTTTCTTCCATTTATAGTTCTCAAGGATTCAAATGATGTAGGCCCTCTGATGTTGCTTTAGAAGAAACCTAAGGTAATATCTTTCACCTTGTGTAGGATGTGCTGTGACAATGCGCCCAATAACATTGCCCTTTTTCGCTCAGTCCACATTCTATCTTGTTGCCACCAAACAAAATGTTCAGGGAATTCCTTACATAAATATTTTCCAAGCTTTGCCTTTTCATTTGACTTGTTCATCAAAAAGAATTCAGTCAACATTGTTTTCGAACGGATGGGATCATTTAACACAGAATTTAGGTCATCTAAAAGATTGAAAGTAACAAGTTGTTGGTGTTTAAGGTGGATTTGAAGATGGATTACTGATGGGTATATGTCATTCAAAGAGAACGTATAAATTCTCACATTGCCTCTGGAGGTGAAATTCATCTTGCGGACTGAAATTGTTGGATTTTATCTATGATTTCTGATTGATTTTCTTGAACAATATGGAATGCAATTTTATCATGGCCTTTGTAAATATACTTGTACAAATATTTGACAACTTTGATTGTTGAACAAATTTCTACATTAATGTGGTAATCATATTTGGCAAGAAGTTATGGATTATACAGAACTATTGAACGGTTATCCAAAATTTGCCCTCTGATTTTCACTTGATTACCATCAGCACGACGCTTGTATATTGGGTATAAGTCTTTGGAAGAGCTTGTTATAGTTTCAAAATTTTTAGGATAATGATTTTTGCATTTTCCATTCTTCATGCAAATGTTGTTTGGATTCATTTCACCTCAAGGTCCATGCATCATGTGTTTTACCACCATAGAAAACAAATGAGGATGTTTTTTTTGATTAGGAAGTTCAGCAGATATGATTGAATCATAAGTATTAGAAGATAAAAGCTTTTGTCCAGGTGCTAGAATTAATAATAGATGCATATGTGGAAGACCTCTCTTTTGAAATTCAACGACATAGACATATGCAACGACTTTCCCAAAGATTTGATGTTTTATGATGTCATCCTTTAGTTGTTCCATTTTTGCTCTAAAAACACGAGAGGTTAAATCTGGTCTATTTTGAGCTTTCTCATTAGGTCCTAACTCAGCTTTAATCTCTGACATGCTGGATTACAAGTCATTGTAAGAGAGATATTAGGTTTGCCAAATCGCTGGACCAAAGCCATTGCATCAACATATCGACGTCTAAGATCTCTTAGACTACCTATGAATGACGGTGGTAGTATAACCCTGTGACCAATCTTTGAACCTCTACCTTCACCTGTTGTGACATTGTCTATGATTCATTGATACAAATCAGCCCTAATTTCTCTTTGTTTGTTTCGAAAGAACTGAAGTTTAGATGTTTCAATCTTGACATGCATATCAACACAATACTGCTGAAAGAGACAACCAGAGCGGAGTAAGATTGAAGAATCATTGGGTCATATTTGGAGCTTGTAGCAGTAGTATTCACAATAAGAAATGGTAGTTTTCTTATTCTTTTGTTTCTGAAACACTGAAAATAAATTTTTTTTAGTTAGGAGTAAATTTTTTTGAATACTATTTAATTGATAAAGAGAGGATCTATTTACCTTGGGCTTTTTTCATGAGAAGGTTTGAAGCAGTAGTAGCCTGATGAACACTAAGAATAGATTGTTAATGGCATGTGATTTTTGTTTGGTTTTTGTCAACTCTCTTAATACCATAATGCCATCCAAATTCACCATATAGAAATAATAATGGATATTGTAATGGGTCATAACATCCAAAATACCATTGAACTTTTTCACTGTGACCAGAAATTTGATGAACAACAATATCTCTTGAGATTTCTTTGGTTAAGACATCATTTTCAGACCAAATTGTTGCCACTTGTGAGACTGAAGGTTGATTGTAGACTTTCTGATCTAAAGATACATCAGATCTGATAATAATTTGTACAGAGTTCAAATGATCTATGTGTTCTAATCTCCTGAAGAAGATTGAATATGGATTCAAATGTGAAATCTTTATGAGCCTTTCAAGAATAACAGGATTTAGCTTTTCTAAAGATTTCATTCAGTTTTGGATTTCATGATCAGTGTCATAAAAGTAGAGCTATAGATGACTAAGATTTTCATCAGAAGATGTAAGCTCATTAATGAAGTGATAAACTTGACCTTGTATCCTGAATGTATAGATTCCTTTATTTCTCCGACACAATTCCTTGTCATATTTGACTCCAAAAGATGTGAAAGCAAAGGAATTGTTATATGTTCGAACATAGGTACGAAATTCTTTTGCTTCCTCAGAGTTAGATGTATATAACCAGTCAAGTTCTGGAGGACAGTTATTGGAAACCGAAGAGACTTGTCCACCCATACAACAAAAGCTACTAGACTCAAGGTAAAACTTCTTCGCACCACAGAAGTTGCAAGGTCTTTGTAGTGGTAAGATAGCGGGTTGAGTTGGAATGCCGTCTGTTTTTTTGTTAGAAGCCTTCCATGTTCCTGAACTACAATTTTCTATGAAGCGGAAGATATAATTGTTATTTAGAAAGTTTAGCAAAGAAATTAATTTGTAAAAGAATTTAAATTTAGAATAAACCTGCATCAGGTTTTGAGCGATGATTTGTTCTGGAAGTGGAACTTATGAAAATTAATTTGTGTTAATGTTAGATTTGTTGCTATAATTCTATTAGATGATTTATATAAAAGGAATAAGATTCAAACCTTTTTCATAAATACCGAAATAACTTATGTGGGATTTCCCTCTGTTGTCATGACATGTAACAAAGCCGATTTGAACAGTTGAAACATGATTTCCTAATAAAAATAAGAAGAAAAAGAAAGAAACTAAATGAAATGTTTATCATATGATTTTAAAATTATTATGTTATTATGTAATCACGTTCAATATTTTTTGTTATCAGTTACCTATACGCGATTGTTGCTGATTTGAGTTGCTTCCTTGAATCAATAAATCTCTATTTTTTGTTGATGATGTGCGTTTCATTTTTTTATCTTGACGGATGTCTATGGAATGTACTAGTAATTAATTTGGCAAATATGTTAGATTTAAAAGAGATGATATTGTTAAGCTAAGATTAGTAGTAAGATAACTAATCTTGATTTAAAGGAAAAATCAATATCAACAGAGTTTTCAGCTTGTGAAAGTAGATATTGTTTCTTTTTAGCATATGCCTCTCGCAGTCTTCTATTTTTTTCAAGTCTTTGTTTTTCTGTAAGCAGAGGAATAAAGTATATATGTAAAAGGTTAGTATTTTAATGTTCTTTTCTTTTATATAAGTTATGGGTAAATATGTGTAGAACGAATGTTTGAACAAAAGTTAAAAGTTTTAAAGTAAATTGTTTTGTACTTTTAACCAAAGATTGATCTGCATCTTCCTAGTTGGCACATAATCTTCGTTTTCGCATTTTTGCGTTGCACAACTAGATACTAAAATTATATAAAAGAAGAAGTTTATTTTTGTATTAGTAGAACGAATGGATTGTGTTGAGTTATGTTCTATGTTTAACAATACTATTTATGTGAAAAAACATTAAATGGTAGTGACTGACATATATATATCATAATATTCTAAAGATAAATAAATTAAAGAATGATAATTATTTGGAATATAACATGAAAAAAAATTATGAAAGGAACAAATTTCTAATTGTAGCGAAAGAGTTTAAGCAAAGACAGAACCTGGCAAAGCTCAGTTAACTTGGTAGGAGAGTGTGCAATTGTGACTACTGTAGATACAAAAAGAAGGGTAGTTTAGAAATTGAAAATAGCCAAATGGTTTGGATTGGACAGAAATCAAAAGATTGATATTTAAATTAAAGAAATTGAAAACTTAGAATTTATTTTGTTATAAGGCTTAAATAGTGGATTTTTTTTTTAATTGTCCTTTATAATTATTAATAATGCTATAAAAATGAAATTTTCAATTTTAATGAAAAGAAAAAACCATATTTTAGCAAACAACAGTTATGGAAAAAAAAAAGTAACATTTTATTTTAAGGATTTGTAAGAGAAATTTACAAAAGTTTAATATGTGTATTTATTTTATATCAACTAATTTCAGAAAAATAGTTTTACTTTGAAAATTAGCACTAAATGCTAGAATTATACAAGACATTTCTGAGATCATCAGTATAAGTAAATGAATAAATCATTGAAAAAAAAAGTATTTGTTGGTGTAGTTTACAATCATGTGAAAGTTGTAATATAAGGATAACAATAATGAGCAAAATGCAAATTGTCTTGGTAAGAAGGAAAAGAATGTCTTTGACAGTGAAAATGTCCTTAATTTGGTGAAAAATTTAATTCTCTGTTGATTTTATACAAGTTTGATGAAAGGATTTGACCTCATTTTCACAAAAAAATTCATCAAATTTTAGGATTTGGTGAAGAATTGGAGATGCTATAAACAGTTAAAAATTAAAGAGTAATAAATATAACTGAGAACTTACAATTCAATGTTGAATACTGCAAAAGAAGAGCTCCTTTGAATTTGCTTTGTAAGAACTAAGGACAAACTTCATTTGCAGCAGAAGTAATTAGAGCAACTATAAACAAGTTGTGATTGATTTTGCTTCTTGAATATGAATATAATAAAACAAATAAGACTGTGTATGGTAGTGATTATGACAGATGTATGGCACAGATGTAAAATGGTGAATTTTTCATTTTTAGTTTTATTTAGGTAGGGGATTTCTTTGAAAGTAAAAGGGTAAAAATGTAAAATAGCAATTACTGATATCAAACCCTACAAATGAAGATCTTTAATTCGTAAATTGATTGGACATATATTTAATGCAAAATTAGCATCCAAAGGAATATATTTTTGTGAAAGTATAATGGTGAAAAAGTGAAGCAATTAGAGATTAATTTTATTTTGAGACCACTCAAACTTTTAGTATATATTACAAATGTGATTCAAATATAAATTTATAAAGAAAAATCAAATATTTAAATATAAAAAAATTATGCAAAAAAAAAGTTGTTGAGATGTAAACAATTGAATAAAATGTATATTCGAATAATTTATTGTTGTTTATAACTTAAAATCTAAACATTTAACTTTTATTCAGAAATTTATATCTAAATACCATTTATGATGTTTATTGAAAATTTGTATGGTGTGCAAATAAAATTTCCTAAGTGGAGATGATTAATTTGTGAATTGATTTTACATTTATTTTAATGCAAAAATCAGTAATAAGAGGAGTATATTTCACTTGGATCACAAAATTATGAAGATTATCTTTCTATGAAAATAAATAAAGAGGTAAAAGAGTGAAGGGTTTTGATAAGTATGAGATTTCTCTAAAAATATAATGGTAAAAAAAATCAAATAAGAATTTGAAAGTGTCAAACATTATAAGTGGAGATGATCAATTCATAAATTGATTTGACACATTTAATGGAAAAACCAGTAGTAAAATGCTATATTTCACCTGTGGCTACAATGGAAAGAATCAGACACACTAAAAAAATTAATGATTAATGTCTATTTATTGATTTAACACCAAATGCACAATGCAACATGATAAATACTGTATTTTTATCTATACAATATATAAGGATAAATATTGTAGTTTATACAAATTATAATGTATATATATAAACAACAATTAAAAATAATTTGGTTGTGCATTTTATTAATATAAGTATTAACAAATAATTTAATGCATAAATTTAATTAATTGTTTTTTTTGGAGGGGTATATATGTGACTGAAATTTATCTTATTTGTTTGCTTTTGGATATTTTATATTTTTTAAACTAAACTAGTAAAATAGCAAGGTTTAATTTAATGTATATTCTCATAAATATTATAAAACATCCTGGTTTAAAAGGGCAAAATTAGAACTTCATTTTATAAATATTATATATTTGGTGCAAATTAACGATGGTATATCAACAACTCATTGCTTAAACCTTCGGAGAAAAACATAGCATAGCCAAAATGAGACAATATCACATTCAAATCAATAGGAATTTTAATAATATGTTAATCTAAGAAAAAAAATAAATTAATTGAGCATATGAAATCTAGAAGGAAAATTTATATGCACTAAACTTAGCACAGTGTATGAGCACCTTAATAAAAGGTAACACTATACTTCAAATAGTTTAAATGCAATTGAAGTAGGAGACTATTAGAAAAAGAAAAAAAACATAAATACAGAGAGTAGAAAAAAATAAAGAATGCATACAAAAAAGTAGTACAACTTTTTACATGTGCATAAATACAAAAGCCAACAACTATAACTGTTTAAAATATTTGAAAATTATGTTTGGATCTTAATAACAAGTACACTGAACAACACGCATATATATATATATATATATATAAAGAACTACATAATACAAAAATCTAAGGCAAAACTAAGATGAGGCACTACTTTCATCATAACGCAACTCAAATTCAGAACCATCATATCTCTTTATAAATTCTTCTTCTTTTTTAGCAATATCTTCTGAGATCTTTTTTTCATATTGAATAAGTAGCTCTAGCTTTGGGTATTTAGTGAGTAGAGCCGACAGAGTTCCAGTTGATGCCTTGTTATAATAGATCTCCTCCCTCTTAAACCGTCGAAAGAACTCCTTGATTTCTTGTTTTAATTGAACAAATTCATTGATAGGTTCATTTGATATAGATGGCTTGGAAATCTCAGAACGATCGGGATTAAGGGTAACACAACAAGTTGTTGATTGATTAGTTGATGGAGAAAATGCAGCCTTTTGCTTGCTATTGCCTCCAGTAAGAGGCCATGAATGACCTTTCATATTTAATATATGATTGCTGGAAGCAAGATAAAAAATAAACAAAAGGGGCAAATATGAATATTTTGAAAAAACAATTAAAAATATAATGAATTTAAATAGATAACATTCACATTAGTTTTTAACGTTATGTGTTTTCAACCAGGACATTTTAATGAATATGAATGCGATTCCAAGGCAATAAGTTTATCAAAGAATATTTCTTTCACAGTGCGAAAGAAAAAAAGAAAAAGAAAAGGAAAAGATAAACAATTCATTCCTATGTTTGGTTGTACACTTTGAAATACACATTCACTCCTATGTTTTGAGCACATTCATTCAAGTTTTTTTTTTTTTTTATATCAAAACCAGTCCACCAATGTAACCGCCCATTAACAGTCCCAAGTATAACCCATTGAACCCCCCAACATCTCATAATTTCAGACCAAACCACCCATCCAAAGAATTTGGATATAATAAAAATAATCTTACAATATACATAATTCATCTCATATCCTAAGCATATTATATCCCATTATATCCAAATCCAATCCGGACAACTAAATAGGGCCTATATGGTTAGAACCAACCAACCAACCAACCAACCAATAGAGTAATCCAGTTTACAACTTAATTATTAGACTACAATTAACTACAAAACAAAGTTAACAATGCAATTAGAATTCGATAGCAATGAGAATAAATTTGCAAAAGAATGAGATTAATCTTGGATTTCAAAGATGATAATTTGCAGAATTCTTTTCAAAATGAATTTTTTTAGTGTACTGGAAAAAAAAAAATCTCAGACTTGTTCATAATAATAATTATGAATGAAGAATAATGTATTCCTCTGTTATATGAACACCTAATATGCAAAAGGTAGTAATATTAAGCCTCAAGTTCAACTAAACAAACAACAAGGGAAATTGAAGGACTGTATTATATATACTGTTAGGAGACTTCACAATTGTTAACAAAAAATACACATTATCTACATGATTGAGGAACTCCAAAATTATGTAAAATTAGACAACCCTAAGGGAACTCCAATTTTTTCAATTAGTTTTGAAAGCATGTGATTGTATTGTTTTAGGTTGTGATTTTTTTTTAAAAAAAAAAAAAAAAAAAACTTCGTGAATGTGAGTTGGGAAAAATATCTTCAATTGTTTATTGTGCAATTGGGTTCTTTAATGGGTTGAACACTAAATTTTTTTTTTAAAAAAAATTTGTTAATCTGAAACAATTGGTGTTCTGTTACGAAAATTAGGATCCTTAATGAAGTTGTGATTGTATATAAAAAAAATTTAATTTCCTGAATCTAAAATTAGTGAACCCTTAAGGGAACTCCAGGTTCTTGAGGGGTCTTACACAATGGTGTTTTGAGGTTTGTTATGTATTTTTGGTAGATTATATTTGTTTCTTGGTATTTCTTTCTCATTAGTGTTTTTTTTTTTTTTTTTCTGCAATTTGGCTTACAATTTGAGCTAAAAATTAATTTGGTTGATCATATTCTGTGCTGAGGTCTTTGGGATTCTGTGCTTAATATTAGGAGATTTTTTTGTCCTGTTTATTTTGAGGTAGTGCACTATTTTCTTGTATTGTTATTTTGTTACTGTTTGTTTAGGGGGAAATAGTATTAAATTGTTTCACTATGTTTGTTGGTCATTTTTAATTGTTCTATGTTTTTTTTTTTGCCTTTTTTTTTTTGTGACAACCCTCACCTCTGATTAGTGCTAATCTATGATTAAGCATGTTAACTGACTGATTGACTGAAATCCTGAACTGATTGATTGAGTATATAGCTTAAGTGCATTTCTATCTGTTGATAGTTGAATGATCTGTTCATGTTTTATGTTTTAAACTGCAAATTGAAGGCCTTATCGGCGGCCGAACCAGAAATTGATTAGTGTTTTATGCTAATTAGAATTTATGTAATTTTATGGTATATTTAACTGAAATGTGATTTGGTATGATTAAATTAGATTAATTATTGATAAATTACATAAGTTGGACTTATCTACAAATTTGCCACCTAGTGGATTGATCTAGGCCAACCCCTCTCCCCTTCATACACTTTTGATACAACATTTCATCAGCCCATTTCTTGAGCAAAACCGACTTAGAGAGAGAGAGGATAGGGAGATAGAGTGATTTCATCTTGTTTTGGCTTGGAGATCAAGAGATTTGAAGGCTAATTGCATAGTTGAGCTTCTACACTTGAAATATAAGGTTTAAGGTAGAGAATTCAACCTCGCATTGATGTATTTATGTATTGTCTTGCATGGTTCATGGGAGTTTAGTGATCTAAGTCAAGAATTGGTCTACAATGTTGAATTGAGAGCTAGATCATGCATGTATGCTCTTATATTGAGGTTTTGGAGTTGTTTCATGAGAATTTCCACTTGCATGTTCACAATTTGGGTCTTGATCCATGAACTCACCATGTTTTGAAGTTAAACATTGCATTTGATCTTGTTTTGTAGCATTGGAGTTCCTAGGAACCCATGCATGTGTTGAATTTGCATTGTTCTTCATGTTCATGAAAACTTCTTTGAAATTGTATTTAATTAAACTACCTTTGGGCTTTGATTTCTCAAATTGATCATTGAAACATGTCATATTATGAGTTTTAAAGTGTTTTTCAGAAAATTAGCCCAAAAGGATCGGATTTGATGCTTTAAAAGTTGATTTTGAGCTTAAGGTTTAAATTGGAATTTCCAGAATTTGGACTCACGCTCGAGCGAGGAACTCCACGCTCGAGCGTACACTCTGAGATCATCTAGTTCGCTCGAGCGAGAAAAGGGACACTCGAGCGTGAAATGCGTGTATCCAGTACTTTGCATGTGTTTACAGTCCGCTCGAGCGGGGGAATGCACGCTCGCGCGAGGTCTTGTGTCTCACGCTCGAGCGGAGGTCGAGCGCTCGTCGAGCGTGAATTTCATGCATCCAGTACTTTTGCCATGTTTTGCAGTCCGCTCGAGCGAAGAAAGTGACGCTCGAGCGGAGATCATTTGTCTGCATGTCCACTCGAGCGTAGAAAGCCACGCTCGAGAGTGACCCCTGTTTTCTGAAAATTCTGTAAAGTGTTTAAAAGTGCATCCTCTTTCTATCCTAGGCATTCCTAGGGCATGTTTAAAGCATCTTAAGAAGGATATTGATGTAGAACCACACCGAGGCAGATTAGGGATTAAGTTATTATTTCCTAATTGTGTAGCTTAGTGTGTGTTCGTTCTGTAACTGTGTAGGGTTGGCGTCCGAGGACGTTCTAGCTGCTTCTAGCCCAGTGCTCTGTGAGTAACAATGTTGTAAAGATATGTTCAATCATGAATATTTTTGAATGAACAACTGTACTGCTTTCTGAAATGATATTTCTTACAGAATGAATGTTTGTCCTATTTGTGAACTGTATTCGTGGCATCCATAGCAATTTACTGTTACTGTACTGTACTACTACTGTCACAGAGATCTCTGTCGGTTCCCATGTTTGGAACCACTACTGTTTACTGATATGATGGCCATCAACTGACTGCTCGGTCTGTTAAGACCTACTGTACTGTTTTGCTATTGGATGTACCACATATGACTATTATAGTTTCTGAATGACTGTTATGGCATAATTATGAGCCACAAACTGAATGACTGATATACTGATAAATGACTATTTTCAATACTGAAAGGACATTCATTCTTAACCTCTTTACGCATGTGTTATTCACTGGGCTTTAGCTCACTGTTTATATATATATATGTAGGTGTCCAGGCACCGGACCGTTGCTAGGAGCGTCAGGCTAAGCTCCCGTTTTGTCAAGCCAACCACCGTGCCTCACTGTGAGGTTCCAAGTCCTTCAAGCTAGGGCTTTTTGGGGTGTTTTAGATTTCCCCCTTTTTGTATCTATTTTTGTAATACTGTATAGACTGTACCTATACTGTACTGTTATGGTAGGGATTCGGTCCCTAACCGAATATCTGTATATGATGTATGTACATACTGTTTTGTTTCGAATGTGAATATGTTATAAAAAGTCTTTTGCATATAGACTCTCACAGCTCATTGAACATCTTTTAATTACTGTTTTGGCTTCCGCCAGCCCTTGTACTCTGTATTACTGTCTTATTGTTAAGCAGGCCTTCGGTAATCTTGGATTACTGGCCGGTTACGGTGCTAAACCCATAGGGGCGGGTTTGGGTCGTGACATTTTT
>JAPPVO010000003.1:134815973-134820973 GCA_030407325.1 Camellia japonica
CCTTGGCCGGCATGCCATGCCACGGCGATGCCCAGCATGCCAAGGCCAGCACGCCACGGCACGGCCCTGGCCCGGCCTTGGCCAGCATGCCACGGCACGGCCTTGGCCAGCATGCCATGGCACGGCCTTGGCCGGCATGCCATGCCACGGCACGGCCTTGGCCAGTATGCCATGCCACAGCATTGCCCAGCATGCCGAGGCCTCGGCCGGCATGCCATGCCACACGACCTTGAAAGGCAAGCCATGCCACGGCCTCGGCCGGTATGCCATGCCACTGCCTTGCCATCGCCTTGGCCAGCATGCCTTGCCTCAGCGTTGCCCAGCATGCCTTGCCACAGCGTTGCCCAGCATGCCACGCCTTAGCCTTGGCCAGCAGGCCATGCCACGGCCTGGGCCCGCATGACATGGCACGGCCCTAGCCAGCATGCCATGCCATAGCACCGCCTTGGCAGGCATGCCATGGCACCGCCTTAGCCGACATGCCATGCCACGGCATTGCCCAGCATGCCAAGGCCGGCATGCCATGGCACGGCCCTGGCCGGCATGCAGTGCCACGGCCTTGGCCGGCATGCCGTGCCACCGCCGTGCCATGCAAGCCTTGCCATCGCCTTGGCCAGCATGCCTTGCCACAGCATTGCCCAGCATTCCAAGTACCATGCCACTGTCTTGGCCAACATCCCATGCCAGTATACCATGCCACTGTCTTGGCCAGCATGCCATGCCACAGCGTTGCCCAGTATGCCAAGGGCGATAAAGCCATGGCACAGCCTTGGCCGGCATGCCATACCACGGCCATGGCCAGCATGCCATGGCACCGCTTTGGCCAGCATGCCATGCCACCGCGTTGCCTAACATGCCACGCCACGGCCTTGCCTAGCATGGTATGCCACGGCCTTTGTCCAGCATGCCAAGGCCGGCATGCCATGGCACGACCTTGGCCAGCATGCAATGGCACGGCCTTAGCCAGCATGCCATGCCACCGCCTTGGGCAGCATGCCATGCCACAACGTTGCTCAGCATGCCGAGGCTGGCATGCCATGCCACCACCTTGCCATTGCCTTAGCCAGCATGCCTTGCCTCAGCGTTGCCCAGCGTGCCTTGCCACAGCAATACCCAGCATGCCATGCCACTACGTTGCCCAGCATTCCAAGGCCAGCGTGCAATGCCACAGCGTTGCCCAGCATGACACGCCATGGTGATGCCCGGCATGCCCTGGCCAGCATGCCATGGCACCACCTTGGCCAACACGCCATGCCACAGCGTTGCCCTGCATGCCATGGCCGGCATGCCGTGCCATGGTGTTACCCAGCATGCGAAGGCCGGCCTGCCATGGCACGGCCTTGGCCAGCACACTGTGGCACTGCCTTGGCCGGCATGCCATGCCATAGCGTTGCCCAGCAAGCTGAGGCTGGCATGCCCTGCCACAGCGTTGCCCAGCATGCCAAGGCTGGCATGCCATGCCACGGCCTTGCCACGCAAGCCTTGCCATCGCCTTGGCCGGCATGCCTTGCCACAACGTTGCCCCGCATGCCATGCCACTACGTTGCCCAGCATTCCAAGGCCAGCAAGCCATGCCACAGCGTTGCTCAGCATGCCAAACCATGACCTTGGCCGGCATGCCATGCCCCAGCGTTGCCCGGCAGCATGCCATGTCGTGGCCTTGGCAAGCATGCCATGCCATGCCGTGGCCTTCGCAAGCATGCCATGCCAATGCCTTGGCTAGCATGCCATGTCCCGGCCTTGGCCAGCATGCCATTCCACCGACTTGCCCAGCATGCCATGCTACGGCCTCAGCTGGCTTGCCATGCCACGGCCTCGGCCAGTAGCATGCCATGCCATGGCCTTGGCCCGGCATGCCATGCCAAGGCCTTGGCCACCAGCACGCCTTGCCACGGCCTTGGCCAACAGCATGCCATGCCATGGCCTTGGCCAGCATGCCTTGCTACGGCCTTGGCCAGTAGCACGCCGTGCCACAGGCTTGGCCAGCAGCATGCCCTGTTGTGGCCTTTGCAAGCGTGCCATGCCATGCCGTGGCCTTCGCAAGCGTGCCATGCAAATGCCCTGGCCGGCATTCCATGCCATGCCACGGCCTTGGCCGGCATGCCATTCCACGAACATGCCCAGCATGCCATGCCACGGCCTTGGCCAGCATGCCTTGCCGCGGCCTTGGCCAGTAGCATGCCTTGCCAAAGCCTTGGCCAGCATGCCATGCCCCGGCCTTGTCCAGCAGCATAGCATGCCAATGCCTCAGCCAGCATGCCATGCCAATGCCTTGGCCGGCACGCCATGCCACCTCCTTGTCCATCTTGCCATGCCATGGCCTTGGGCCAGCATGCCATGCCAAGGCCTTGGCCAACAGCATGGCATGCCACGGCCTGGGCGAGCATGCCATGCCACGACCTCGGCTAGCATGCCATGCCAAGGCCGCGGGCAAGGGCAAGGGCAAGGGCAAGGCAGGGTGCAAGGCCGCGGGCAAGGCCAAGGCCAAGGCCGCGGGCGAGGCGGCGGGCAATGCCAAGGCCAAGCCTAGGGACAAGGCCAAGTCCACGGGTAAGGCCAAGGCCAAGACCATGGCCGCGGCCTTGGCTAGCTGCATGACATGCCACGGCCTCGGCGAGCATGCCATGCCACGACCTCGGCTAACATGCCATGCTAAGGCCGCGGGCAAGGTCAAGGGCAAGGGCAAGGGCAAGGCAGCATGCAAGGCCACGGGCAAGGCCAAGGCCAAGGCTGCGGGTGAGGTCACGGGCAATGCCAAGGCCAAGCCCAGGGACAAGGCCAAGTCCACGGGCAAGGCCAAGGCCGTGGGCCAAGGCCATGGCCATGGGCAAGGCCAAGGCCATGGCTGCGGGCAAGGCAAAGGTCGAGGCCGCAAGCAAGGCTAAGGCCAAGGCCGTGGCATGGCATGCTTGCCAAGGACAAGGCCAAGGCCAAGGCCAACAAGGCTAAGTCCGTGGGCAAGGCTAAGGCCAAGGCCCTGTGCAAGGCCAAGGCCGCGGTGCAAGGTTATGGCCAAGGGCAAGGGCAAGGCCAAGGCGAAGGTCAAGGCCAAGGCTGCGTGCAATGCCAAGGCCAATGCCAAGGCCCTGGGCAAAGGCCAAGGCCGTGACATGGTATGCTGGCCAGCCAAGGCCAAGGCCAAGGCCTCGACCGCAGCTCAGGGGCGGCCTGGGTCGGGCCAGGCGCAAGATCTTTTGACCGCAATTACTTTTGGTGGCATCATCATCTTATCCAAATGGGAATTGTTGCATGTCGCGTTGCATCGGTTGTTTTCCGTACCTTATTGTGTATTTTATTGCCTTGCTGCCTTGGCCGGCATGCCATGCCACCGCCTTGATCGCTTTTTTTGAACATGATACTTTTATATGCTTACCCAAACCATGCCACACAATTAAAAATGCACTACTATTAATTTTAAATGTCATTCCCTATTTTTTTGCAATTTTTCTTGAGTTTTTCGAATTTTATAAGCCTTTATTTGGTCACAAAAATTAAAATAAAATAAATAAAAATTAAAAAATAATTTAAAAATTTCAATAATTACAAGTTCCTCATCCTCTAATTATTGGAATTTTTCTAGAATTTTTTGACTATTTTTAGTAATTTTTATTATTTTTTAAGTATTAAAATAGAAATAAATTAAAATAAAATATTCTGGTGGCCAAATATTTTTTTTTCAATTTTTTCATGGTGTTTTTAATTATTTCCTTCAACTTTTATGTTGAAAATTTTTGCAAAAAACCGTTACTTTTAAAAAAAACCCCATTATGACTCATCGAGCATAGGTGATGTTTCCTCCTGCCAGATTGAAAAGGGCTTAACAAGCTACAATAAGGGGGGGGGGGGCACCTCCCTTGCAAGGCAAGGCCATGCCACGTATGCCCCAAGGCCGCGGCTCGAGCCGCTGCTCGGCTGTGGCCTTGGGCGGCCTGAGCCGCGACTCGGCTGTGGCCTTGGGCGGCCCGAGCCGCGGCCTGGACCGTGGCTTGAGCCGCGGCCTTAGGTACAGCCTTGGACAGCCTGAATCGCGGCCTTGGGCGTGGCCTGGGCAGCATGGCAGCACGGCGTGGGTAGCATGGCCTGGCATGCGCGCGGCGTGGACAGCCTGGCTTGGCATGCGTGTTGCCTAGGCGGCTTGGCATGTGTGTTGCCTAGGCGGCCTGGCATGCGCGCGGCCTGGGCAGCGTGGCCTTTGCGCATACCGCGCGCGCGGTCTTTTGACCGTGGTGCGTGTGTTGCGCGCACGCCTTAGCACGCCTTCATACGTAATGCACTTCTAATGATAAGAATTGCAGCTAAGGCTGTGTGGCCGCGACCAAGGCCAAGGCCGCAGCCAAGGCAGCCCAGTCAAGGCTGCGTGGTAGCAGCCAAGGTAGCCCAGCTAAGGCTGAGGCTAAGGCCAAGGCTAAGGCCAAGGCCACAGCCAAGGCAGCCCAGCCAAGGCCCGCAGCATGCCATGCCACAGCCTTGGCCAGTTGCATGGCATGCCAAGGCCTTGGCCAGCAGCATGCCATGCCATGCCACTGCTCGCAGCTTCCCATGCCAACGCCTTGGCCAGCAGCATACCTTGCCATGGCCTTGTGCAGCAGCATGCCTTGTCGCGGTGTTGTCCAGCAGCATGGCATGCCATGGCCTTGGCCAACTACATGGCATGCCACGGCCTTGGCAAGCAAGAATTGTCCCTCGGGTAATTTCCATCAGGTTTGGCTTTGACTTACGTACAAGTTGCCTTGCGAAATGTGTCCCTCAGGTAATTGCCTGTGCTTTCCAAGTGGAAGCTTGTTGTGAAAAGTATGTCCCTCGGAAGTTTCCTCTTGCGTTTATTCTTTGCTTTTACGCTAACCGGTGCTTGCTCGGCTTCTCTAAATGTTTTCGCACGTTCGTCGGCCTTCTTGGTCCTTCGGGGTGTGATTCGTTTTGGGGGGGCTGGTGCATAGTGTACGTCGTGGCGCATGAGTTGTGTTTGGTTTGTGCGAGCTGGATGGATCCCTGCCTATGCA
>JAPPVO010000003.1:134823473-134825973 GCA_030407325.1 Camellia japonica
ATGCCTTGCCGCGGCCTTGTCCAGCAGCATGGCATGCCAAGGCCTTGGCCAGTAGCATGCCAAGCCAGGGCCTTTGCTAGCAGCATGCCTTGCCACGGCCATGTCTAGGAGCATGGCATGCCACGACCTCGGCTAGCAGCATGGCATCATGCCACAGCCTTGGCAAGCTTGCCAGGCCACGACCTTGGCAAGCATGCCAAGCCACCACCTTGCCAAGCTTGCTATGTCCCTCGGGTAATTGCCATTAGGTTTGGCTTCGACTTACGTACAAGTTGCCTTGCGAAATGCTTGTCCCTCTGATAATTGCCATTTGGTTGGCTTTGACGTGCGAACGAGTTGCCTGTGCTTTCCTAGTGGAAGCTTGTTGCGAAAAGTTTGTCCCTCGGAAGTTCCTTGTTGCATTTGTTATTTGCATTCGCGCTAACTGGAGCTTGCTCAGCTTCTCTAAATGTTTTTGCACGTTCGTCGGGCTTCTTAGTCCTTTGGGGTGTGATTCGTTTGGGGGGGCTGGTGCATAGTGTACGTCGTGGCGCGTGAGTTGTGTTTGGTTTGTGTGAGCTGGATGGATCCCTGCCTGTGCAGCGAACTCCACTGGTGCATTCCTCTATGTCCCTCGGGTAATTGCCTCTACGTTGGCTTTGACTTGCCTACAAGTTGCTTGCGCTTCCCTAGTGGAAGGTGCCTTGTGAAAAGCATGTCCCTCGGGTAATTGCCATTCGGTTGGCTTTGACTTACGAATGAGTTGCCTGTGCTCTCCAAGTGGGAGCTTGTTGCGAAAATTATGTCCCCACGGAAGTTGCCTGTTGCCTTTGTTATTTGCAGTCGCGCTAACCGGTGCTTGCTTGGCTTCTCTAAATGTTTTCGCACGTTCATCGGGCTTCTTAGTCCTTCGGGGTGTGATTCATTTTGGGGGGCTGGTGGATAGTGTACATCGTGCACGTGAGTTGTGGTTGGTTTGTACGAGTTGGATGGATCCCTGCCTATGCAGCGAACTCCACTGGTGCATTCCTCTTCATCATCCGCGGGATTCCTACAAGTTGCCTGCGCTTTCCTAGTGGAAACTCCTTACGAAAACTTATGTCCCTCGGTTAATTGCCATTAGGTTGGCTTTGACTTGCCCACAGGTTGCCTGCGCTTTCCTAGTGGAAGCTCCTTGCAAAAAGTTATGTCCCTCGGTTAATAGCCATTAGGTTGGCTTTGACTTGCCTATGAGTTGCCTGCGCTTCCCCAGCGGAAGCTGCCTTGCAAAAGCTTTTCCCTCGGGTAATTGCCATTCCAGCTTGTGAACGAGTTGCCTATGCCTTCCAAATAAAAGCTTGTTGCGAAAAGTATGTCCCTCGGAAGTTTCCTGTTGCCTTTGTTATTTGCAGTCGCGCTAACCGGTGCTTGCTCGGCTTCTCTGAATGTTTTCACACGTTCGTCTGGCTTCTTAGTCCTTCGGGGTGTGATTCGTTCCAGGCGGTTGCTGCGTAGTGTACGTCGTGGCGCGTGAGTTGTGATTGGTTTGTGCGAGTTGGATGGATCCCTGCCTGTGTAGCGAACTCCACTGGTGCATTCCTCTTCATTTGTGCTTGGAGGCGAAATTTTGCCTTCTGCCTCGCGTGGGTTCCTGTGTTGCCTACCTAACAAAAAGGAATTCGGTCCGAATCATGTGCCTATATTCGTGTCGCCACCTCGTGGCGCTGGGTGAACCCCAAAGTATCTCCCGTGTTCCATGCTGTCCTCACGTTGCCGTGTCGGTGGCATGGCCCGCGGGTAGTTATACTTGTGCTCTCGGATTCAGAGCCTTGTGCGGGTACACGCGGTCTTTCGACCTTCGTTTCCTTGCTAAGCGTTCCTCGCTTGTTGCGGGCTATGGCCGTGCCTGCCTCTGACCGTACCGGCTCTGTCAGTCGGGCTTATACAGTGCTGGTGTCGTAAAAAAGGAATGCTACCTGGTTGATCCTGCCAGTAGTCATATGCTTGTCTCAAAGATTGAGCCATGCATGTGTAAGTATGAACTAATTCAGACTGTGAAACTGCAAATGGCTCATTAAGTCAGTTATAGTTTGTTTGATGGTATTTACTACTCGGATAACCGTAGTAATTCTAGAGCTAATACGTGCAACAAACCTTAACTTCTGGAAGGGATGCATTTATTAGATAAAAGGTCGACGCGGGCTATGCCCGTTGCTCTGATGATTCATGATAACTCGACAAATCGCACGGCCTTTGTGCTGGCGACGCATCATTCAAATTTCTGCTCTATCAACTTTCAATGGTAGGATAGTGGCCTACTATGGTGGTGACGAGTGACGGAGAATTAGGGTTCGATTCCGGAGAGGAAGCTTGAGAAACGGCTACCACATCCAAGGAAGGTAGCAGGCACGCAAATTACCCAATCCTGACACGGGGAGGTAGTGACAATAAATAACAATACCGGGCTCTTTGAGTCTGGTAATTGGAATGAGTACAATCTAAATACCTTAACGAGGATCCATTGGAGGGCAAGTTTGGTGCC
>JAPPVO010000003.1:134833473-134866693 GCA_030407325.1 Camellia japonica
ACAGCGTTGCCCAGCATGCCATGCCACTATGTTGCCCAGCATTCCAAGGCCAGCATGCCATGCCACAGCATTGCCCAGCATGCCAAGGCCGGCTTGCCAAGCCACGGCCCTGGCCGGCATGCCATGGCGCAGCGTTGCCCAGCATTCCATGCCACGGCGTTGGCCAGCGTGGCATGGCATGGTGATGCCCGACATGTCCTGGCCAGCATTCCATGGCACCGTCTTGGTCAGCATGGCATGCCATGGCACCGCCTTGCCCAGCACACCATGCCACAGCATTGCCCCACATGCCTTGCCACGGCGTTGCCAAGAATGCCAAGGCCGGCATGCCATGCCACGGCGTTGCCCTGCATGCCATGGCCGGCATGCCATGACACGGCGTTGCCCAGCATGCCAAGGCCGGCATGCCTTGGCATGGCCTTGGCCAGCATGCCATGGCACCGCCGTGGCCGGCATGCATTGCCACAACGTTGCCCAGCATGCCCTGCCACGACCGAGGCATGCCACGCCACGGCGTTGCCTGGCATGCCATGGCACGACCTTGGCCAATATGCCATGCCACGCATGCCTTGCCACCACGTTGCCCAGCATCAAGGCCGGCATGCCGTGCCACGGTGATGCTCGGCAGGCGATGGCCAGCATGCCATGGCACCGCCTTGTCCAGCATGCCATGCCATAGTGTTGGCCAGCATGTCTTGCCGTGGCGATGCCCAGCATGCCAAGGCCGGCATGCCAAAGCCACGGTGTTGCCCTGCATGCCATGGCCGGCATGCCATGCCATGGCCTTGGCCCTGGCACAGCCTTGGCCAGCATACTGTGGCACCGCCTTGGCCGGCACGCCATGCCACAGCGTTGCCCTGCCACGGCCTCGGTCGGCATGCCGTGCCACGGCGTTGCCCAGCACGCCACGGCCGGCATGCCATGCCACGATCTTGCCAAGCAAGCCTTGCCATCGCCCTGGCCGGCATGCCTTGCCATAGTGTTGCCTGGCATTGCCCGACATGCCATGCCAAGCCACGGCCTTGCCCGGCATGCCATGCCACAGCATTGCCCGGCATGCATGCCATGTCGTGGCCTTGGTTGGCATGCCATGCCACAGCGTTGCTCGGCAGCATGCCATGTAATGGCCTTAGCAAGCATGCCATTCCATGCCGTGGCCTTCGCAAGCATGCTGCGCCATGGCCTTGGCCAGCATGCCATTCCCCCGACTTGCCTAGCATGCCATGCCACGACCTTGGCCAGCATGCCATGCCAATGCCTTGGCCGGCATGCCATGCCAAGGCCTTGGCCAGCAGCACGCCGTGCCACGGCCTTGGCAAGCAGCATGCCCTGTCGTGGCCTTCGCAAGCATGCCATGCCATGTCGTGGCCTTTGCAAGCATGCCATGCAAATGCCTTGGCCGGCATGCCATTCCACGAACTCGCCCAACATGACATGCCACGACCTTGTCCAGCAGCATAGAATGCCAATGCCTCGGCTAGCATGCCATGCCAAGGCCTTGGCCAGCCGCATGGCATGCCACGGGCTGGGCGAGCATGCCGTGCCGCGGCCTTTGGCTAGCTACATGCCATGCCAAGGCCACGGGCAAGGCAGCGGGTAAGGCCGCGGGCAAGGCCAAGGCCCCGTGCAAGGCCATGGCCAAGGTGAAGGCCGAGGACAAAGGCCAAGGCCATGGCATGCCATGCAAATGCCTTGGCCGGCATGCCATGCCAATGCCTTGGGCCAGCATACCATGCCAAGGCCTTGGCCAGCAGCATGGCATGCCACGGGCTGGGCGAGCATGGCATGCCACGGGCTGGGCGTGCATGCCATGCCATGCCACAGCCTTGGCTAGCTGCATGCCATGCCAAGGCCAAGGCCAAGGCCAAGGCAACGTGTAAGGCCGCGAGCAAGGCCAAGGCCTCGTGCAAGGCCATGGCTAAGGCGAAGGCCGCGGGCAAAGGCCAAGGCCGTGGCATGCCACCGCCTTGACTGCTCTTTTTGAACATGATTCTTTTATATTCTTACCCAAACCATGCCACACAATTAAAAATGCACTACAATTAATTTTAAATGTCATTCCCTATTTTTTTGCAATTTTTCTTGAGTTTTTCAAAATTTTTAAGCCTTTATTTGGCCAAAAAAAATCAAAATAAAATAAATAAAAATTAAAAAAATAATTTAATAATTTCTATAATTACAAGTGCGTCATCCTTTAATTATTGGAATTTTTCTAGAATTTTTTGACTATTTTTAGTAATTTTTATTATTTTTTAAGTATTAAAATCAAAATAAATTAAAATAAAATATTCCGATGGTCAAATATTTTTTTTCACTTTTTTTTATTGTGTCTTTAATTATATCCTACAACTTTCATGTTGAAAATGTTTGCAAAAAACCATTACTTTTTAAAAAAAACCCATTATGACTCCTCGAGCATGGGTGATGTTTCCTCCTGCCAGATTGAAAAGGGCTTAACAAGCTACTATAAGGGGGGGCACCTCCCTTGCAAGGCAAGGCCACGCCAGGTATGCCCCAAGGCCCCGTGGCCTGGGCCGCGGCCTTGGGCGGCCTGGACCGCGGCTCGACCACGGCCTGAGCCCCGGCCTTGGGCGGCTTGGACCGCGGCTCGACCACGGCCTGAGCCACGGCCTTGGGTGCGGCCTTGGGCATCCTGGACTGTGGCCTAAGCCGCGGCCTTGGGCATGGCATGGCATGGCATGCACGCGGTGTGGGCGGTCTGGCATGCGCGCGGCTTGGGCAGCCTAGCATGGCATGTGCGCAGCCTAGGCTGCCTGGCATGTGCGCGGCCTCGGCAGCATGGCATGCACGCGGTGTGGGTGGCCTGGCATGTGCTCGGCCTGGGCAGCGTGGCCTGGCATGCACACGGCGTGGGCAGCGTGGCCTGTGCGCATACCGCGTGTGCGGTCTTTTGACCGCGGTGCGCGTGTTGCGCGCACGCCTTAGCACGCCTTCGCACGCAACACACGTCTAATTGTAAGAACCGCATCCAAGGCTGCATGGCCGCGACCAAGGCCAAGTGTCACAGACTGACAAATTTTGAAGCTGTCCCTCACTAAGAAAGACCTGGGAGGTTTTAGAGATGGCTGGAAGATTCTAGAAGTTCCTAGATCCTTGTAGAAAATTGTACATAACTCTAGAAGCTTGTACATAATACTTGTATTCTCTAGAATAGTCTACTAAGATGTAGTAGGAGGAAGTGTCTAGAACACTCTCCATACTTGTAGTTCTAGAATGATCCTTGTAGCCTATAAAAGGGGGAGGGCCTCATTTGCCCAAACCACCAAGTGTAATCACAAGCATTCAAGCAATACAAAGCTAGCATTCTCCAAGAGTTCTCTCTAAGTTCTCTGTGGGAGCCGAATTTCATTAGATCCATAGGGACGAATGAGCGTGTCCAGTCCGGAACGTAACCTCTATTTGGCACGTACCCTAGTCAATCAAAGAGCCGAATAATATAACCAGTACCCCAGCCGGTAGAGCAGAGGCCGAGTAGAGGTACATGTAACGGAACAAGGATGGGCCCAGCCCAAAGGCCCAAAGAGAATACTATAAATACGGGATCACCCCTCAGAGAAAGGTATGTGAGAACCATTATATTTAACTTAGAATACAAGTAATCTTGAGTGTTGAGACTGACTTGCCCGTCGAAGTGCTAATTTTGACACCCCGACCGGAGTGTTTATTCCTTTTCAGGTGATTAGCAGAGGATCACGAGCGTCCCCTAGGATCAGAAGAGTATTTCCAAACCACTTCTCCACAATTGGCGCCGTCTGTGGGAATACTCAAACACATCCATGGTAGGTGTAATGGAAGACCCTCCGATAGTCACTGATGAAACCACTCAGAGAGACGACCTCACTCCAACAAACATGCTTGGACCAGAGACTATCCCCGCAAGACGCTCTTTGAACTTCGCCTCACCTTCGACTGCAGAGCATGAAGCAATGCAAGCGATCATGGAACAAGCAAAGCAAAACGAACAAAGGTTGGAGAACATGATCGTAGAGAATGAACGTCTCCGTCAGGATTTTGGCCTTAGAGGTGGCGAAGTCCAAACAAGCTATACACCAAGGCCCGGAACGACCTGTGAGGGTAGGTGGTCGACGATCTCGAGCCCGACAACAAGACACTGATAGCAACTCCGACTCATTATCCCCGGAGCCCAGGAAGAAGGGACGACCTGAAACTTCCAGTTCTTCTGAAGAGAGTCCCCGTATAAGGCATAAGCGAAGAAAAAATAGTTCGGATGAAGATCAACATGATCCTTTTGTATGACGGATTGCAAAGGCAGTGCTACCCAAGAAATTCAAAGCACCGTCATTCACCTTGTACGACAGTAAATCAGACCCCACCGATCACATCCACCATTACAAGCAAGCCATGACACTACATGCAGATGACGAGGCTTTGATGTGCATAATATTTCCGAGCAGTTTGGGACCACTAGCTGTCAGGTGGTATTACAAACTGGAGCCGGGTTCGATTAAAAGCTTCCACCAACTCCAAAAATCCTTCAGGGCAAGGTTTATCACTAATGAGGTCAGCCAAAGCAAGCCGATTCCCTCTGGGCAATGCAGATTCAACCGGGGAAAACCCTTCGTGCCTACTCGGCGCGGTATTGGAAATGTTTCAATCTGGTAGACGATGCTTGCAATGACTCCATGGCCATCACCGCCTTCAAGATGGGGCTGCATCCCGACAGTGCCCTCCGCAGCTCTTTGACTAGACGGCCCCCCAAAACAGTTTGGTCATTGATGAAGAAAGTTGAAGAATACTGTAAAGTGGAAGATGATGCCTTGAGGGTTAAAGCCGGCAATGTCACCAACAAGACGGCTCTTGCTGAAATTGCTCAGCCGATAAATTTTGTAGCACCTCAGAGCCCTGAACCTCGCCATCGGGCAAAATGAGATAAGAGACAGGATTCTCGCCGATCAAGTGACCAATGCTCTCACCGAACGAATGAATAGCTGCAAGTTGACAGCAGGCGCACAAGGCGCGCTGACAAGAAATATACTGAGTTGTCAGAGCCGATCAGCACGGTCATGTCCAAAATCCAACATCTTCTGTTCTTCAAGTGGCCGTAAAAAATGGTGGGACCTCCCGATACTCGAAGACGGGATTGGCGGTGCGAGTATCATAAGGATCATGGCCATGAAACTGAGAGTTGTTATGCATTGAAAGATCACCTGGAGGAATTGGTGAAGGATGGTCGGCTACAACAATACGTCCGAAAAGGCAACCCGACCAAAGTAATAGCCTTAAGATAGGATTCACCTCCGCTCGGCGTAATCCACATGATATACAGCTTGCCAATGTCATCGGCGGTGCATACGATTCAATCAAACTCCGGCCCTCAAAACCAACTCACTCCGGCTAAACGGCCCCATGAAGCCGCGGGCATTACTTTTGATGATTCAGATTTGGCCGGAGTAACAGTGCCCCACATTGATCCCTTGGTAGTTGAGTTACGCGTAAACCGGTTCAAAGTTGAGCGCGTACTCATCGATCCGAGGAGCACATCAGAGGTTATGTACTATAAGACATTTACCAAACTCGGCTTCTCCGAATCGGATCTCTCTCCGACCCCCATATCCACTATTCGGCTTCAACTCCAATCCAGAGTACCCGTTGGGGAAAATCACACTACCTATTCAGCGGGCTCCCGAATAGTAGATGTAGAATTCTTGGTCGTCAAGCTGCCATCGCCGTACAATCTCATTATGGGGTGAACTTGGTTGCATACCATGCAGGCCGTGTCGAGTACATATCATTAACTACTACACTTCCTGACGGAACGCGGCATTGAGCAAATCCGCGGCTCCCAGAAATTGGCACAAGCATGTTATCTCCTCGCTGGAAAGACGGCAAAGGAGTTGCAAGTAAATTCCATTGAGGTGCCGGATCGGGAGAGCCTCGACGATGTTGGGCGGCTTTCAAGTGAAAAGGCCACGGAAGGCCTAGACCGAGTTGAAATTGACGGAAGCCCAGAGAAGTTCTTCATGGTCGGCGCCTCCCTAAGCCAAGCCGACAGATAGCAGCTAATCTCTTTCCTGCTCAGCAACCTTGACGTCTTTGCGTGGACTCCATACGAGATGCCGGGTATAGATCCGTCCGTTTCACAGCACCGTTTGAATGTTGACATTAAGTGCAAGCTGATTATTCAGAAAAGCCGACGGTCAGCCGCAGAGCACACTGCCGCCGTTGTTGAAGAGGTTGACAGGCTGCTTGACACCGGGGCAATCAGGGAAGTGACCTACCCTACATGGCTCTCTAATACAGTGGTCGTGAAGAAGAAAAATGGGACTTGGCGAGTGTGCGTCGACTTCATGGACCTAAACAAAGCCTGCCCCAAGGATTGTTTTCCCCTACCCAGAATTGACCAACTTGTAGATGCGACGACACGCCATCAGCGCATGAGCTTCCTCGATGCTTACAAAGGCTACCATCAGATCGCCATGCATCCTGAGGACCAAGAAAAAACTGCATTCCTCACCCTAAGAGGAACCTACTGCTATAAGGTTATGCCTTTTGGGCTGAAGAATGCAGGGGCAACTTACCAAAGACTGGTCACGGCTATGTTCAAGGAGCAACTCGGCTGCACTATGGAAGTGTACATTGATGACATGGTAGTCAAGTCCAGAGAAGAGCAAACCCATCTAGCCGATCTAGAAGAGATGTTCGGCATCTTACGCAAATACAAAATGAAGCTGAATGCTTCCAAATGTGCGTTTGGGATTGGCTCCGGCAAGTTCTTGGGTTACATTGTCTACCACCGGGGAATCGAGGCCAACCCGAGGTAGATCACAACAATCTTGGAACTCAGCTCTCCTCGTTCAGTAAAAGAGGTTCAAAAGTTGATGGGGATGGCAGCCGCACTCAATAGGTTCATCAGTCGATCTACAGATCGCTGCCGACAATTCTTCCATACACTACGGTAGGGCAAGGCTTTTGAATGGTCCACCGAATCTGAAGTCGCTTTCAACGGCCTCAAGACTTACCTCCGCTCAGTAGCACTTTTGACAACACCTACAGCTGGTGACCCGCTCATTTTGTATCTGGCAGTTTTCGACAGGGCCGTCAGCGCTGTACTGATAAAGGAAGAGCTGGGGGAGCAGCGGCCAGTGTATTATGTGAGCAAGGCAATGGTGGATGCCGAAACACGCTACCTTCCGCTGGAAAAACTCATCCTAGCCGTAGTCATGGCGGCAAGAAAACTGATGCATTACTTCCAAGGACATATCATTGGGGTGCTAACAGATTATTCCCTTCGATCAGTACTACGAAGTGCAGAAGCATCAGGATGTGTTTCAAAGTGGGCTCTTGAACTCGACCAGTACGACATTCAGTTTCTACCCAGAACTTCAATCAAGGGACAGGTGCTAGCCGACTTTGTTGTCGAATTCATTGGGGGTCTTGCTGATTTCAAGTCCGATGAAATTCGACCGGAGCCTAACTTGAGAATTTATGTTGGGGACATCTGGCAGTTGTACTGTGATAGATTATCCAATCAGCGGGGTAGCGAAGCCGGAGTTGTGATCATGGCTCCCGATGGCGCAATAATTGAACAGGTCGTCAAGCTCGGCTTCGAAGCATCAAATAACGAAGCCAAATACGAAGCCCTTCTAGCCAGTTTGCGGAATGCACATCTTCTGGGTGCTCGACGCTTGCTTGTATTTTGTGATTCAAAACTGGTGATCAATTAGCTAAAGGGGGAGTACGCAGCAAGAAACGACCGTATAACGGCTTACATGAAAACGGCCAACTCCTTACTGGAAAAATTTGACCATCATGAATTGAACCAAATAACACGTGATCAGAACACACATGCAGATGCCCTTGCCTGCCTAGCCTCCGCCATTAACTCAGAGATTAAACGGACCATCGAAGTAGGTTTCATCCCAGAGCCGAGCATCAGCCCTTCGGACGAAGTTCAGGTCAATGTTATAGAATCTGGACCGAGTTGGATGGATCCCATTGCTGCATTCCTATCTTCCGAACAGCTCCTAGAGGACAAGAAAGAAGCGCACAAGCTGCGAAACAAAGCCTTGCGATACTACTTGGATCTGCAAGGAAGGCTTTATAAAAAATCCCTCTCTGGTCCATATTTGGAATGTGTGCACCCTGACAAAGTCGAAGAGCTTCTTGCTGAAATACATGAAGGCAGTTGTGGTGCCCATTCTGGCGGGTGCTCTTTGGCCCATAGAGCTATAACACAGGGGTATTATTGGCCGACAATGAGATCTGATGCGGAATGCTATGTGAAAAAATGTGAACAGTGCCAGAAGTTCTCCCTGTTAACCCATCTGCTTGCTGAAGAGTTGAGCTCTATCACCAGTCCCTGGCCATTTGCCCAGTGGGGGCTTGATATCGTAGGACCGTTGCCGAGGGCCCCAGGGAACAAGCGATACTTGATCGTCGCCACAGACTACTTCACAAAGTGGGTCGAAGCGGAGGCATTAACGCACATTCGAGATTCTGATGTCAAGCGCTTTGTGTGGAGAAATATCATAACTCGATTCGGCATTCCAAGAGCTCTTATCTTAGACAACGGCACCCAGTTTGATTGTGGCGTCTACCGGGAGCTGTGCAGCAAGTATGGTATCCGGCCCTACTTTTCTACGCCGGTTTACCCACAAAGCAATGGTCAAGCCGAAGCCTCTAACAAATCCATCTTGGACGGCATCAAGAAGAGGCTGGAGAGAGCTAAAGGCAAATGGGTCGAAGAATTTCTGAGTGTATTATGGGCTCATCGAACTACGCCAAGGAGATCTACTGGAGAGATGCCGTTTGCTCTATGCTTTGGAACCCAAGCGATCATACCCCTGGAGATCGGCCACCCAACCCTGAAAACTTAAGTTTTTGACATGGGCTGAAATGAAATGATGCTGGCTTTGGATTTGATTCTGATTGAAGAACGAAGAGACCGTGCCCTTGCATCCATGGCGCGGTACCAGCAGCAACTTGCCAAGTCATATAATCAACGTGTTCAGTTGCGCCGCTACATACTAGGGGAGTTGGTCCTGAAAAGGTACTTCCAGCTGCCAAGAAACCGGCTGATGGAAAATTGGGTCCTAATTGGGATGGCCCCTATTAGATTGATTCCATCGCAGGAGTAGGGGCATATCGGCTCAAAGACATGTCAGGAAGGAGTCTGCCTCGGCCTTGGAATTCCACGCATTTACGCAAATTTTATCATTGACCCGACTTGTGGGGCATGATACTTGTTCTGAACGGTTCGCCATGTACATCTCATTTTCTGTAATGCAAAGATCGCTATTCACTCAATTCAAAATTCAGTTCAAAGGAGTTCCGAAAAAGCCTCCGGATTCGGAGCGCCCTTCGTGGATATCACGATTGGCCAAATAAAGTCTCCGGATTCGGAGCCCCATCGGCGCATGACGTCTTTGGGCCAAAAAAGCCTCCAGATTCGGAGCGCCCTTCGTGGATATCACGATTGGCCAAATAAAGTCTCTGGATTCGGAGCCCCATCAGCGCATGACGTCTTTGGGCCGACTAAACCTCCGGATTCGTAGCGCCCTTCGTGGATATCACGATTGGCCAAATAAAGTCTCCGGATTCAGAGCCCCATCGGCGCATGACATCTTTGCGCCGAAAAATCCTCCGGATTCGGAGTGCCCTTTGTGGATGTCATGATTGGCCAATAAAGTCTTCGGATTCGGAGCCCCGTCGGCATGACGCCTTTGGGCGGAAAAAGCCTCCAGATTCGGAGCGCCCTTCGTGGATATCACGATTGGCCAAATAGAGTCTCCGGATTCAGAGCCCCATCAGCACATGACGCCTTTGGGCCGACTAAGCCTCCGGATTCGGAGCGCCCTTCGTGGATATCACGATTGTTCAAATAGTCTCCGGATTCGGAGCCCCATCGGCGCATGACGTGCGCAACATAATTGGCCAAATATCGAGCCGGCAAAACCTGTTTATACATCGAAGCATATAAACATTCGGAATGTAATGCCTGGTCATCGCAGGCCGATCAATGTTTATACAATGAAACACAAAACATGCAAACATGTGTGTGCTGAATGAAAATTACAACGAAACACATTTAAAATAGAACGTTTTATTCAATCAGGCGATGATTACATAGTTTTGAACGCGATCTGTGTTTAAACATCACAATGAGTATTTTTATACAGCGTCGCCCTCATCCTCACTCTCCTCGACTTCGAAGACGGAAAAAGGAAAGTGATTACGTTGGTAGAGCGGCGATGCCGAATCAGTGCCCGATGCTCGGAGAGCTTCCGCGTCCTTGGGCCGATATAGACTTCGGATTCGGAGTCCCATTGGCGAATGACGTCTTTGGGCCGATTAAGCCTCCGGATTCGGAGCCCTATCAGCGCATAATGCCCTTGAGCCGATTAAAGTGTGGCATTTGTACAGGCCGTATAAACAAAATCCGAAAAATGCAAATATTCAAAATGAGATTATTCAAGCTGCTTAAACATAATCTGAAATGAGCGAACATTCAGAAGAAAATGTGTACCAATATAATATGCTACAAATTGAAAACTAAGCGTTTTTATTAAAAATCAGAAAAATAAATACATGATTTCACTTTCAATCTAAGTGAGCATTACGAGGTTTTCTTCTGTTCGGCGGCTCCTTCATCATCACTCTTCTCAATTTTGAAAGCGCAGAAGGGGAAATCATTCTATTGGTACAACGACAACGCCGAATCCAACCCTATTGCCTGGAGAGCCTTAGCTTGCTGAAGTGCCTTGATCCAGCCATGCTTAAATCCACGGTTTTCACATTGGCAAACTTCTTCGGCGAGTTTCTCCATGGTCTTCTGAATTCTGACCTTTCAGCCGTCGTGGAAGCCTTTTTCATAGGCTACGGCCCTCGTAGTCTCAATCGTGAACATGCTAGTCGTGTTCCGATCGGCGATTGCATCACTAATCAGCCTTTGAGTAACCCTCTCTTCAACAACTGGGTTGGGGTGGCTGGCTGATTGAGGCTCGGTAGACTTGATTTTCCTTAGCTCAAGCTCGGCCTTCTCGGCCCGAGCTTCTAACTTCCGAATGCATTCGTCTCTCTGTTCTATATCGCGATGAGCAGTGCAGAGACGCATGCCGATCTCATACGCAGTGTACAGTCCTTTTACTGCCCCGTGAACGCCTTCACGAAACACTTCAAAGTCCTACCGACCTACCATCGATTACTGAACTTCAGGTGGAAAAATCTATCGAGCGAACTCGACTGCCACATTTGGATCTCGAACAATCGAATCCGCCTCTGTCATTGGTCTATTACCCATGAAGACCACAAAACTCAATGGGCGAGGAGTCGTGTTAGATTCTCTTCCAGGGTGAGGTTGAGGAGACTTCGCTGTGGCTGCTTGTCCCTCCTGGGCAACCTACTTCGATGACGAGGAGATTGATGTCTCTCCTGATCCCTCGAAGTCCTACTGATCGTGCGTGAAGGGTCACCACTTCGACTCATGTCTCGTCCTAGCTCAGCTAGCATCTTCGCTTGCCCTCTGTTGTTGAAGAAAAGTCTATTTGACATTCGCACTTGTTTAATTTTCCACTAAGAACTGGACTGAGTTGCTGTCAGAGCATATAAATAGGACCTTCGTTCACGAAATACACGCCCATTTACTCCCTACGAATGCAGCACCTCCGAGGCAATCTCATTAATATCGAAACCTCAACAGCCCGGCGCCGATCGAGTCACATGCCCTAATTGCCCCCTCCTTTGTTCGGCGTTGTACGTTCATGAACCAGCTGGGGCAGGGGCAGATTCATCAATCTAGTCGGCTCTAGTGCCCCAGCCGTTCCATGAATCGATTCATCAAACAATATCCATAAGTTCGTGTTGTTCGGCATTCTACGTTCATGAACCAGCTGGGGCAAGGACAGATTCATCAATCTAGTCGGCTCGAGTGCCCCAGCCGTTCCACGAGTTGATTCATCAGAACAATATCCATAAGTTCGTGTTGTTCAGCATTCTACGTTCATGAACCAGCTGGGGCAAGGGCAGATTCATCAATCTAGTCGGCTCGAGTGCCCCGGCCGTTCCACGAATCGGTTCATCAGAACAATATCCATAAGTTTGTGTTATTCAGCGTTCTACATTCATGAACCAGCTGGGACAAGGGTAGATTCATCAATCTAGTCGGCTCGAGTGCCCCAACCGTTCCACGAATCAATTCATCAGAACAATATCCATAAGTTCGTGTTGTTCGGCGTTCTGCGTTCATGAACCAGCTGTAGCAAGGGCAAAGGCTGACCTATCGGCACCTCATGAATTCATTTATTTATGATTAAATCAAATTCATTTATCTAATCGGCTATTAAGTCTGCCGTCTCACGTAGTCGTCACATTTTGTTCTAAATGTTGATTGCTTTAATTATGTACTCATATAACAAACAATATAAGCAATAACTTGAGAACAGTTTTCATTCATAAATTGAGTACAGCATAGTCATCATTTTATACATGAAAATTATCCCAAGCAAATAGTTATCTACTAAGAAAACAAAACATGA
This sequence comes from Camellia japonica, assembly GCA_030407325.1. Lineage (NCBI taxonomy): Eukaryota > Viridiplantae > Streptophyta > Magnoliopsida > Ericales > Theaceae > Camellia > Camellia japonica. The sequence goes on from JAPPVO010000003.1 coordinate 134,845,989, forward strand.
TTGCAAAAAGATACATTGAAAATAGCTAAAGTGATCCCCAAATCAATCCTCGGCATCAGACTCAAGCGGCTTAACATCCACTTGCTCGTACGGAATAGACATGTCCAATGTCACTCCAGCGGCAGCAAGGGCTTTGAGCCAGCCATGTTTGAATCCCCGATTTTTGAATTTGGGGACCTCTTCTACATAATTTTCAAGAGCGGCGCTCTTCCCAGCCTTAAACGCTTCGGAGGCCTCGGAGTCGGCTTTCTCTTCGCCGCCTTCAACTCTCCAAACTCGGCCTCCAACTTGGTAAGCACCTCCTTGGCCAACTTGAGCTATTCCTCGTTCGCGTTGGCCCTCTCCTCGGCTTCCGCCCTCAGTTGGTCGGTAGTCCACGCCCTTTCCTTCTCTGCTTTGGCTCGCGCACTTCCCATCGTCGCTCCATCGCCTCAAAGTCAGCCCTACTCCGCTGACCCTTCACTTCCGACTAAACGGCTAATCCTTTCGACGGCATCGTGCTGGCGGCAGCCCAATTCGGCGATCCTTCCCACCGTCTGCAAAACAAGTTGGGATCGTCACATACCAAGAAATACCGCTTGTAAACAAAATCAAAACAAGGAAATGGAATGAAGTTACATACCGGGAGGGCCGATTGGGCAGCTAATGCTATCGCTACCAAATCTGGCTCCTCCCAAAAGGCTGCCTTGTCAGCCAGCAACGAGACCGAGGCAGCCAAGCTCAAAGCAATAGCGGGATCCTTCACGGCCGACGCTTCAGAGGAGATCAACGTGTTTTTTATCTTAGGTTGAACAACGAAAGGAACCACACCCGATTTCTCTAAGCGCAGCCGTTTATGAACAGGGTTCTCCTTCTCAGAGCTGGCTTCGCCCTTGGCGGCACATTTCTCTCCCGATCTAGAATCGACCATTCTTCTGGATTCGGAAGATCGGAAGCCTTCTCCGCCACGGCTACGTCAATGTGAGTCGTTTCGTCTATAACAGTAGGTACGACAGATTCAGTCGGGACAAGTCCAGAACGGATGGCCTCGACTTTCTGTCAAGCGGCCATGCGTTCGGCGTTTCTCTTTCGTGCCATCTGTGTGAGATTTTCCTTAGCCATATCCTCAGAATAATCACCGGGAAGGTCTCCCAAATTTGTAAAAATATCTCCAAAGGTGTCCCCTTGGCCTGATGTAGACGGAGGATCGGAAAAGTTCAACCCGGCTTCCTCAAAGGCCGAGTTAATAGCTTCGTCAACTTGCGCTACCAACCGGTCAGGGTCCTCAACGATTGGTTTGGCCTCTTGTTCCTCCACGTGTTCAGAATCAATGTTTCTAAACCAATCTGTCTCAAATTCTTGAAACTGGGGAAGATAAGGGCCGCGAGATGGCTGTCCCCTCGCGCGATCGGAATGTTGTCCGACGCCGAGAATGTCGTGTAAGTCGGCTCGTACCAAAGTAGAATGTGGGCCGCCCTCCCCTGCTTTTGAAGGTCTGGACGGCCGACGAACTGTAGCGTGGTTTTGATTTCTGCAAGAACAACGTCGTCGTCTGAAACAAGCACTCTCTTCAGGTCATTGTCTGCATAAACATAACGGTTAGATGTATGCAGTGCCGAATAAGAATATAGATATGGAAATAACAGAAACAAGTAATCCAATCGGCCACCTGGTTCGCCTTTTCGCCTCGGCACCGGGTCTAGGTGATCTTCGCCTTCGCCGAACTCCCAATTGTTGCGGACAACGACCATCACGTCGTCGACATGCTTGCCAGAGTTGGCAAGCATAGTCACTAAATGATGATCAGTATCCTTGGGTCTAAGAAAGTAGCGCCCTAGCTGGCCAGTAGATTTGGCTAGGACATAACAGTGCCGAATGGCGGGTATACCTAAATTGATCCTAAGCCGACGATTTAGTTCTACGAATCCCCATTATGATGCGAAAGAAATTCACGTTGGGCTAGGAAGGGATTAGACCCCAGTATCTAAGAACGGCCCTCAAAAGTGGGTGAAGAGGAAAGCGGACTCCACCCTCAACAATTGATAGGAGAGGAAAGATGATTGTGCTCTCATCTTCCCTCTGCATATCAGTGGTGCTGTCTACCAAAAGTGACAGATGGACGTCATCAGGGATAGAGAAATGGCGTCGAAAATCGGAGATTCGATCCGCCGAAAGGAGCTCCTTCAGATGTTTTGCCATTTTTTTGGCCAAACCCAAGGATTACGGAAAGTTAAAAGCAAATAAGGAAGCGGGATCAAAAATGAAGGAGGAGAAGACTTACAGGAGATGAAGGGAGAAGCAAGAAACAAGGAGTTGTAGAAGCCGCGAAGAGACAGAGTTGAGCTAGAGGGCGAGCAAGATATCTTTTGAGTATTCAAAACATACATTCGAAGAGACAATTTCAAATCATATGAAATGGAAGTAGTGTACGAAGGGGCAGGAAAGTGTTACAATGACTAAGAAGCGTGTGCGCGTTCTGACACGCATTGGGAAGAGGGTTAACTGTCGAATTTTTGACTTCACAGGCTAGAAGCCAAACACGCCGACTAACTGATGCTAGTAGGGTGTTTGGGGGGCAATTGTGGGAGCCGAATTTCATTAGATCCATAGGGACGAATGAGCGTGTCCAGTCCGGAACGTAACCTCTATTCGGCACGTACCCTAGTCAATCAAAGACCCGAATAATATAACCAGTACCCCAACCGGTAGAGCAGAGGCCCAGTAGAGGTACATGTAATGGAACAAGGATGGGCCCAGCCCAAAGGCCCAAAGAGAATACTATAAATATGGGATCACCCCTCAGAGAAAGGTATGTGAAAACCATTATATTTAACTTAGAATACAAGTAATCTTGAGTGTTGAGACTGACTTGCCCGTCGATTGCTAATTTCGGCACCCCGACCTGGAGTGTTTATTCCTTTTCAGGTGATTAGCAGAGGATCACGAGCGTCTCCCAGGATCAGAAGAGTATTTCCAAACCACTTATCCACATTCTCTAAGTCTCTCTTGTGTGTGCAAACTTCTCCAAGCTCTGGTCCAAAGAAGGCTTACTTAGGTGCAAGCAAGGCGTGCATAAGCATCTAAGGTGCACGGTTGGCTTGGAAAAACCAAGGCCGTGTCAGTTGGTATCAGAGCCAAGGTTACGAAGGCGTCGTGACTAAGGAAGGAAGGGCACTATGTCGGAAGTAACTCACACCGAAGAGAACCGCGGAAGGGAGACTGCTGCAAACTTAGGCAAGAAGGCCAAGGACAAGTTGCGTGACATCATGAGTGCCATGGAGACCCGAGTGGTCAAGGTTGAAGTGGCTATTGCCGATGTCAAGGAACGGTTGGATCGTTTGGAACAAGGGATGGAGCAACTTGATGGCAAGGTGGAAGGCCAAGTCGAAGAACTGCTTGAGTCCGTGCAAGACACCATCCGGACCAACCACGAGACCCACAGGTAAGAGAGCTATGACTTTGAGGAAAGGATCTTGAAAGCTATCTCCCAACTCCAAGACCAAGTCCAAGAGCTGAAGGAAGGCTTGGAGGAGACAAGGGCAGACTGGGCTATGTGCAAGCGGGCAGTAGCCAGTGGAGGCGTTGCCACTAATGCGGAGTTCACTCCAAGGCTGGAGGCACCAAAGCCTAAGGAGTTTGATGGTAAAAGGGATGCCAAGGAGCTGGATGACTACATCTGGCACTTAGGGAGGTATTTCGAAGCCTTGAACCTAAATGATGAAATGGCTAAGGTACGCACTGCTTCCCTTACCTCACTAAGCTAGCTGGAATTTGGTGGCGTCGTAAACATGCGGAAATAGAAAAAGGCACTTGCACTATCTCTTCTTGGGAAGAATTTAAGAACGAGCTAATGAGACAATTCTATCCTGAAAATGTGGCACACGAAGAAAGGTTAAAAATGAGGGAGTTGAAGCACACCCGCTCTATCCGAGACTACATCCAAGAATTCTCTGGGTTGATGCTTCAAATCCCTAACATGAGTGATGATGACTTACTTTTCAACTTCACAGCTGGTCTTAAACAATGGGCGCAATTGGAGCTACAACGAAGAGGAGTCAAAGACATCTCCACTGCACTCACAGTAGCTGAGACCTTGGTGGAGTACACAAAGCCGGAATCCTCTAACTCGAAGTCCACCAAGGATGGTCAAGGCAAAGGTGGGGAGCAAAGTGGGCTAAGGAGTCTAAGGAATATAAAGCTCCAAGGAACAAAGAAGTTGGAGGCAAGCCACCCTCGGGCAAGGATTGGAAGAAGGATGCCAAGAAAGACATCAAGCCCAAGGACAATTGCTTCATCTGTGATGGGCCACATTGGGCACGAGATTGTCCCAAGAGGAAGAACCTTAGTGCCATGCTTGAGAAGCAAGAGATGGAAGAGCAAGGCCACATGGGGTGCCTACAACTACTTAATGCTCTCAAAGCCAACCCGGTGCCAGCAAACAACAAAGATCGATCCTTGATGTATGTGAATGGCAACATCAACGGAAAAGCGACCCAAGTCATGGTAGACACGGGGGCATCACACAACTTCATCAAGGATGAAGAAGCCAAGCGGTTGGCCTCAAGGTTGACAAAGGTCAAGGATGGCTCAAGATCGTGAATGCCGAGGCGAAGCCACTTAATGGCATAGCTCGAGGGGTGGAGCTACACTTGGGCACCTGGCATGGAAAGGTGGACTTCTCTGTAGCACAAATGGATGACTTCAACATTGTGCTAGGCATGGAGTTCTTGTGGCAATTCAATGTAGTACCACTACCACGCTACAACTCCATGTGCATTCTTGAGGGTGGACCATGCATGGTCTCCACAATGGCTAAGGCAAGCTTAGACAAGAAGGTACTCTCTGCGATGCAAGTCAAGAAGGGCTTCAAGGCCGCAGCCAAGGCCAGCAGCATGCCATGCCATGCTACCGCCAGCAGCTTTCCATGCCAACGCCTTGGCCAGCAGCTTGGCATGCTAACGCCTTGGCCAGCAGCATGCCTTTCCATGGCCTTGTCCAGCAGCACGGCATGCCATGGCCTTGGCCAACAGCATAGCATGCCACGGCCTTCGCAAGCTTGCCTTGTCCCTCGGGTAATTGCTATCAGATTTGGCTTTGACTTACGTACAAGTTGCCTTGCGAAATTCATGTCCCTCGGGTAATCTCCATTTGGTTGGCTTTGATGTGCGAATGAGTTGCCTATGGTTTCCTAGTGGAAGCTTGTTGCGAAAAGTTTGTCCCTCGGAAGTTGCCTGTTGCGTTTGTCATTTGCATTCGAGACACAGCGAGACAGACTCAAACAGAGAAACAAAAGGCACACGACCTGAACACGACGAGACACACTCGGAAAAGACTCAAAACAAAAGTTGAGACCGACAAATCAAAAGACACGACACACGGACATGTTTACACAAGGAGAGACCTCGAATCTCGAGGAGCCAATTCCTCCGGGTATTATTTCCCACCCTTTCTGATTTGTGATACTCACATCACTCGGCCCTCAGGCTCGGTTTTTTTCACAAAAACCCTTTCCTCACTTTTCTCTCAACTTACACCTCTCTATTCTTTATTCTCTCATTTTCATCCCTCCCCGGGGCGATTGACAGATGAATAGGAAGTCGCGGGTTCACGCCCGATACAGCTAGCTCACGGCTACTTCTTCTGGTAGATAGGGTGCCTTTCTGGCGAGTGCGTTGATAACAAGGGGGAGGCGGAACACCCGACTCGACTGTGCCCCTAGTTCGTCATTTCGACCATTTTTTATGTTTTCTAAAACAGTTTTGATCAAAAATGAGAATTGGATTAACACACTTATTCAATTTTTGATTTGAAAATCATGCAAGTCAGGCTATGAGCACTGAAAATTCTCCTTTTTGGGCCCAAACATGGTCCAATTTTGGAAAATAAAATAGTCTTCGAGGAAATAATCAACTTTAGTAAAAATTTTCAAAAACTACTTTTGCAAACAATCAACGCTCGACGAGCACGAAACTTACCCTCGAGATGCGCAACCTCGGATTGGAGGCAATGGAAAATTGCCCCTGGCTTAAAGGGGGATAAGGCAATGGAAAGTTACCCCTGGTTTGGATGGTAACTCAGGGCAACTTATGGCACTGTATGGCAACGGAAAGTTGCCCCTTGTTTGGATGATGCCGCGGCATGCCGTAAGCCAGTCCTTGTTGATGACGATCGGACCCTCGGACGCGGAGGAGACGAAGACGGTTTGAATCAATATATGGACGCAGTCACCTGGAAGGTGTTGGTGGTTGGACGTCAAGAGGAAGTTGATCACGTAGTTCCAGGTCGCTGCAATCGAGACGTTGGATTCAGAGGAGGCAAAAGTGATCAAAACCATGACATGGACTGAGACGCTATGGAAGCGTTGGGGGCTGGACTTCAGGATGAAGTTGCCTACGTATCCCAAACATGGGAATCAAGCCTTACGTAGTTCCGGTTGTCACAACCGAACTGTGGGATGTAGAGAAGCAAGGATGATCAAAAACCATTACATGGACCGAGGCGCTATGAAAGCGTTGGGGGCTGGACTTCAAGATGAAGTTGCCTACGTATCCCAGACATGGGAATCAAGCCTTACGTAGTTCGGGTTAAGGTACACTCGGGTATTTTAACCTTCACTGTTTAGGATCTAATTTTTGCCAAGGTGCCCAATGCGGGTTTTCGACCTTGCGAGCTATGTTTTTCTTTTTCTTTTTCATTTCTTCTTTTCTTTTCTTTTGCATTTTCATTTCTTTTTCTTTGCTATTTTTTTGTTGTTTTTCTCTTCTTTTGCTTCTTTTTGTATTTTTTATTTCCTTTTTTTTTTCTTTGCTCTAACTTTTGCCTGGCCCGCCCTTCTGGGTTTTCAGTCCAGCGAGCCTCTCAAAGGGTAAAAGTGTAGCAAGCCCATGCCAAATGGTTTTGAGATTGAAGCCTTTCTGTGTCCAGGAGAATGACTGCTGCGTTGATTTGTAGAAAAGTCCATCACGGTTGCTTTACGAGCCTTGCCGGGTGGGATCTGATCTACTTGGTCTGACTTTGATGCCTCTTGCTCGAGGGCTGCTTCAAAATGGGCCACACAGGCGTTTTATGGCACTGTTGAACGTTTTGAACAGATTCCAGTTTGCAATAGATAAATCGAATCTCGAGGCTGAGAGCGATCCTGGGCTGCACAATCTCAAGAGCGATTCCACACAGGTCTTCGCAGGACCGCGCAAAACATTTTGTTTTTGAAAGTTTTTAAGAAAGCGACAAATCGCTCGCGCTGAAGATGGTGTGGAACCAGTCTGAATCAAACCAGGGTCCTTCTCAGTACTCACGCCGACAAGCATGATTTCATTCATTAAAAGCTTAGCATGCGTCTCTCTCCCTCAAAATGATCAAAAGTTTTGCAAAACCCGAGGAATTCCTTCCCCTTCGTTTTTATCACCGCAGTGTTCAAAAAGGGTTTTTATGAAAAGCTTAGGTCATTATAACGATGTTTAAGGCACAAGAGAGTAGGCGAAATGTACTGTCGTTCCATTCACATCTTCTGGCACGGCCGACTCACATAGCAACAAATACGGAACGTGATAGCCACAGCTGTTTCATTCAGATTTGTTGGCATAACTGGCTCCTCGGCAAAAACAGACTCAAAAAGCAAAAACAACTATTTATATGGCAAAACGGTGTTTGAGGCAACAACCCCGAAATCACCTGGTATACTATACGAGAGGGACTGACTCATTACAACAAGACAAACTCTGTAAGCAAAAGACTGACTCAATATAGAGAGACAGACTCAAAACAAAACAAAAGACTGACTCGACACCCAAGTCAGGATTTGCAAAACTAGCGTTGGCAGATGCTGAAAAATGCGTGCCAAACGCCACATCCAAAAATGTACCAGACATGGCCCGTAGGCGGTTCACCTTCTGATTACATACTCGTAGTATCTGTATCCTCAAAATCCAACAACTGAGTGGTGACGGACTTCGCTGAAGTAGGCAGGAGGATAACCTCGTTGTCAATCAAATCTTGTACCTCATGACGGAGGCGGAAGCAATTATCAGTGGCATGGCCAGTCTGCTGGTGGTACGCACAGTACAGGGAAGCATCATGTGTGGCAGGGAGATTCTTCGGTAGGGGTCGGGGCTCCAAGGGTTTAAGATGCCCCTTTTTGGCCAAAATCAAAAGTGCCCTAGACAAAGGCATGTAGAGAGGGTGGAAGACCCTGTGCCCTCGGGGCAGGTACTTTGGGGCCTGAGCACTCTTGCTAGATGCACTAGCGAACGGATCGGCGGGTGCGGCCTTGGATTTTTGATCTTTTCCGGATGCAAGGTTGGGAGCAGAAAGAACTGTCTTGGCATGACGGGGCCTATCCCGATTCTCTGATTGATTGGAACTGCCCTCATGCGGAGTGGGGAAAGCGTCCTCCACAGCTTTTGACACAACTGCGGATATCTGTTGCTTGTTCATCCTCCGGCTTTCAAAGCCTCTACTGCCCACAGCAGTTGTTCGATGGGGTCGGCATCTGCCTTCGTCTTGCCTTTATCTCTGGCCTCGGCCTGATCTAGAGTTTGGTTTGCTGCGTCGTTACCATAGCTGGAGGTCATCTCCGGTTGGTTGAGTTCAATTACAATTCATCCCAGTAGCGGGGCTCCTGGGGTATGAAGCCTCCAGCATATGGTGCGGCTGGTGGCGAAACAGACATTCCATAGGCGAGATCCACCACGGATCTTTGAAGATCACCTATCATTCCCATTAGTTCAAATGTAGTAGGCTCGCGAGCCTGATATAGTTGAGGAGTCCATATTGGATGTGCGGCAGGCGACCTAGGTGGATGCGGCATGTCAACCGTAGTCTTATCTTGTAGGGTGATTCCCTGACTCAACGCGGCCGTCATGACCACGATCTCTTCTGAATTCTACGTCATGCTCAGTCCTGCCTCAGCAAGGAGAAGACACTAGCTGTTCCGGATCGACCCTCTGAATCCCCTGAACTAAAACGGAAAACAAGCAGTATTTCAGCCCCAAACAGATCAAACACGGATGTAGCTGGACAACTGTACTCTACTACTGATCACTGTTCCCCAGAATTACTGTTCAAAACTGAACTGATACCCGCAGAAACAACTGATTCTCAACAATACTGATACCAGTGCCCTCAGGCCTGATGCTCAAACTTCGCAAACTGATATATGCGTTCCCCTGCAGAGATACACTCTAAAAAGCACATAGCAGATAAATGAGAGCCAATACACCCCTATGTTGGGGTAGGGTTTCCCTGTCCTATTTTGTCAGGAGCTAGGGTTTTACTATGCACACAGCGGTTTCAAACAACCTACATCAGGTAAGCAACCTGTCGTAGTTTGGAATGGTCGCTATGGATTTCGATATGCACTAGGTCGAATGGTCAAAAAGGGTGCCCCGGTAAAACCGGGGTTTGTGTTCCCATACTGGCAGAGCCCGCAACCGGTCAGCCTTATGGTCATGCCTTGAAGACAAGCCTCCGGCAAACCGCTCAGGAATAGCAGATGGCCAACACGGTGTCCTAGTGCACCAATGCAAATGCAATGCAAAGAGACAGATAAACGTAGTCAAAACAGGATATCACGAGTTTGAGTCAAGCTCTCTAAAATCCCCAGCAGAGTCGCCAGAAACTGTAACAAGCCCGCGGGGGACCTCGCTACAGTTCGGACTCGATTTTTGTTGCGGTTCTGAATCTGAACCAAAGAGTCCAACTCTGGCAAATCGTTTTGAAGAAAAACAGATTTTTGAAAAGTAGTGCCAAACATGGACTGCTTTGCCAGATACAGAGTCGCCACCTAAATATTTTTTTAAAATGGGAAATTTAGGAAACCCTGACTCGGTACCGAAGGCCACGTGTCCGTCATCACCAAATGTCTCGGCTCGGGAGCTTGGGTATGATCGGGGAAGGTCAGCTATGAGCACCCCCTCTCGCCCGGTCCGAAGACCCGCCTCTACTAACCGTGATATCCGATTTTGAAAACGTTATGTGTTCTTATTCCGGTTATTAGCTTAGAATTACTATGTTATGCGCGCAGTAAAACAAGTATAGACTAGATTGCCTAATTCGGAAATAATCATTGCATATCCGTTTGTTTTGAAAGCGTTTCGGGTTTTTGCTACTCGCAAGTAGGCTAAAATACGGATTTCAATGAGTTTTCCAACTCAAGCAACCCAACCTCCACCCACAGGCATTCAACAGTTTATCTCACATAAGCACTTAGCCGCATGGTAAGCATACTGTCATGGCAACATTCACACGCATGTGGTATGCTAAAGCGTAAAATACTTACATCGTACTCCGTGCCAAAACAAGAAACTAGTTAGCAGACATGCATGTCCCTAGGTCATGTTAAGTGGCTAATGCAACACAGGCAGGATGCAATTTTAGAGTAGGCTCGGCTAACCCTAAAATGGCACGTGAAATGCAATCATTTGATGCACGTATTCAAGTTGGAATTTAGAATACAATGCAGTTTGTATGATGTACCGAGCCCGGTGCATGTTTAGACAAATGCATGGATGCACGCATGCATTGCATAAGGTATGCTAAAATAGACGTGCCCTAATCTACCATCATAAGCAGGTAAATAAAAGGGAAGAAAGAAGTGGGGGTTGGAAGAACATACAACCACTCACCCACACTTATTACAAATTTGCCCCCCACTCGGAGGGACCAAAATAATAATACAGATTAATTAACTACGCAAACTAATTTAAATATTACAGTCCAACTAAATTAATCAAATAAATTAATTAATCTAATTAAAGCAGTAAACCGCCTCGAGATGAGGGCCGGATGCAACGCATGCTCGGGACTTGCTCGGAATTGCACTGCCATGCTTAGATTGCCTCTGTTTTCCCTGCTTTCATCTCAGAAGACTGCCAAAGTCTCAGGAGTGCCTCCCAGGACACTGAGGGACATCATCGGCTGAGTAGGACTTCCACCGGCATCAGCATGAGGTCACCGGCACAAAATTCATCCATCGGCCATCAATAGACTGCCGGTCGGCACTAAATACTGCCGGCCGGCACTGAATGTCTGTAGAACCTGCAACTCACAGCAGCAGAGGGCAAAAACTTGCATGGCAATGTAATTCCAACAATGTGTGCACCAATCATGCCCCTTATCATATTTGTGACTCAAAGGGGCATGTGCCTCGATTCTCGGGCCCCAATCACGCATTTCCATGCATGATGGCCTAAAGAACCAAATGTGCAACTTCTATTTCAAATGCATGCAAACCAAACAAACACACAAGGGCGCTAAGCCTCTATCATGACTTGGTCAAGAGGTATAGAGCATGCATGTTTATGTGATGTAATCCTAGACATGTCAACTAGTATGCAATCATGCCAATGCAAGGAGCATACAAGCTAACAAACATACAAGGCATGAAACACCAATGTCAACCATCAAGTATGCAAGGTGCAATGTAGGTGTCCAAGCATGCAAACAAGCATGTGACTTCATTCAATCATGTTAGTCCTAACATGCATTTACTTACCAATACATTACAACACTCAAGGAGCATATGCAAGCAACAAGAGGATGGACTTGCACATAGGTTAGGCAGCTCTAAATAAGCCTAAAATCAGTGGCCAAATGCCATAGAAGTGAAGGCTAAGATATATGCAATACATGCACACATGCAAGCATACATAATCCAACACTTAGGCATAAACAAGCAACTCTTAAGAACACTTAAAAGAGGCTAACATGGACATATTAACATGCATATATAAGCTTTAAAATCATGTTGGACATGGTGCCAAACCAAGCAACAAAATAGACTAAGCATGCAACAAATGGTCCAAGCATCCAAGGCAAGCCAAAGGAGACCTAAACCATGGCTAAGCCAACCAAGCCTCACAAGGCCAAGAAGGCTTAAAACAGGTCTAAGGCAGCCCTAGACCATACAAAAGGGACCTCCTAGATGGCATCTAAGTGGCTCTAGAGCAAGGCACACACAATGACCAAATCATTAGGCATACAACATATGCTTTCAAAACTTCTAAGAGGCATGCAAGGCAATCATTCAAGCATGTCTAAGGGACTGAAATAGCATGCTAAATGGTTCCAAACCATTGAAAATAATGCAAGCAAGGCATGCTATACTTTCATGCTCTTAAGGCCAACAAGCCAAATGCAAAGAGGCTATGTGATGCAAGCTAAGATCGACCAAAGTAACCATGGACAGACCTTATTCATGGAAAAATAAGCATCCAAGCTTCATGAATCTAAGCCTAAAACATGTTAGAATAGAGGCACACAACCTAATGCATGTTAAAGGACTAAAGAGGCATTACAAAGCATCTATGCAAAACATGCAAGGAGTACTAAAACCAACATGATACAAAGTTATAATATGGCAATATGAGCATAAAATACAGCCATGGCATAACCAACAAACAACCAAACATGGGGCTCCCTCAAGAGGCAAAATAGGTCCTTTTCAAGGACAACAAGGAGAGAGGGTGACCCTCTCCTTCTTGGGACTTCAAGGCATCATCTTCACCACTGAAATCCCTCAAGATTTCAGTGGTGAAGAGACCCCAACACCAAAATCCCGGAGCTCTCACAAAATAGCACAAAATGAGGCCTTTTCAAGGCCTAAGGGTGATCAAACCTCCCCAAAGCACAAAACACTCTTAACCAACAATAAAGAGAACTAAAAAACAGAACTTTTTTGTATTAAATGCTAAGCACAAAAACAGTTCTAAACTATGCAAAAATGGAGTGCAAAAATGAGGTAAAAAGGGTAGTTTCTTACCCTTGAAGACCACCTTCACAAAGGTTGATGTTGTTGCTTCCTTGAGCTCAAATCCAACCAAAAACTTCAAGAACCAGCCCTTAGAACCTCAGTAACCGAAGGAAGGTGAAACACTAGGTGCGTGTGTGCAAAATATGGATTAAAGCACCTAGTGTAGAAACAAGAGAGGAAAAGAGAGATAGGATAGATACACAAGTTCTAACCTAGAACCAGAGCTCCTTCTCTGTCTTTTCTCTCTAAAAATGTCTAATTTTTCTAACCCTTGAGCCAAGAGAAGAGAGCCCTCTCTTATAGGCAACAAAGCTTACAAGCTAAGCAAACCAAAGGCTCATCCCTCCATACACGTGTATGGAGGGGAAACAAATGCTATACAGCTGCTTCAAAATATCTCAAAAAGCAACTGAACAGTAGTCGGCAGGGCAAAATTATCATTTTGACAAAATTGACTGCCGACCGGCACAAAAGAGTGCCGACCGGCATAATATAGTGCCGATGGCAACACCAACCAGCCGGTGGCCTCTAGCCACTGCCGGTGGTGTGTGGGGATGCCTCACAAGGCATTCCCTGCCCCTCCAAGGCAAAGCACAAGTGTTTGGTGCAAAACCAGACACAAAACGGTCAAGTTCGGAGGTTCTGAGGCAAGGCGCGTAGCCGAGAACTCCGAGAACTCCAAACGAACACGAGCATGGATAATCACCGAGTGTTCAAGTGGTGACGTCCAGGTCTTGAGGACGGTCAAAAATGGGGTGTCTACACCGCAGCGCACTGTTTTGTGCAGTTTACACTCGCACTGTTTTGCGCAGCGCACTGTTTTGTGCAGTTTACCCTCGCGCTCTTTTGCGCATCGCGCTGTTTTGTGCAGTTTACACTCGCGCTGTTTTACGCTTCGCACAGTTTTGTGTAGTTTATCACTCGCACTCTTTTGCGCATCGCACTATTTTGTGGAGTTTACACTCGCGCTTTTTGTGCAGTGCACTATATTGTGCAGTTTACACTCGCGCTGTTTTGCGCATCGCACTGTTTTGTGTAGTTTATCACTCGCGCTCTTTTGCGCATCGCACTGTTTTGTGCAGTTTACACTCGCGCTGTTTTGCGCATCGCACTGTTTTGTGCAGTTTATCACTCGCGCTGTTTTGCGCAGCGCACTGTTTTGTGCAGTTTATCACTCGCGCTGTTTTGGGCATCGCACTGTTTTGTGCAGTTTATCACTCGCGTTGTTTTGCGCAGCGCACTGTTTTGTGTAGTTTACACTCGCGCTCTTTTGCGCATCGCACTGTTTTGTGCAGTTTACACTCCCGCTGTTTTGTGCATCGCACTGTTTTGTGCAGTTTATCACTCCCGCTGTTTTGCACAGCGCACTGTTTTGTGCAGTTTACACTCGCGCTCTGTTGCACATCGCACTATTTTGTGCAGTTTATCACTAGCGCTGTTTTGCGCAGCCCACTATTTTGTGAAGTATATCACTCGCGCTGTTTTGCCCAGCGCGCTGTTTTGTGCAGCTTATCACTCGCGCTGTTTTACGCATCGCACTATTTTGTGCAGTTTATCACTCGCGCTGTTTTGCGCAGCGCACTGTTTTGTGCAGTTTACACTCGCGCTGTTTTGCGCAGCGCACTGTTTTGTACAGTTTACACTCGCGCTCTTTTGCGCATCGCACTGTTTTGTGCAGTTTACACTCGTGCTGTTTTGCGCAGCGCACTGTTTTGTGCAGTTTATACTCGCGCTGTTTTGCGCATCGCACTGTTTTGTGCAGTTTATCACTCCCGTTGTTTTGCGCAGCGCACTATTTTGTGCAGTTTACACTCGCACTCTTTTGCGCATCGCACTGTTTTGTGCAGTTTACACTCGCGCTGTTTTGCGCATCGCTCTGTTTTGTGCAGTTTACACTCGCGCTGTCTTGCGTAGCGCACTGTTTTGTGCAGTTTATCACTCCCGTTGTTTTGCGCAGCGCACTGTTTTGTGCAGTTTACAATCACGCTATTTTGCACATCGCACTGTTTTGTGCAGTTTATCACTCCCGCTGTTTTGCGCAGCGCACTGTTTTGTGCAGTTTACACTCGCGCTGTGTTGCGCATCGCACTGTTTTGTGCAGTTTATCACTCGCGCTGTTTTGCGCAGCGCACTGTTTTGTGCAGTTTACACTCGCGGTGTTTTGCGCATCGCACTGTTTTGTGCAGTTTATCACTCGCGCAGTTTTGCGCAGCGCACTGTTTTGTGCGGTTTACACTCGCGCTGTTTTGCGCAGCGCACTGTTTTGTGCAGTTTACACTCGCGCTCTTTTGCGCATCGCACTGTTTTGTGCAGTTTACACTCGGGCTGTTTTGCGCAGCGTACTGTTTTGTACAGTTTACACTCGCGCTCTTTTGCGCATCGCACTATTTTGTGCAGTTTACACTCGCGCTTTTTTGCGTTTACACTCGCGCTCTTTTGCACAGCGCACTGTTTTGTGCAGTTTATCACTCCGCTGTTTGGCGCAGTGCACTGTTTTGTGTAGTTTACACTCGCGTTGTTTTGCGCAGCGCACTGTTTTGTGCAGTTTACACTCGCGCTCTTTTGGCCATCGCACTGTTTTGTGCAATTTACAATGCCGCTAATTTGCGCATCGCACTGTTTTGTGCAGTTTATCACTCGCGCTGTTTTGCGCAGCGCACTGTTTTGTACAGTTTACAATCCGCACTTTTGCGCATCGTACTGTTTTGTGCAGTTTACACTCGCGCTCTTTTGCGCATCGCACTGTTTTGTGCAGTTTATCACTGGCGCTCTTTTGTGGATCGCACTGTTATGTGTAGTTTACACTCGCGCTGTTTTGCGCATCGCACTGTTTTGTGCAGTTTATCACTCGCGCTGTTTTGCGCAGCGCACTGTTTTGTGCAGTTTATCACTCGCGCTGTTTTGCGCAGCGCACTGTTTTGTGCAGTTTACCCTCGCGCTCTTTTGCGCATCGCACTGTTTTGTGCAGTTTACACTCGCGCTGTTTTACGCATCGCACAATTTTGTGCAGTTTATCACTCGCGCTCTTTTCCGCATCGCACTGTTTTGTGCAGTTTACACTCGCGCTCTTTTCCGCATCGCACAGTTTTGTGCAGTTTATCACTCGCGCTCTTTTGCGCATCGCACTGTTTTGTGGAGTTTACACTCGTGCTTTTTGCGCATCGCACTATTTTATGCATTTTACACTCGCGCTGTTTTGCACATCGCACTGTTTTGTGCAGCTTATCACTCGCGCTCTTTTGCGCATCCCACTGCTTTGTGCTGTTTACACTCGCGCTGTTTTGCGCAGCGCACTGTTTTGTGCAGTTTATCACTCGCGCTGTTTTGCGCAGTGCACTGTTTTGTGCAGTTTACAATCGCGCTGTTTTGGGCATCGCACTGTTTTGTGCAATTTATCACTCGCGGTGTTTTGCGCAGCGCACTCTTTTGTGCAGTTTACACTCGCGCTCTTTTGTGCAGTTTACACTCGCGCTCTTTTGCGCATCGCCCTGTTTTGTGCAGATTACACTCAAGCTGTTTAGCGCATCGCACTGTTTTGTGCAGTTTATCACTCCTGCTGTTTTGCACAGCGCACTGTTTTGTGCAGTTTACACTCGCGTTGTGTTGCGCATCGCACTATTTTGTGCAGCATATCACTCGCGCTGTTTTGCGCAGCGCACTATTTTGTGCAGTATATCACTCGCGCTGTTTTGCGCAGCGCACTGTTTTGTGCAGTTTACGCTCGCGCTGTTTTGCGCAGCGCACTTTTTTGTGCAGTTTACCCTCACGCCCTTTTGCGCATCGCACTGTTTTGTGCAGTTTACACTCGCGCTGCTTTACCCATCGCACAGTTTTGTGCAGTTTATCAATCGCGCTCTTTTGCGCATCGCAATGTTTTGTGCAGTTTACACTCGCGCTCTTTTGCGCATCACACTATTTTGTGCAGTCTATCACTCGCGCTGTTTTGCGCAGCACACTGTTTTGTGCAGTTTACACTCGCGCTGTTTTGGGCATCGCACTGTTTTGTGCAGTTTATCACTCGCGTTGTTTTGCGCAGCGCACTGTTTTGTGCAGTTTACACTCGCGCTCTTTTGCGCATCGCACTGTTTTGTGCAGTTTACACTCCCGCTGTTTTGCGCATCACACTGTTTTGTGCAGTTTATCACTCCCGCTGTTTTGCGCAGCGCACTGTTTTGTGCAGTTTACACTCGCGCTGTGTTGGGCATCGCACTATTTTGTGCAGTTTATCACTCGCGCTGTTTTGCACAGCGGACTATTTTGGGCAGTATATCACTCGCGCTGTTTTGTGCAGCGCATTGTTTTGTGCAGTTTATCACTCGCGCTGTTTTGCGCATCGCGCTATTTTGTGCAGTTTATCACTCGCGCTGTTTTGCGCAGCGCGCTGTTTTGTGCAGTTTACACTCGGGCTGTTTTGCGCAATGCCCTGTTTTGTACAGTTTACACTCGCGCTCTTTTGCGCATTGCACTGTTTTGTGCAGTTTACACTCGCGCTGTTTTGCGCAGGGCACTGGTTTGTGCAGTTTATCACTCGCGCTCTTTTGCGCATCCCACCGTATTGTGCAGTTTATCACTCACGCTGTTTTGCGCAGCGCACTATTTTGTGCAGTTTATCACTCGCGCTGTTTTGCGCAGCCCACTGTTTTGTGCAGTTTATCACTCGCGCTGTTTTGCGCCGCCCACTGTTTTGTGCAGTTTATCACTCGCGCTGTTTTGCTCAGCGCACTATTTTGTGCAGTTTACACTCGCACTGTTTTGCGCATCGCACTGTTTTGTGCAGTTTACACACAGCGCTCTTTCGCGCATCGCACTGTTTTGTGCAGTTTACACTCGGGCTGTTTTGCGCAGCGCACTATTTTGTGCAGTTTACACTCGCGCTCTTTTGCGCATCGCACTGTTTTGTGCATTTTATCAATCGCGCTGTTTTGCGGAGCGCACTGTTTTGTGCAGTTTATCACTCGCGCTGTTTTGCGCAGCGCACTGTTTTGTGCAGTTTACGCTCGCGCTGTTTTGCACAGCGCACTGTTTTGTCCAGTTTGCCCTCGCGCTCTTTTGCGCATCGCACTGTTTTGTGCAGTTTACACTCGCGCTGTTTTACGCATCGCACAGTTTTGTGTAGTTTATCACTCGCGCTCTTTTGCGCATCGCACTGTTTTATGCAGTTTACACTCATGCTCTTTTGCGCATCGCACTGTTTTGTGGACTTTACACTCGTGCTTTTTGCGCATCGCACTGTTTTGTGCAGTTTACACTCCCGCTGTGTTGCGCATCGCACTATTTTGTGCAGTTTATCACTCGCGCTGTTTTGCGTAGCGCACTATTTTGTGCAGTATATCACTCGCGCTGTTTTGCGCAGCGCACTGTTTTGTGCAGTTTATCACTCGCGCTGTTTTGCGCAGTTTATCACTCGTGCTGTTTTGCGCAGCGCACTGTTTTGTGCAGTTTACACTCGGGCTGTTTTGCGCAGCGCACTGTTTTGTACAGTTTACACTCGCGCTCTTTTGCGCATCGCACTGTTTTGTGCAGTATACACTCCCGCTGTTTTGCGCAGCGCACTGTCTTGTGCAGTTTGTCACTCGCGCTCTTTTGCGCATCCCACAGTTTTGTGCAGTTTATCACTCGCGCTGTTTTCCGCAGCGCACTGTTTTGTGCAGTTTATCACTTGCGCTGTTTTGCGCAGCGCACTCTTTTCTGCAGTTTACACTCGCGCTGTTTTGGGCATCGCACTGTTTTGTGCAGTTTATCACCCGCGGTGTTTTGCGCTGCCCACTGTTTTGTGCTGTTTACACTCGCGCTCTTTTGCGCATCACACTGTTTTGTGCAGTTTACACTCAAGCTGTTTTGCGCATCGCACTGTTTTGTGTAGTTTATCACTCCCACTATTTTGCGCAGCGCACTGTTTTGTGCAGTTTACACTCGCGCTGTTTTGCGCAGCGCACTGTTTTGTGCATTTTACAGTCGCGCTCTGTTGCGCATCGCACTGTTTTGTGCAGTTTACACTCGCGCTGTTTTGCGCAGCGCACTGTTTTGTGCATTTTACAGTCGCGCTCTTTTGCGCATCGCACTGTTTTGTGCAGTTTATCATTCCCGCTGTTTTGCACAGCGCACTGTTTTGTGCAGTTTATCACTCCGCTGTTTGGCGCAGTGCACTGTTTTGTGCAGTTTACACTCGCGTTGTTTTGCGCAGCGCACTGTTTTGTGCAGTTTACACTCGCGCTCTTTTGGCCATCGCACTGTTTTGTGCAATTTACAATGCCGCTAATTTGCGCATCGCACTGTTTTGTGCAGTTTATCACTCGCGCTGTTTTGCGCAGCGCACTGTTTTGTGCAGTTTACACTCGCGCTCTTTTGCGCATCGCACTGTTTTGTGCAGTTTACACTCGCGCTCTTTTGCGCATCGCACTGTTTTGTGCAGTTTATCACTGGCGCTCTTTTGTGGATCGCACTGTTATGTGCAGTTTACACTCGCGCTGTTTTGCGCATCGCACTGTTTTGTGCAGTTTATCACTCGCGCTGTTTTGCGCAGCGCACTATTTTGTGCAGTTTATCACTCGCGCTGTTTTGCGCAGCGCACTGTTTTGTGCAGTTTACCCTCGCCCTCTTTTGCGCATCGCACTATTTTTTGCAGTTTACACTCGCGCTGTTTTACGCATCGCACAATTTTGTACAGTTTATCACTCGCGCTCTTTTGCGCATCGCACTGTTTTGTGCAGTTTACACTCGCGCTCTTTTCCGCATCGCACCGTTTTGTGCAGTTTATCACTCGCGCTCTTTTGCGCATCGCACTGTTTTGTGGAGTTTAAACTCGTGCTTTTTGCGCATCGCACTATTTTATGCATTTTACACTCGCGCTGTTTTGCACATCGCACTGTTTTGTGCAGCTTATCACTCGCGCTCTTTTGCGCATCCCACTTCTTTGTGCTGTTTACACTCGCGCTGTTTTGCGCAGCGCACTGTTTTGTGCAGTTTATCACTCGCGCTGTTTTACGCAGTGCACTGTTTTGTGCAGTTTACAATCGCGCTGTTTTGGGCATCGCACTGTTTTGTGCAGTTTATCACTCGCGGTGTTTTGCGCAGCGCACTCTTTTGTGCAGTTTACACTCGCGCTCTTTTGTGCAGTTTACACTCGCGCTCTTTTGCGCATCGCCCTGTTTTGTGCAGATTACACTCAAGCTGTTTAGCGCATCGCACTGTTTTGTGCAGTTTATCACTCCTGCTGTTTTGCACAGCGCACTGTTTTGTGCAGTTTACACTCGCGTTGTGTTGCGCATCGCACTATTTTGTGCAGTTTATCACTCGCGCTGTTTTGCGCAGCGCACTATTTTGTGCAGTATATCACTCGCGCTGTTTTGCGCAGTGCACTGTTTTGTGCAGTTTACGCTCGCGCTGTTTTGCGCAGCGCACTTTTTTGTGCAGTTTACCCTCACGCCCTTTTGCGCATCGCACTGTTTTGTGCAGTTTACACTCGCGCTGCTTTACCCATCGCACAGTTTTGTGCAGTTTATCAATCGCGCCCTTTTGCGCATCGCAATGTTTTGTGCAGTTTACACTCGCGCTCTTTTGCGCATCACACTATTTTGTGCAGTCTATCACTCGCGCTGTTTTGCGCAGCACACTGTTTTGTGCAGTTTACACTCGCACTGTTTTGGGCATCGCAGTGTTTTGTGCAGTTTATCACTCGCGTTGTTTTGCATAGCGCACTGTTTTGTGCAGTTTACACTCGCGCTCTTTTGCGCATCGCACTTTTTTGTGCAGTTTACACTCCCGCTGTTTTGCGCATCGCACTGTTTTGTGCACTTTATCACTCCCGCTGTTTTGCACAGCGCACTGTTTTGTGCAGTTTACACTCAAGCTGTTTTGCGCATCGCACTGTTTTGTGTAGTTTATCACTCCCACTATTTTGCGCAGCGCACTGTTTTGTGCAGTTTACACTCGCGCTATTTTGCGCAGCGTACTGTTTTGTGCATTTAACGTCGCGCTC